>JAVBJF010000145.1:0-288918 GCA_033439095.1 Pseudococcus viburni
CTAATATTTTCATGGAGTGCTGCGGTATGTAGCTGCCCTCCCCCTCACACAAATAATTTTCTTGGAGAGCTACATGTACGCAGCTGCAACACAGCTCTCCGAATCGTGTTGAAACTATGTCACCCAAGCTAAAAAAAAAATGAAATTTTGTGACAATTGTAATGAAAATTTAAAAATTTCCCACAAGTTCAATATTGTGATGTCAATTTCAACAGCCCTATAAAAACCGAAACGTTTTTTCTTCTAGGCTATTTCATACCAACTCAAACCAAAAATTAAATCTGGTCTTCCAATTTTGTTCATTTTTGGTCCATTCACATAACAATTATAAATTCCCTTCCAACCCTCAGGATGGCTGGAGTGGGCCTCGTAATTTTTATGCAATTGTGATTTTTTGCCAAATTACCTAACTCTGAAGCTTCATATCTCAAGATGCGTTGTACTTGGGAGAAAACTGCTTGCGAGGTTTGAAAGAGAATTGCTTGAAAATTCAAAAACAATAATCACATTTTGGATAGCTTAAAGTTGAACTTTGTTGACAAAAGCTCAACGTTCATGATAAGTACAAAAGATAAAAGCCAACATTTAAAACCCTGAAAAAAATACCTACAGTAAGTAGCCCTTTTTACCCTTTTTCCCACCAACAAATTTTCAAGATGGGATCTCAATCCACGTGGATACGGGTCTACAGTTTTGACCGAAATTCAAAAAAATCTGAGGGTACCTCTGGTGGCATTGTTGAAACATTGGGATATCAAATTCAAATCAACATTTCAACAGTATTACCATAGTCAAATGGAAAAAATAACTCGTTTTGAATGAGAGATTCAAATAACTTTTCAGATGGTTTCGCCATAAATTAACATTTTTAGGAATGTTATGCAATTCTCGCGTCTTTTAAATACAATTTTCAAAATACATCCTCTTGAGACTGAGAGAAACCAAGAAAAGATTATATTCATTCGCTATACAGTAGATACCTAATTCCTCGCATTTTAATTTCCGCATTTTCATACCTATCAACTCGATCACGAATCCATTTTCATACCACGGAAACAAATCGAATCAGTCACCAGGGGCGTTATCGTTTCCATGAATATCAGCAACATGGTCACGAATCAGCACAAAGTGCACAAACGGTGCACAGTAATTTACCAAAACCTTCACAGACGCTCCATGACGAGGAAAAAAATTCGTGTACACAGCACGTTTCGCTTCTTCGAGTTGAAAAACGCATATAGCGTACAAATACATTTGTACTTACATTTACTACTATAAACGTTTTTAATGCGAATCCTGCGCTTTATAATTTACCAGTGTACGATGAACTTCCATCCTTTGGGGAAGAATAAGGAAAACTTCAGAAATACTTTACTTTCGGTACTTATTTAATACGTATTCAACGTTCATTAAAATTTATGCACCCGAGTCGTAAAAAGTACAATTTTTCTAGTCGCCTATTGACAAATAACTAAAAATATCGAAATATTTAAAACCTAGCGCTTGTTTCAGTCAGTACTAGTGTATAATTTAGCACGGGTAAGGGATTTTCTTTCAAACCAAGAATACATCTGCATAATATGCTCCGCTGTCGAGTGTTTCTCTCGGTCGTATTTCAATTTCAATGCGAAACCGCAAACACGGTTTGTGCGGTGATTTTGTGCGGTGTTTTAAATTTGATCTTTGAATTGGAAATAACAGCTCGGTTTGCTGTCCTCACTTGTTTTGCTTTTATTATACGAGGGAAAAAGTCAACAAAATTGTCGCAGCAATAACAAAGTGCTGGTTTGAGACGAAAGCCAATGACGAGAGGTTGGTCTCTGGGATTTTGTAGTTTTGCATTAAGTTTTTTTTTTTGGAGGAAGTTCCGGTTTTATGATTTTTTTCATGTGTTTTAAGAGTTCTCGGAGTTATTTGATGAAAAGTGTTTTTTTTTACTCAAAAAATTCAGATATTTATTACCTACAGAAAAAATTTAAATAAAAAGGAAAAACCAAGTATTCCCACGCAAAATTAAGTTTTGAAACATGAAAAAAATTATGCCAGGGTGTTTACCAAATTGAGCGAATAAAAATTCGGATTTTTCCGGGCTAAAAATTCAAAATTTTCTTCACATTTCATTCCCCCCTTCCCCTCCAAAATGAAAAACACTTGTCTCTAAATTTATAAATTCACGCAATCCCTTGCAATTTTTCAGTTTGTACCAATAAATGAAAAAGTGAATGAGAAGGTAAAATATAAATCATTTTATGAAAATATATAAATGTGTTGAGCCCGAGCGAAGCTAGGGCGAAAATTTTTGCGAAAAAAGATCTTCAAAAGATGAAAATTCACCACTTTTCCCTCATTCATGTTTTCTAAAACATGACCAATAATTTCGATTTTTGTTCCATTCCCTCCCTTTTTTTTCAACATCGTGGTCAAGGGCATCATGACGTTTCTTTCTCATTACAGCTCATTAAAAAGTAAGTTTCCAAGAAATTTAAGATTAAAAATAAATTCTGTAGAAAGAAAAAGTGTAAATTAGTCCGAGCGTAGCGAGGGAAATTTTTTTTGGATAATTCATAATTCAATGGACAAAGACATGTATTTTAAATATGTATCAATTTTATTGTACATTACGACCGACAAAAAATGATAAATAAGACAATACCTGGACAAAAGATGTAATAATTTAGCCCGAGCGGAGCGAGGGCGAAATTTTTTGAAAAATTTATAATAAAATAGGTAAACAAAAAAACATTTTTCTAAATGATTTACATTTTTTGGGATTTTCGAAAAATTCCAGAGAAAATTCCAAAATTCCCTGACTTTTCCCTGACTTTTCCAGACCACCAAAATTCCCTGACTTTTCCCGGTTTTCCAGAGAATGGACACCATGTAAATTGTCCATGTTTTCAGATTTTTGAAATTTTCATCAGATATTGCCGAAAAAGTTTTAGATCGAAACATTTTTCCTAGTTCCATCTTCTATTAGGCCGAATTGGCGAAAAAATGCGCTTTTTAGAGAAAAAATTCTGTTTTATGCGTTCCGAAGAAAAAACATTATTGTACTACTATATTCGAAGAATCTTTATTTTTGAGGATTTTTAAATAGTCACTCAGCCACTCAAAAAAATGTTAAACCTTTCTTAATGAAAAGTTCTCATCAAAATACACATTCCCTGAAAAAATTTTCGAGTTGACATAGTTTAGGAGCATTCTTTTGTCCTTTCCTACGCTCGCTCCCACGAAAGGTGAAATTTTCAAAAAGTTCAGGGAAAAAGATCCGTGTATCTTCGGTGAAATAATTTTCTCCTTTGTTACGGGTTAAACGTTAAACACAATTTTTCTTTTAAAAATCGCGTTTTTTTCTGCCATTGTGACCAAGGGGTGGGGTGAGGTGGGGTTTGGACAAAATTTTTTCCAGAAATCCTCGATAATGCTCTCTCATTCCGAATCAGTGAAAAATCACTGATAAACAGTCAGAATTGCAGCACAGGAAAAATCAGTGAAATTCACTGATTTTCAGTGATTTTTCACTGATTATTCAAAGAATTTTACAGATTTTTCAGTGAATTTCATAAATATCACTGAGTTTTCAGTGAATTTTCACTGATTTTCAGTGATTTTCTTTCACTGATTTGTTTTCAGTGAAAAAAAATTCACTAATTTTCTCCTGTGCTGCAATTCTGACTGTTTCTCAGTGATTTTCAGTAATTTTCACTGATTTATAATTGAGAGAGTGCCCTATACAAATTTCAAAAATCTGAAAACAGAGACATTTTCTTTTCTTGGCCGGAAATATCCTTTCTATTTGAATTTTGTGGGAGGAATATTGAAACATTTCAGTTCCACTTAAAGCCAAAGACATGATAATCACTTCGTAAAAAATTCCTATTTTTCTCCATCCAAGTACGGTCCTTTCCACCAATCATTCTATGGAAGTATTTCAATTAAAAATCAAGCACATAATAATGTATTTTGCTAGATCGAGGATAGAAGAATCTCTCAACTGCTAAAAATGGTTTTAAAACTAAAACAAGTTGATAGGAACACTTTTTAAAAAAATTGACTAAAATCGGTCGAACGGTTTTGGCTGGTGAACTCGTAATAGGGGGTTTCGCCACGATTCTTTTAATATATTTTATGATTATGATTATTTTTTGCTTTTCTAATGTAATTTTTCAAAAAAAAAAAAGATCGCCCTCGTTTCACTGATGCATTATTTTCAACTCCCTTTTGCATAAAATAGTTCTTTGGAAAATTCTTTCGCATAAACTACGTCATGTTTTAATGTTTCATTGCATAAACTATGTTGTTTTTTTTCATTTTCTGATACATTTCGGTCCCTTTTTGAGAAAATCTTGAAAAATTTTAGAATAAAAAATTTCATTTTCCCTAAAATTAAAATTTCTGATTTATAAAATTTAATTGTAACATCCCCTCTATTCTTCTAGAGAAAATTCTAAAATCGCCTATAGCTGTATTTCGGTAGACATCATAGCTACTCAAATTAGGACACTTCATGCGTTAGTTATTTACAAAGTTAGATTCAAAATTTCGAAGTGACATTTGATTCAGAATTGAAAACGAAATTTTCGTTAGAAAAAGTAATACAATAGAAAATCTAACCTACGATTTATATTCAGCAGATCAAATTATCCCTGTATACATGCTTCATGGGATCATTTTCATGTAAATCCTCAAAATTAATCTTTCCCCGGAATTTTCTGGTATTTCAAGATCCGGGAATTTCATCGAGTGAAAGGATAGAAGAGAAAAACTGCACAAATAAAAAAACTAACCCCAGAATCAACTCCAGCAACTCAAAATACACTAATTAACGTTTCTTTTTGGGACATTTTTAAGCAAATACTGGAAAGCTCAAAATTATTTTCACGCAGTTTTCGTTTTCGTTTTTACCTCGATATGTAGTACTATTTTTTTCAGAGGTTCTTGATCAACTTTTTAATTTTTTTCAACATTCAATCACAGTAAAAAATCTAAAAAACAGAAAAATTTTTCCTGAAATGAATTTTGAAAGAAATTTCGAGGAAAATTTTGAGAAACTGAGGACATTTTGAAAAAAAAAGATTAAACCCGGAGAAAATTTTGAAAAAAATTATAACTTACTTACAAAAATTTGAGATAAAATTTTGAAATTGAAAAAGATTTTGAAAATAAATATTAGTTTTAAAATTTCAAAGGAACAATTTTAAAAGAATTTTTCGGTTCGAAAAAATTTTGAGAAAATTTTAGAGTTGAGAAATATTTTGAGGTACGTAAAATACGCATAGCTACGTTTGGTTCTAAAAAAAAAAACACATTATAAATTTTGATAAAAATTGGCGAGATTCTAGATAGCTAAAAATTCAGTTTTTCGCCAATTTTTGATATACTTTGTAGTTGACTGATAAAAAACAAAAAACAAAAAAAAAGTAAAAATTTTATTTTTTCATCAGCCCAAATATCGAGCTGAAAAATAACTGAAAAAGCTGAGAAAACTTGAAACTGATAATTTCTGAAACCCTTGTACCACAAATGTTTGGCAAACATCGTCACAAAACATAGATATGTGTTGCATACGTCCTCGGTGGAAGGCATCGCTTCCATTCTGAAACACCCTGTATATATATATATTGCTATCACTCAAACACGATTCCTCTTTATTAAACATATTTTACCTTGTTCCAAACTCGATTGCTACATCCCAACTGGGCATTGAAAACAGAAAACATGTTTCGAAACTCAAATCACCTACTTAGGTATTTTGAAATTTTCATCTCTGTCCGTTCATCTCATCTGGCGAGAAAAAAAGACGCATCGCTTTATACGCCCTATGGGCGCCACAACGTTACACCACGTTGCAAAATAAAAAAAAAAACTGTTCAAAAATACATTACACTTGATAAGTCACACACGTATCCAGACATTTCCTCTACACATTTTTTTAATTTTTATAAGCCATGTTTTTTTTTTCACCGGATAAACCTGTCAAAATTACATTACTTCATTGCACGTACGATGGTAAAATTACATTAGAAAATTGGTTTACTAGTCAGCGCTTCGCTGTTTACGAGTTTTTACTTTGCCGAACAGTGTTTTGTTCATATATAGGTATCCTTGTGTGTACCTAAACCTACAACGAAGAAAGTCGAGCGGGGGATGAGAGAAAAAGAGACCTCCTAACCGAGTAACCAGTCAATACTTTATGAATAATTCATTATATTATTTTAAACATAAAAGATACTTACATTTCAATTTAAAATTTTCTGTAGTTTCGAGAAAAACGTGCCCGGCTACAACTTCGCCGGCGTAATACATTTCTCGATCCAGTCTTATGTCGAATTCACGAATGTAATCCATATTGCGACGAATTTACTCGTAGTACGTATCACAACTTTATCACCATCCGGAATTTGTACTTGGATTCGAATATTCCATATGGTTTTCGAATTTACTCGACTTACGTTAATCGGTCTTGGTTTTTCTTCGACATGGTATCTGTAGGAGGCAAAAAAAAACACCATTTTATTACGCAATTTTAGCCCAACCTATGGCAATTCAATCGCCATAGCGATAAAATCATAAATGATTTGTAAAACGTTGGAAATTCACGAATAAGAAAAAAACACCGTCGAGAATATTAATTTCTCCGGTCGACGTAGCGTATTTACGGAAAACACCGCAGCGTTACGCAAACAACCCAAATTATCATAAAAAAAAAAAAAAATCTTAAGGGTTAAATTCGTATAATTCGGTTGTCGAGCGAGACATTCTTCGCACGTTTTTTCGATATTTTTATTATAACATTTTTCGTATTCTCGAGTCAATTTTTGAAAATACCTCGGTTCAGCTACAACATACCGTAAGGGAACTCGTATCATTTTTATTTTGTTGTTTTCTCGTATCATTCCATCGCGTATTTCGCCTTCAACGTGAAATTTTCGCTCGTAAACGAACTCATAATTGGCTTTTTATTTACAAATTATTTACCAAATAGGCTGTTTGCAGTTAAACCAAAGGCACGTGTTTGAATAGGTTTAAAGGTAAATTAAAATAGGAAAAAAATTATCTCCGTATGTAAAACAAGTAACAGGAAAATTTTCCAACCCGATGAATTTTTTCGTAATTACTTTTTAAATTATTTTTTTCATTACATGTCACCTTCGATATTAATTTCACATTTTACCCAAATTTTCATACATATTTTTCATCAATTTCGTCGATATTTTTTTCGCTACAAAAATATCTCATATTTTCTCATTAAAAAAGTTTCGCGAGTTGACAAAAATGCGTGTTTTATTAACTCGTTATTTATTCATTCTACGGTTATTACTAAATAAAAAAAAATACGCCGAGAGTTATTAAGAATTTTTTAATAATGCGCAACAGTTTTTCCAATCGAGCTATAAAAAAATGACATATTTATAAAAGGGGAAGAATACAAATTATGAAATTTTCCCTGCGGAGATTAATGAAAAATTTTTATACGTTGAAAATGTAATAGGTGACGGGTTGATTTTCGTGATTTATTTTCATGTTAACGAGTAAGGCAGCAGGTCATTAAAATTTTGGTGGACATTTTTTTAAGAGTTATTTTTAAATTGGAAATAAAAATAGGGTCCTTTATACGGATCGTGAATGAAGAAACGGAGTTCTAATTTTCCATGACGTGGAATAGGAGTGAACGATTTTCATTTCTCAAATCACATTTCCATCACTATTTTTTTTTAATTTAAATTTTTTTAAAATTTTCCCAGCTTTGATTTTTATATTTTTTGGTATTACTTTATAGAATTTCTTTTAATTACTTACCTATTGAGTTGAAAATAAATTTTGAAAAACATGAAGTTGAAATTTTTTTAATTTCAAGTTTTTTGAGTTGGAAGAAATTTTGTTGAAAAAAATTTGAAGAAATTCAGGTTAGAAAAATTCTTGATATACAATTTTTTCCAACTGTTAAATTTTTCTTAATTTAAATTTTCGCAAAAATTTTTCAACTTTAATTTTAAAAAAAATTTAACTTTAAAGTATATTTTTTTGAATTTCTTCCAATTCGAAAATTTTTTCCAATAATTTTGAATTTTTTTTCAACTTTGAATTCAAAAAAATTTCAATTTTGATTTTTAAAATTTCTTTTGACTAAACAATTGGAAGAAATTTGAAAAAATAAAGTATGAATTTAAAAAAAATAGAAAATTGAATTTGGAAAAATTTTAAGAAAATTCAAGTTTGAAATTTTTTAAAATTTGATGCAATTTTGAAAAAAAAATTAGAATCTAAGAAATTGAAAAAATTTAGAGCTGAAAAATTCTAACATAGAAAATAGAATGAAGTTTGACTTAAAAATCATCGAAATTCCACTTGTGGTAAAAATAATTAGGAGCTAGTAAAAAAAATGAAAAATTTTGTTCACAAGTCGAAAGAATGGTGGTAGAAAAAAATTTTCCAAGTCCAGAAATCGAAAGAACAAAATAAGAATCACTTGGAACGAATACTTCGTCCAGGTCATGGAAAATAACAACTCCCGGTCATGTAGAATGATGGGTCGATTATCGAAGAAAGGAGGAGGTGGAAGGGAGAAAAATATTGAAAATGTATTTTAACAACCATCTGAAAACATACCTAATAATTGCAATCACTGGAATAATAAGCAGGGTGAATTTGGTTCTTCCAATAACAAAATACATAGGTAGGTATAAGTATAGGTACGTATTTCATAGGCAATCAATGTAACATCTTGTTACAATTATTGCATACTAATTATTTAGCTTTAAATACGTGAACAAATTTTCATTTCGTGAGAAACAGAATTGACTAACTTCTGCTTGCCTAATTGTATTGAAATGCAATTATTGCAACGTGATGTGAAATAAGTTGCTTGGTTCTTCATTTGCAGGAATAGGTTTCCTTTGAAGCAGTTTATAAAGGATTTTTTTTATCATCTGTGAAACAATCTCGAGCATATTCAATTCATGTTCGGTAAAGCAAATTTCGATAATTAGAAAGCAACAGATTTATTTTCTAATAAAGTCGTTTGAAAAAATTATTTTTTATATTTACGAAGAAAATATAGAAAAACGAAGATTCCAGAATTTTTTGAGTATCGTAGGCATTGCCCCTCGTAAAAATTAAAAATTAATAGAGCGTGGTAACTTATAAGGGTATAAAAAATTCTGTTTCCCGGGATAAATTCCAAGAGTTTTTTTTTTCAAAGATATGTACCCAATGTACTCATGTTTCTAATTTTGTTTGCAGCTATAATGCAGTAGCTCCTGTCACATGGGAGTTAGGCAAGCCACGATACACGTGTATAATATACATTGCTTTGCCATCATTCAAGGGATCGTGTGTAGCTTATACATACGTATATACCTACTCGCCAAATAATTTGAAAAAACATGGTAAAAATTGGACACCGAATAAAATTACATTTTTTTCAAAAGAGAAAACATTCAATAGGTACTGTTCACGAGTATTATCAAAAAACTCGTTTTTTTTCTTTCTTCGAAGTCTAGCGTGTCAAATTTTTTTCCACAAAAGAAAACAAACACATAGCATAATAATAAATGAAGAAGTAAACCAAAAAATAATTTTTCCGAATAATTAAAAATTAAATAATTTAATGAATACTCGAACGTTCCTTTATTAGAAAAAAATCCCTTATTTTAATTTCACTTACACAAAACTGAAAAAATCTAGAATCGACCTTGGCAAAAAAAAGCAATTAAGAAGGTAAAAATTCTCTTGTTTAATTTGTTAAAATTTTTTCCTTACGATTGAATCCAATTTTTTCAACAATTGTTTTAGCAGCTCGTTCTACATAGAGCGGTGGAATTGACTTTCGCAAATTTTTTCTTCATTATAATTCTTATCTACACCTTTTTAAATAATGAGTTGGTAATTTTTTTCTCGCTTTTCAGTTTTCTATTCTCTTTCTATCTTACGTTTCATTTATTCGCTTTACATGGAAACACTAGCCGAAAGATTTTTAAATTATGGAGTCAAATTTTCGAGGTCTATTAGAATATTATTCGAAATGAAGAGGCACCTTCTTTATTTTAAGACTTTGCCCTCCCTTGCCGGTCAGATGCTAAAAATTCGCAATTTTGTCTGTTTTAAAATGTAAAGAGGAAAAATTGGAACTATCAACAAATTTATGAAATAGAGAAAAATGAACTAGGAATTGATGAAAGTAAGTATGTACTCTGGTTGAATCAACGTCACAATTTTTTGCTACCATTCACTCAATTCACCCAGTGATACTCGTATTTTATAATTTTTCAATTTATTTGTTTGAAGATATTTACTGGAAATTAGGAAATAGACCATCTTAACTTTGGTTTCCCTCCTTACTAAACGTCAGACCAACTTTGAGCTAATTTTTCCATCTCCAACTTTTCCTCTACTTTTTGTCTCTCTTGAATGAAGAGGAGGAGTTAAGAAGTAGGGTGTAGATCTCAAATAACCAGTAAAATTTACACTCTTCCCTCCCAACTCAAAATTCAACCATTTTCAATTTTCTTTCAGCTTTCACCATGCTAAATTTTTTTTTTTAAATTGAGAGAAAAAAGTTGGAAATATTTACTTTGTAAATGAAAGAAATTTAGTATAAGTAAGTACGTAAGTATTTTAAATTTAATTAGCATCATTTTCTCACCTTTATCACAATTTTTAGGAGTTTCAAAAAATATTTTTTTTGCTTTTCAAAATTTTTCTGCACAAATTGAAAAAAAATTAAATTAGAAATTTTGACTAAAATGAAGTAAATATACATAGGCATTTTTACCCAAGGATATCATGGGCTGTGATTTTTTGTTCTCCCTCTACTACCTCCTTTCCGGATTCTTTCACCATAATTTTTTTTTTAAATTAAAAAATATGCTCTTCATGAGTTTTTTTTTCAAAAATGGAGTCACTAACTCACCATGAAATTTTTTTATTAATGATCATTGATTATTTTTGGTAAAAATATTCACCTAAAAAATATTTTACTAGAGACTCTGGTGTGGTAAAGGGGGCCATTTGGCATCTGGTGGAGCTTGATTAAAATTTTCATGCCATTCGATTTGTCTTGGTAGAAGATGATTTTAGAGAACATGAACGAATTTTTATCTCAGCCTAAAACAGTTTCTTTCCTCCATTTTGGATTTCGTTTTCATTTGTTCCCTCAATCTCTCATTTTTTTTAGGCCATTTTAATGAAATAAAATAAAATTTTTGGAAATACTAAATATTTCATTCTTTAAGACGAATTCATTCATTACTAACTCTTTTTTTAATTGATTTTTTTTTTTGTTTTCTCGAGCACCTTTTTACATTTGAATACAAAACCTACATTTGGTAAAAATTAGGTAGTTGAAAATTTATTTTTGGTGGATTTAAAGAACATTTCGAATAAGGAAAAGAAATTTACCAGAGTGATTGAAGAGGTGAAGGTTGATGAAAGGGAGTGAAATTTTACCAGGTGATATCAGTTATCCAATTCAATTTTCAAAAAAAAAAAAAAAAACATAATAATCCACTCAAGTGAGTTATTTTATCACACTCCAGCTGGGCTTTGAACCTTGGTCTTTCCATTTTGCTCAAAAATTTCTACAAGTTTTTGATTACCACACAATATGCAAAACCACCACAATTTCCTTCACAGTTTTCAAGAAGAGGGAGATTTTTTTTCATTTTCACGATTCCCTATAAAGATATTTTACATCTCATCTGGTAATAGTCAAAGAGAATCTGTTTCAGCCGCTGGGAAGTACATTCAAAATAGATTTTGAGCAATTTTGAAGATTTTCAAAGTTTAAAGTTGAACTTTTTCATGAAAAACTTGACTTTCAAACATTTTAAAACACTTCAAAAGCTTCATTAAAAATCGATAAAAATACGATGAATAAATTTTGCCATGTTTACCTACTTATGACCAATGATTTTCATCCTGGGATCTCCAAACCGAGAGGGAGGAAGTCATAACGTCAAAAAATTTAGGTAAAAATTGAAAAAAATCAATATTAAGTTTAAGGGATATCGTTTGTTGTTTATTGAGGCGCTGAGTTAGAATATTAACTTAATTTTTGTACTTGTTCAATTTCTCAAATCTCCTCTTCGAGACTCAAATTTGGCTCACAAAATGACAAAATTGAAACACCGGAGAAGCATATCGTTTGTTATGTTTTTTGATAGAGGTGAGTTCAAAAATCGAGTCATTGTTTGGTTCAAATTTTCTACTCCCCCCTCCCCTTTCTCATCATTAAGTACTTCAATTGAATTTTTTCATGAAAATATTATGCGGAATATTGTATCGTTTGTGATTTTTCTGGGATTCCAAGTTTTGATTTGGGCTCCTTTTTCTACTTTTTTCTTCTTTTTTTTTTTAGTATGACCTCATGACCTCACAAAGGCTTTCTTTACTTCTATTTATACCTTTGAGTGAAACATTGTATACAAAATAATTATTAGAGAGGAAGCTTAAGCCCAAACACAGAAATTTTGCATTTCTTTACCTATTTATTGAATTTAAAGTTGAAAAAATAAAATTTTGCTTAAAATTTCGACAGGGTTGAAAAAAGTAAGAGAGGAGAAACTCTAATATTTGTCATAAAACTGAAACCTGTTTTGAAAATTGAAAAATCGAACACAGCGAGGTATATAGACTTATTCAAAGGGGAAGAGAGAGAGAGGAAGATCAAAATTCAAAATACAATTTCACAGAATAAAAAAAAACAGTTGAGAAATTTTTCCAAGGAAGCGTCTGAAATCCTAAACTCACGCAGATCAACACACAACCATACCCCGATTGGTACACCTGTCTTTGAAAACCCACCGTTGATTTTTTTTCGAACACCCTGTACATTTATACCGCCATTCGAAATACATTTGCATTCATTATTCGGCCATACCATTCTCCGATATCACTTGTAGCTGCGAAAATTGGAGCAATAAAAAAATTACACGAATGTGCGTCGAGACGCGAACTCAAACAAACATAAAATATCAGATTACAAGAGCATTAAATGTTCTATATAGTACGCTTAAAACCATAGGTAGGTAGCTCGGGGTGAAAATATTTACCATTAACTATCAAATGTCGGCTTTTCGTTTGAGAAACGGCGGAGGTGAGATGGAGCAAAACATCAGAAGGATGTGCCGATCGCGTGCCGCATCTTTAGATTGTGCGATAAAATAACGAATAGAATCGCTCAGACGAACCTTTACGAGGCAGTTTATAAAACAAGGACGAAACTAGGGGTAGAAAAAATCATTTTAAATCTTCTTAACATCAAAAGATTGTCTTAAAATTCAATGTAACGATATGCGAGAAACGTGGCTGGTGAATTTTTAACGAACTCGCGCCATTTCGATACCAAAACAACATTATGGTCGGTATAAACTACACCCGTAGAATGGAGAGCTCGCACAGCCCAGGCAACGTGTACGAACAGTTTACATTACGTGTGTAGTCATATTTTGTACTAGTAGGATGAACATTGCCGCCAAATTGTTCGCAAATAATCTCGTTAAATTACATTCAGGTGCACGTTGAAAGGATTATTACACACGATTAAAAGGCGCGCACGACACGACTAGAGAAGAGATAATCTATGAAAATATTTAGCTAAAGATTATACCCGCCGAGTAAAATTGTTGTCTCGACATGTGATAGTGCCATTTCCTCGTTTATGGAAGCGAATTTGCATTTTTCAACACCCAAATACTCCAAGAACGTACAGACTACCGAGTATTTTATTTATGGAACAATTTCACTTTTGCGTGACGACCAAAGACCAAATTTTAGGGTACCTAATCGTTGTTCTGGTGTGTTGAGAATTGCAGATCCTTAAGGATGTAATTTTCCGCGACGAATTTTATTTACAATTTGAGACGTTTGATGGGTTTATTTGAACTGGGCTAATTCTCGTTTTGGGACTGGTTTTAAGTAAAATATTGGATGGATATTTCGCGGAAATTTGAAAACAGAAGATTTCGTCCGTGGGACTCGAAAAATTCAACTTAATTGCCAATTATGAATTTCTAAATCAATAATTTTCCATGACGAATTTCACTTATATTTTGAGATATTTGCTCGGTTCTTTTGAACTGGGCTGATTCTTGTTTTGAGACTGGTTCGCAAGGGAGGTATCCCTACTCAAAATGAAATTTTGAGCCCTAACAAAAATAAATCAAAAGTACATCATAATAGAACCTCATATGCAAAATTTCAGATGCTGAAGTTCATTTCTCGAATTTTGGCGAATTTTGGAAATCTCAAAATTACCTCATCGTCCTGCAAAATATGAAAATTTGATCTAATCAATGAAAAAAGCTGAAATTTGGTAGGTATGTGCCCTATTTTCAACCTCTCGAATCGATTAGAAGTGGTTTCAAGACGTTTCGGAGCCTCCAGAAAATGTTGGAATTTTCTAGTGCTAGAGAACAGCTCATAAAAATGGCTCATATAAACTTCAGCACCTACAGAGCGACTTAAAATTTCCGGAACGCGAAAATTGCTTCGTAAAAAAATAAGGCCCAAGGAATGATGAAAACCCATTTACGACATAGCTGAAGCTCCATTCCTTTTAAAAAATATGAACTCATCCCTCAATTCCCCCACTGATTACGAATCTTCGAAAAAATTTGGACTTTTTTCGATTTTTGTTCTTTTCAAAAAAAAATCTCAAATCCCAAAATTGAGATATTTAAAAATTTACAGTTGGATATGATAAAGTTTTAGATAAAGATCAAAAATCATTGCTCGCAAATTTTGCCTAGTCAAAAATTTAAAGGGGCAAAAATTTACAAAAAAATCAAGTTTTCGTGAAATTGGCAACACTGCCCCCCCCCCCCACCCAACTCTTTTCAGATATTCTGAGTACAGCGTTGACGTTGCCCCTTGCCGATCTACACGTAGGCAACCCTTCGTTCAGATCAACGCAAGGCAATGTGGAGCGATTTCTCTCTAAATTACGAAAAAAAACGTTGTGTTCCAGAACTTTTGGGTCACCCTGTATAATCGTGAACAACCAATACTGGTGACCTATTTGATCGATTAAAGCAAAATTTTTCAAAATTCGCAACTTAAGAGTTCAAATTCACACTTTTTGGCTGACAATTTTCCTGGAAAAACTTCAATTTTCAGCCAAAAAATATAAATTTAAACTCAAAGTTGCGAATTTCGGAAAATTTTGCTTTAATCGATCAAATAGGTCAACAATATTGGTAATCCGCGATTATAAGTGCTGAAGTTCATATGGACCACTTTTATGGTTTTTTTTCCAGTGCTGGAAAATTCCAAAATTTTCTAGAAGCTTCGAAACGTCTTGAAACCGATTTCAATCGATTCGAGAGGTCGAAAATAGGGTAAGTATATACCTACCAAATTTCATTTTTTTTCGTTGATTAGATCAAATTTTCATATTTTGCAGGGCGATAAGGTAATTTTGAAATTTCAAAAATTCGTCAAAATTCGAGAAATGAACTTCAGCACCTGAAATTTTGCATATGGGGTTCTTTTACGATATACTTTCGATTTATTTTTATTTGGACTCAAAATTTTACTTTGAGTTGGGATACCTCCCTTGTCAGTAAAAAATTGGATGGATATTTCATGGAAATTTAAAAACCGAAGATTTTGTCAGTGGGGCTCGAAAAAGTCAACTTGATTGTCATTTTTGAACTTTTAAATCAATAATTTTCCACGACGAATTTTACTTACATTTTGATACATTTGCTCGGTTCTTTTGAACTGGGCTAATTTCCGTTTTGGAACTGGTTCTTAGTAGAATATTGGATGGATATTTCATGAAAATTTAAAAACAGAAGATTTTGTCTGCGAGGCTCGAAAAAGTCAACTTGATTATGTCATTTTCGAATCCCTAAATCAATAATTTTCCATCACGAATTTTATCTACGATTTGAGGCATTTACTGGTTCGTTTGAACTGGGCCAATTCTCGTTTTGGGACTGGTTCTAAGTAAAATATTGGATAAATATTTCATGGAATCGATTCAAAAACAGAAAATTTTGTCTGTGGAGTTCGAAAAAGTCGATTTGATTAACATTTTTGATCCTCTAAATCAATACTTTTCCATGACGAATTTTATCCACAATTTAAGACTTTTGCTGGGTTCATTTGGACTGGATTATTTCTCGTTCTAGGACTGGTTCTCCATGAAATATTGGATGGATATTTCATGGAAATTTAAAAACATAAAATTTCGTCTGTGAGGCTCGCCGGCCAATTTTATTGCCATTTTTGAACCTCTAAATCAGCTTTAAATCGAATGTATGCCATTTTATACCAAACAATTACATATTAAATTCGGGTCGATTTGGAAAAAACCAACAATTCAACGTGATGGACTATTTTCCCACCAGATATCAAACTTACTTTATATATAAGTTCGTTGGCCATTTCACTAACACCAAAACATCGATCAAAATTTACAAATTTCACTCAATAAATCGTCACAACCGGAACACCTCCGCGATCAACGAACGTGAAAAATATAAACACAGACAGACGATCGCGACGAAATGATATCAAAGTGCGACGCACCAGACACTACACATGAACTAGCGATCATCACAGAACGGAGACTGTTTTCCTCAATCTGTTGACACTGCGAAGAAGATATTTCGTGTTGCAGTTGAATCCTGCGCAAGATGCCTCTAAGTGTTCTCTCGCTATTCGAATTCGAGTATACGTACAATACATAGTACACAGTAGTACCCGAAGAAGATCAAACTGAAAATTTTACACAGCATCAGCGCATGCGAAAAACTTTACAAAAGTCAGCGTCGTTTTTCTCACACTTCTGACGTGCTGGTGTACAGTTTTCCAGTGGCTAGTAAAAAATTGGAAAACTTTGCGGCCTCGAATACAACAGCGGAATAAGGCTTAAACATTCCGGGTTAGCAACGATGGTTAATAATGTTTTTCCACATCTTTACTGTCGAGAGAACTATTAAACTGGCAGGTATACAAGGTGGAGGATTAGAATTGAATTTTTTTCCCTCTGTGGAGGTATTAAGAGTCTTTTTGTGAGTACATGTGTACTATGGGGTTGGCTCGACCGCGTGTGAAAGTTGTGGTCGGGTAATGAGGGAAGATCGTACGAAGGTAATCCTTAAAAATTGGCTTTATTTGGCCGATTGTGTGAGCTGAGGTGTAAAACAGAGTAAAGGGAATCACTTCCCTGTTGGTATAGATAAAGATGTTCGTCTTTGGGGCGAATTCTTTGAAGTGGGTGGGTTGCGGAAGGGAAACTCATTTTATTGCCGAATATTCATTCGGTCTTTCATCTATGTGAAGAGTTTTTGCGAGAGGTATTCCTTGATTAATTTTCATACTGAATAAGATCAAAATGGAGAAATCTTATGAGGTTATGAAGGGTATTTTACGAGAACGAAAATATACCTGGATTTTGAACTATTTACGTTATCGAAATACTATGGAGTAAATATTTATGGTAAATTACCTACAATTAACGGAGAAAATTATTTACTATTTTCAATATTTTATTTTTTTAGGCATATGAAAACTGGTGAAAAATCATGCTCGAAGTGTTCAGCCGCAATTATAGCCATAAAAGTGGATTATAGCTGAATTAGGTACTTGAAAGAACGTAACTAGATTTCTAGGTACTCTAGTTGATTTTCACATCTTCTTAAATTGCTCAAAATTATTAAATCACTATAAAAATTGTTCAAAATGACATAATATTACTGAAAAAGTTGACACTATCGAAAACTTTTTGTCTGACGGATTTTTTTCTCAAAAATCATTACTTTTGACAAAATTTTCAGAAACCTTCTCTCCAGGCTACAAAAGTTACTCAAAGAGTATAGCCGGTTAAGTATAGGGTTTTGGTCTTGAAAACCGATTTTGACCGTTCCTACCCTAAAATGTTCCCCTAATCTGGCAATTAAGTTTGACACCATTTTCGGACCCCTAGCTCAAGTATTTTGGGGGGAGGCTAAAATGTGTGTTTTTATTCATAACACAGGGCGACAAAAAAAATTTTTTGCTCTGTTTCTGGGTTCTCATGCCGAAATTCTGTTTCTAGACATCAAAATACATAACCTTGCTCAATCCTGGCTTCCACAGTTTGCTTTGGGGGGTGGGGGGCCAAAAAACTGATTTTTCGAGGTCAATAAGCCTGAGCATTACAAAAAAAATTGAAAAAAATTTTTTTTGGACTAATCTTGTAGGAAATTTTACGGCGAATCTAATGTCGCAAACCGCAGACCTCCATCTCTTTTTTTAAAAAAGTTACAGCTCATTCTTTTCAAAATTTTGTGAAAAAATCGCATTTTTTTGATTTTTTTTCGCAAAGAAGTGAAATTTAAGAGAAAAATAAGGGTTTTAAGGCCATAATGACCATGATGAGAGTTGTAGGAAATTTTACGGCAAATCAAATGCCGCAAACCGCGGACCTCTATTTCTTATTGAAAAAAAGTTACAGCTCATTCTTTACAAAATTCTGTGAAAAAAATCACATTTTTTGTGCCTTTTTCGCGAAAAAGTGAAATTTTAGAGAAAACTAAGGGTTTTAAGTATGAGCTGTAACTTTTTTTCAAAAAGAGATAGAGGTCCGCGGTTTGCGGCATTCGATTCGCCGTGAAATTTCCTACAACTCTCACCATGGTCATTATGGCCTTAAAACCCTTACTTTTCTCTCAAATTTCACTTCTTCGCGAAAAAAAATCAAAAAAATTCGATTTTTTCACAAAATTTTGGAAAGAATGAGCTGTAACTTTTTATAAAAAAGAGACGGAGGTCTGCGGTTTGCGGCATTGGATTCGCCGTAAAATTTCCTACAAGATAAGTCCAAAAAAAAAAATTTCAATTTTTTTTGTAATGCTCAGGCTTTTTGACCTCAAAAAATCAGTTTTTTGGCCCCTCCACCCTCCAAAGCAAACTTTGGTCAAAAAAAATATTTTTTCCTTTATTAGTTACATAAAAGCAACCCAAATTTCGCAATGAGAACCCAAAAACAAAATTCGTGTCGACCTGTGTAATTTTTTCATTTTTCGCCAAATGCAAATAAAAATTTTGCGTTTTTTTTAGATAGCTTCTAGAAGGTCAAGAGAACCCAAAAAACAATTTTTCGAAATTTTTGGGCACTTTCCCCCCAAGTTATGCTCTTTTCAAAATTTTGAATCCCCTTTGGGACGAAGGGTCAAAGGGGCAATGGAATTTTTTTCCTCAAAAGAAGTGTTGTTTAGCCATAAGTATACCATAAAAATTTTGAAAATTTTGAACATGTGGAACATTGTCAAAAAAAATAAAAACTAACCCCCCGCGTGGTGAAATACTCAAAATTCACGTACATAAATACCTCCAGCACAAGTAATTGGGAAACTAGTTACCAATGTTGATCATCACGAAAATATTTCATTTTGAGGACCACAGAACATTGTGAAAAAGGGCCCAAACCATTGGCCTCCCTTACCCCTCCCCTTCCTCCGCCCCTGTGGTCGTTGTGATAAATAGAGTAATAACCGATATTGATGTCGTTTTCATATGAATCAGACCTTCTGAAAACGATTTTGAAATCCAATTTCCATTTGAACCACCACCACAACCCCCCCCCCCCCCCTTAATCGTCAAATTGGTATACCCAAGTATACATTACTTAAGTTTGAAGAGATACCTATCAATCGACATGCTTTTTAATCATACTGGTACATAATTATTTATTTTTCGTTCATTTTTCGCCAAATAGTATTGAATGAAAATTTGACGATACGGAGGGTCCACCCCCTACTTTGATATGAGGGATCGGCTATACATTTTTCTTATTCTACAAAAAAAAAAACACCTCAACACATACATGAATTCATTTCACATCCATTAAGCCGAAGTTTATGGAAAACGGTTTGCACAAATGGTTGTGGTGAATTTTCAAAGTTGAAAAAACGCATCATCATCCAAAAACTGACGTGTAACCTATTAAAATGGGGTAGAATTTCACCAAAAAATTGCAAATGTTTACCAAAATTTTTTTGAGCAACTTTTGAGAATTTTGAGCACAAGTCAATTTTTGGCTATTTTCAAATAAGTGACGTGTGACCTATGAAAGTGGGGTAAAATTTCACGAGCAGCACAAAGATATTAGCGAAAATGTAATATGAGTATTTTTGAGCGATTTTGAGCATTTTTGAGCTCCAAAATCGGGTCAATTTTTGAGTATTTTCAAATAAATTGTCGTGTGACCTATGAAAATAGGGTAGAATTTCACCAAAAAATTGGAAATGTTTACCAAAAAATTTTTGAGCAATTTATGAGAATTTTGAGCACAGGTCAATTTTTGACTATTTTCAAATAATTGACGTGTGACCTCTGAAAATGGGGTAGAATTTCACGAGCAGCACAAAGATATTACATATTAGTGAAAATGTAATCTGAGCATTTTTGAGCCCCAAAACCAGGTCAATTTTTGAGTATTTACAATGAAAATGGGGTAAAATTTCGCCAAAAATTCAAATAAATGTGAAACAAAATTTGTTGTAATCAATTTTTGAGAATTTTGACCCCAGTTGCTGCTTTCATTTCTATCAACATTTTTTTGATCAAGACTTGTTATTTCCTCATGAAATTGCGTCTCATTTTGATGGGTTGCGTAATGGTTTTTTGAAACTGTCAAAATTATTTTCAATCAAAAGCTCAAAATTTTCAAAAATTGATTAAAGAAAATTTTGGTTTACATTTGAATTTTGGGCGAAATTCTACCCCATTTTCATTGATAACACGTCAGTTGTTGGATAATACTTGAAAATTGATCTAATTTTGGGGCTCAAAATGCTCAAAAATGTTCCGATTACATTTTCACTGATATCTTTATACTCCTCGTGAAATTTTAACCCATTTTGATAGGTCACAATCCGTGTTACCGATTTTTTTTGGATAAATTAGTTCTGGTGAAAGGGGCTGAAAATTATGTGTTTTTTCAACTTTGAAAATTCACCACAACCATTTGTGCAAACTGTTTTCCATAAACTTCAGCTTAATGGATGTGGAATGAATCCATGTATGTGTTGAGGTGGTTTTTTTTTGGTCCACAGACCATGACGCCTACGGAGCCATTATTGAGCCAAAAATGGCAGAATTTCACGAAAAATTGCACATCAGGGGTCCTAACACCCCATTGTGCAAGTAGCCCAAGGAAGTTGACATATATTTGGAGTGAGGGGAGTGTCTGCTACCACACTGTAAAAAAATTTCTGGCCCGATCAAATTTAAAAAATGGGAAAACTGGCGGTTTTAGGCTCCAGCTCCCCATTGTGCAAGTGAAAAAATCCAAAATACGCTTTTTCGGAACTGTGGGGCCAATACACATAAAAAGCCAACTGATTTTTTTGGCCCGCAAAAAAGCAAGCTAAATTCAATTTCCAGAGCACTTTTTGCCAGTTGGACTGTAGACTAAATGCAATCCTATTTTTTCATGAATATATTTTTTTACGACATTAAAAAAAATCAGAAAATCAGAAAAAAAGAAAATACATTAAAATTTAAATCTTTAAAGACTTTATGACATTTAAATGTTTTTACTCTTGACAAAAAAATATTAAAAACATATTTTTCAATAACGCTTTTCGCGCGTGTATTTTTTAACTAACACCCCCTCTCGGCACCTCCCCTTTCTTCCCCTTCCTCTGAGAGTCAAAATATATCCATTTACCACTGAGCAGAAAATCTAATCCAGTGGAAGAATACCACAGATTTTACTCAAAAATATTACCTCTTGAAAACTCCACTTAATTTCCATGGCTCCTTGAACTTGATTAATTGAGTCAATTTATCCATCTCTTCTGCCATTTGCATTTCTTTTTTAATTTATTTGAAGCTAATTCGTCGCTCACTCGATATCTGAAAACATAAATTCCATAGTTCCATAGATTATGACTTATTATTTATTATTTCATAAAAAGAAAAAGATTTAAAATTTCAATTTCGAAGAAGTAAATAAATAGGGAAAACTTTGGTAAATCAGTCTTCAATATTCATCTCCCAAAAACAAAATACAAGTACCAATAAATAATTTTTTCCGCCCCATCCAACACTGGCCGTTGACCGATATTTTAGCAAAATGAAAAAACCCATGGTCGTAGGTATTATGAGTATGAAATGCCAATAAAGTAATTAAATATGTAGATAACCTCGTTAAATGTGAGCTAATATATGCGATATGGTAAACGAAGGTGTGGTGGGTTCCAATTAAAATTGACTTTATCATCGTCGGTATTTTATTAATAATTAATGTTTCGAATTTAATCCGACTGTTTTGTAATGAACGCATTAGACGAAAAAAATTCCATTTAAAACTGAACGAGCGAGATATGTTTACAGGCACCTACATAAGTTGAGTACGAACTGTCGTTATTAACTTTTTCTACTTACCTACATAAAAACAGAATAAAATAGGTACTCTCGACTTATCAACAACATTCAAAGAATGTTGGCAAAAAATGTTTCTGGTGTTTCCAGATTTTAAAAAATTTTAGAGATTTTTTTACGCAACATCCGTATGCGCAGATACATTAACTTTACCTAAGTATAACTTTATATATACAGCTATACTGCTACATATATCAAAGTTCACCCCAGCCAGGTAGAATACTCGTCAGTTATCCTTGATGTCAGTTAAATAATTGACAGCGTGGTATTACCCTTTTTACTAAAATTGATACGTATAACCTTTCGTTTGAATTTACTTACCTATACCTACCTACAATATACCGGCTTTCTTCGATCTACAGAGGTGAAAATTCAGTCTTTTCGAAAATAGAGTGGAAAAATACCCATTGTTGAATTATTGTAGGTATAATATTTTAATGGTTTTGGAGTAATGTATGTATTTTTTTCCCCCAGCATAAATATGTTTAAGGTACTTTTATATTCCTTTCTATTTTGCTCCATTTATCTTTTTTTCTATTATTGAGATGTGGTAGACCTCAAATTTCATTTTAGAAATAACAAATAAAGTAATGAAATTAGCGATCAAAATAAGGAAACGAATAGCAGTGAAGCATGAATATTTGACATTTTCATACCTACCATTTTACTATACACCTGGTTGGCTAGAGTCTCTATTTTATGAATCTTCAACCTTTTTTTTGTTTTTACATTTTACGTTCATCGCAAAATCTTTTGTTTCATAAATTTGCTCAAATTGTCAAGTTGTTTATTTAGTTTTAAATTTTTTCCAATAATGTTCTCAAAGATTCAAAAAAAATTTCAACTAGGCGTCAAAGAAAATTGATAATTCAAAGCTAAAATATCATTTATTAATTTATATTTTGGGCTCCTTTTAAAATAAGGAAAAATTTTGGAGTCGAAAAAATTTGAGAAAATTCAAACTTGGAAAAAATTTCATTTGAGATTATAAAGAAAATTTAAATTCAAGATTTTTGGCGAAGAAAAAAATTAACTTTGGAGAAATTATTTGAGAAAACTATAAAAATTTAAATATAAAATTCAGAGCTTAAAAATTTTTTGAATTTTTGAAAAATTTTAATTAACAAAGTACCAAAAAATAAAACGATTCAAGAAAATTATGAAAATGTGATATTGATAATTTCTGGAGAAAAATAATGAAGACAAACGTAAGAAATTTCAAGGCTAAAAAAATTCATCTGAGAAAAAAAAGAAACGTATGAGAAAATTACGAAAATTTAAGCTAAACAATTTTCGAAGTGGAAGAAAATCAACTTGAAAAATTTTGAGGTAGAAAAAATATGAAAACTTGAAATTTTGAGAAAATTCAAACCATAAGCCAAGTAAAGAATATTATTTGTCATTTTTCAAATTTTTATATCGACTCATGAGTCTTCAGTATCATGCGATTCGACTTTCCATGTTCATATCATTTTCAAAATTTTCATTTTCAATTTGTTCTCAAAATATTTTCCAGCTCTGAGATTTTTTCAACTCATGAAATGTTTATACAAAATTTTTTTGAATAACAACTCCAATTTCAATTTAATTTTTTCTTGAGATTTTTCAGCTCTTGAAATTTTTCAAATTTCAACTCTAAAATTATCTCATCTACTACAATTTTTCTCACCTTTGGAATTTCACTTCAAAAATTTTTCCACTCTGAAATTTTCTAGAATTAAACATTTTTTTAAAATTCGAGTTGAAAACAAAAATTTAAAATGAAGAAAATTTCAAGAGAAATGAAAGTTTTGAAAAATTTTCAGAATTACCTACAGAAAATTTTTTATTGGAGCTGGAAAAATTTTAATAAAAAATTTTAGAGTTAACCCTACGACTCCACACATAAAAAAATGGCATTTGCCAATTAATTTTCTAGCGCTGGACCAAAGTTTGATACGGCGTTATAACGTCTAGGGGGTGTACATAAATGTTCAACCTTTCATTTCCCTTGATGGGCAAATTGCCTACTTTTTTATTTGAAGGGGCAACATTTTTAGAAAAAAATATGTATTTTTCGTGTTTATTGATAATTTTTTTTCACTGAATGAAAAGTGGAAGGGGTGAAATCGCCACCCGACAGATACTTGTGTATCTATGCCCTATTGGTTCGTGCACAACACTTTGCCTATCGTTTGGATTTAAGGGGCAAAAAAAATTAAAATTCGTATCGATCAAGATTTTTTCCAGAAACGTTTGCCCCTTCAAATGAAAAAGTAGGCAATTTGCTGCATAGCGGAAACGAACGGTGGACCGAGTGCACATAGGTACTAGGAGGCGATACCACCCGATCACTCATTCCTGCCAACGTAACGCACGAAAAAAACCGGTGTGTGACATTTGTCACATGTGTGGAGTCGGCGGGTTAAGAAAAAAATATTGGTAAATGAAAAAATTTTATAAAACTGAGAAAAAAAGTCAGTAAATGAGAAAGTTTTTTAAAAAAATTTAGAACTGAGGAAATATTTTACAGATGGGGAAAATTTTGAGAAAAAATTTCTGAGTTGGAAAATATTTTGTACTCGCAAATTGTTTTTCCAACTTTTCACATTACCCTGTAAAACAGCATAGAATGATAAAAAAATTGCAAAAAATACAAGTCGTTCAAACTGAAGCTTCAAACCCTGAACAGGGACAGGGAGTGACTCCGCCAACCCTGATTATGCAGGAATCACTTTCTTCAATTCTATAAGTAGGCAATTCGTTTTGATTACAAGTATTTCTATTTGCCTATCATTTGAGTTGCTGGGGCACACGATTCTTACAGTTAGTTGATTTTAATAAAAAATTTCTTCAAACGAGTTTTTCAGATTTTTTAATTTCATTTTTTTAAGTGGACGAAGCGAAAAGATTACTCATTTTTTCTAAAACTGTACAAAATTATTTTGAAAAATCATAGAGCGAATATATTTACCAATTAATCCAACCACTGATGAGATAATGCTATAAAAATTCCTCACATATAAATAAAAATATTCATAAACTCGTATAATTGAAAAATATCCATCTACTCGACTTAATATAACCCTCATTAATAATAAAAAAGCTTCGTGAAAGTTTTTCGTCAAATCTACCAACGAGATTTTTTTTACAGCTAAGCAAATATTTGATTTAAAAAAAAAATAGCTGAAAAAATGAACCCACACCACATGTAAACGATGTAATCCGTTTAAAAACGCGGATTATAAACTGAAAAATATATTTTGATTAAACGCTTCGGTATATTTCAATATATTGGGTTTAAAATGTCAATTTAGCATTTGAGACCGCTTTGAAATAAAACTTAGACGAGGCTGAACGCAATACTCGATCTCATTAATTCATTAGCATGAAAGTTTACCTACGTGTAGAATTTTTCGCCAAATTCTCAGCCCAACTTCACTAATTGAAAACTTGTTTGTACAAGCTTCAAATGAAAATTTCAAACCTATGATTTAGCCAATCGGAAAACTAACATTATCAAAGTTATATAATTATATTTTACATACAAAACCTAACGAAAAGTATTGCTTTTTCAACCGAAAAACGACGAATATAAAATTTCCATATGTAATAAGATTTCACCTCCTTGTGGCATTTGCCATCTGTGAATGGGAAACATATCATAACGAAGGTTATATCGTCAACCATTCGTCATACTGCATTGGAAATAGATTTTGTTGGGTGCGTTTTTCGTCGAGTAAATTTCGGCGAAATCGCTGATAAAATTATATTTACGTTGGATATTTATTGCATTCTTATTTTTTCCTTATTGTGTTCATGCGGTTATTTATCAAAGGTTCGAATCGCATTCGTGTATTAGAAAATTCGATGATATTTTTTTGTTACTTCGAGATATAAATCTTATATAGGCCAGAAAATCGCCCAAAGGGGAAAAAGGCTAGCAATCAAAAAGGGTAAAAAGGTTGTTAAAACAGGACCAGAAAGTAGAAACTAATGCAATTTATGCATTGCGCCACTTCTCTCTATGTAAAAACCCAAATTTTTCTTCCATTTTCAATCGAAAAAATAGTACCTTTGTAGGAGCCGCGTTTTACGTCGAATTATGAAGTCTTATTTCTTTTTTTGTCGAGTTATCGACAGCTTTCTATATATCTTAGGGAAAGAATGGGAGATACAAATACATAACAAATAAATGGTTGTTTCTGCAGTGTCGTTGTCGTTTGGTAAATACTCGAATTATAAATCATTTTTCGATATCTATACTTTTGTGTATTTCTATACGCGATATTTTTTCCTTTGTGCTTTTGATACCGTGGCTCTGGTTTGGAAAAGTTTACTTTTTACGAATCTGGGACATGTTTCGGGGTCTTTGTTTTTTCGCTACATGATCGTTGCGACGACTGAAAATGACCTTTTTTTTCAGCAGATTCAAAGGGTAGTTTGAAAGCGATTTATTGGATCGAAATATCCAATAAAGATTTTTCTTTTTTATACATCGAGATTGATTTTAAATTATTGTTTTTGTTTTCATAATAACGTGTTTTTAAAATGTAAGGTTGGTTTTGAAAAAAAAAAACTCAGAAAAAATTTGGAAAACTTCGGATTCTACGTTTCTTATAAATGAATAATCATGGGAGAGGAGAGTAAAAACGTAGTTTCCAGATCTCCAATACCTTTTTTCATCCTCGCAAGTCTGAACAATCATGTACATATGTGTAGATATGGCACTTTGAAATTTTGAAACTGAGATTTTGATAAAAGGAAAATTCAAAAAATTTCCAAAAATGGTCCGTGGTATAGTCCGTCATCCAGGGTGTCTAACAAAATTTGGTAAGCATAAAACTTTTTAATTTATACAGATTGACTTCAGATACCAAACTCAAAAATGTTTCGAACGACTGGTTTTTTTCACTTTTTTCAACTCACGAAGGAATTTTTCAACCTAAAATTTTAATTTAAAACATTTTAAGACGAAATTTTACGGTCGAACGGAATTATTTCGAGAAAAATTTTCTAAAACAGAAATTCAAAACTGAAAAAAATGGAGGAAAAATTATAATTTGATCATTTTAGGTAAAATTTTGGAGTTGAAGAAGTTTTTCAAAAGAAATAGTACATAATTGATTTTTTTTTAAATATTCAGAACAAATTTCGAGTTAAAAAATATTTGAAGTTGAAAAAAATTGATTTGAAAAAAATATTCGAAGTCGAACTTAGAAAAAAATGTTGTGTAAAAGAGTCAAGAAAATCAACGATTTGGTCGTTTCCAGCTAAAAATTGAAAAAGTAAGTACGTGGTTTACGCGAAAGAATTTTCCAAAGGACAGAGTACCTATATTTTTTTATGTAAATTAAGACAAGAGTTTTTATATGTGCTTGATTTTTATTTGAAAAACTTTTCTATTCGTGAGATAATTGGGAGGGGGAGGGGGGAGAATCCTTGAATGGAACAAAATAGAAATTTCTTACGAAGTACTTAATTTTCATGTCGATGGCTTTAAGTGGAACTGAAGTGTTTCGATTTTTGAAATTTTTGTCGGGCATTGTCGAGTACCTATGTTTAAAAATTTTGTCCAAACTCTATCTCACGCACCCCAATGCGATTAAAAAAATGCTGATTTGACGTGTAACCAAGGAGAAAATTTATTTCACTGTAAATATATAGGAGAGGCATACTCGTATGTAGATCTGTTTTCCTGAATTTTTTCAAAATTTTTCTTTTCATCGGAGCTTAGGAATTGACAGAAGAAATTTCGAGTGAACATTACTCCCAAAACTATGCCAACTCAAAAAAAATTTCATATGGTATTTTTTACTGAAAAATGTTTAGAATTTTTTAAGCGACTGGTTAGCTCAAAATCTTAAAAAACTCTCAAAAATAGAGGTTCTTTGAATATACAGGATGTCGGGTAAGTGGTCTGCCATACTATAACCGGGTACCACTAAAAAAAACGTTAGATGAACAAGTTGCATATTTTGAAAATTGTAGGGACAAATGATGTGTTTTAAAAAATCACGTAAATTTTTTTTTTCAACCACGGGAATGGATAGTACTATGAAAACTGAATAAATTTTCATTATATGACTTTTTGCATAACTTGAAAATTGAAGGGCTGCAAAAAATTGTGTTCGAAAAAAGTTCTAAAAAAATAAACTAATCAAGGGAATGGATAGTATGTTGAAAAAGGAACAAATTTTATTCTACAGACTTTTTGCCTAACATCAAAAATGAAGGGGCCAAGGGTCATCCAAAATTGAGAAAATTTTAAAATTTTTTGAAGCCCACTTTTTTTGAATGACCCGTAGCCCCTTCATTTTTGATGTTAGGCGAAAAGTCTGTAGAACAAAATTTGTTCATTTTTCAGTATACTATCCATTCCCTTGATTAGTATATTTTTTTAGAACTTTTTTCGAACACAATTTTTTGTAGCCCCTTCAATTTTCAAGTTATGCAAAAAGTCATATAATGAAAATTTATTCAGTTTTCGAAGTACTATCCATTCTCATGGTTGAAAAAAAAATTACGTGATTTTTATAAAACATCATTTGCCCCTTCAATTTTCAAGATATCCAACTTGTTCATCTAACTTTTTTTTTAGTGGTACCCGGTTATATCCAAAAATGAATTATGGCAGACCACTTATCGGACACCCTATAGTAGTGGGTGAAACAAATATTTTTCCTTCGATAGGTACCTAGGTAGCTAGGTAAGCATCAAAACAGAATTTTTCCTTTAAGAAATAGTCCAGTGGCAGATTGCATTTTTTTGGACATAAACGGAGGGGCTACATTTTGGCAAAAAAATCGTCATGCGTATCGATATATAGGTTTTCGAAGGCACTGATTTCAAATACGTTATCGATTTTGCGATTAAAGCCAATGGACAAGCAGGGTGAGTCTATGTAGGGGGAGGGTAAGTAACAATTTTATAAATGTTTTTACTAACATAGTACGTATAATTACTCACAATATTTAGAATTTGACTAGGTACATTCGACGTGTTTTATTTTATTTCTATGGAAATTCCGGGATTGTATTGGACTTTTGCATTTCTGAACAAATTATCTCGAAATGAAAGAACATATTCCGATTTTTTGGTCAAAATGTTACCCCTTTCCCAAATTAGGCTTACTAGTTTACCCTTTGGCATTAATCGCAAAATTGACAGCGTATTTGAAATCAGCGGTTACGAAAACCTAGATTTCGATACGTTGGTTGATTTTTTAGTCAAAATTTTACCTCTCTCCCTAAATAGGCACACCCTGCTTGTCCATTGGCTTTAATCGCAAAATCGATAACGTATTTGAAATCAGTGCCTTCGAAAACCTAGATATCGATACGCATGACGATTTTTTTGCCAAAATGTAGCCCCTCCCCTAAATAGGCTCACCCCATCTCACCCCTTGGTCTGAATTGCAAAATCGATAACGTATTTGAAATCAGCGCCTTCGAAAACCTAGAAATCGATACGCATGACGGATTTTTTGCCAAAATGTTCCCCTTCCCCTAAATAGGCTCACCCCAGCTCATCCCTTGGCTTGAATCGCAAAATCGATAACGTATTTGAAATCAGCGTCTTCGAAAACCAAGATTTCGATACGTATATCGATTTTTTGTCAAAATATTCCCCTTTTCCCAAAATAGTCATCCCCTCCCCCTTGAACTGAATGAAAATTTTTGACTGATCTGGATTCAGAAACATTTGAAAATATTATCCAGTAATTTAAATCGCGATTACGGGATGGAAAAAGTTGTAATACTAAGTTCACTTTCTAAATAGTAAAAATTGGGCGAAATGGCAGTCAAAAATGGCCCCCCTCACCCCTCCAGGGGGTATTCGGAGTGCCTCTGGGTCTTAATTTATTGTGTTGGACCTGTACTACTCAGACAGCGTATTAAGAACTTCGACCGATAAATATTATTTCGTACAGAATTGAATAATCGTGATTTTTTCCCAAAAACGTGCAAAATTGACCCTATTTCAGCATCTTTAGACCCGTCTGCTCACTCAAAGTAGGGGTATGGGAAGTTGTAAAAGATCGATATATATGGTAATCTACCCGCAGAGTTCGAAAATCGTAATAAAAATTCGGTTGGAGGGTCGTCAAGGGGTGCAAAGTTGAAAAAATGTCATTTTTAGGTAGTTTTGAGGGAAAATGCGAAAACACGAGTTGAGAAATCTCAAATTTGAGGCACTTCTCTCCCTCGGATTTTGAAAGTAATGACATTTTTGAACTCAGCGGAATTCAATCATATGGAAATGACACCAAAATTGGACCGATAGCCCAATTTCAAAAAGTGGGGGGCTGAACCCTCCTTTAAACCTCCCCCCAGCCCCTCCTATGGGGTTTGGTGATTGCCTCCCGGTCTCAAAAAATTTCTTAGGATGTTCTTGTACACCATACCAAATTTCACAACTCTATCATCTTTTGCCGTTTACTTACCATCTGCCACTGGACTAAAACACGTTTTTTCGCCATTGCGTTTTAGGAGTAGGGATAGGAAAATTTTTTCGATCTAAAATTTTTTCAATAATGTCTGATGATAATTTCGAAAATCTGAAAACAGACTGGAATTTCATCTATCTCAACCGAAAGCACTTTTTTTCTATTAAAAATTTTCATTTTCAATGCGTTTTCAACATTTACCTAATCAAGGTTAATTTTGATTCAAATAAATAACAATCATAAAAATTCATTTACTTCTTCATAAATAGCCTGAAATCGATCCGTGTAAATATGATCAAAAATACAAAAAAATTTTGAATACCTACATATAAAATATTTTTCTCAAAGAATATACATTATTGAAAAATCAATTTGTTCGCCTAAAATTTTGATCGCAGGAATTTTTAAGTACACATATGTATCAGCCGTTGGTCAACATTGGGGACCCAAATTTTCAAAATCGAATTTTGACTTCCTTCAGAAAAAAATTCATGAAAAATAGAAAAAATTATTTTATCAGCTTAAAATTTTGGAAGGAGGTAGAAGAAAAATCAAGACATTTTTAAAGCTACTTGTCAGGTTTCTTGATGGTCGTAATTGGGCACCTTTACCCTTACCTGTTAAATTACACTTTCCATTAGTCACATGGCATGCGTCCTTACACCAAGGCCACGCGACTGTTGATATTGTTTAATTATTTCATGTCATGATTACTTAGTACGAAGAGTGACATGTCACATGCAATGTGCTGACTCAATCTTACGACACGTCCTTTTTATTACACGAATTAAAATAAAATCTTTAAACGACATCGAATCGCATAAAAAAGTCAACTATTCCACCAACGATAGATATACTCGGCGGTAAAACCGACATAAAACCTCGACTAGAGAAGGAAAGTAGAAAAACACTCGTATCCGTTTAAAGCTCGACGCTCAAGTACGAGCGAGTATTTCGCCAGTCGTGAAAAATGATTCGAGATGCCTTTTAGGCGTTTTGATTACGGTGTAAATCTGTTACGTTTAAGCCTCGTACATCGAGTATAAAATATTTAGAAAAAATGGCGCTTTTAAGTCGTTTCGTCGTAAAACACAACGAAAAGTTAACAACGATTTCCCGTGGGGCGTATTTATATCTCACGCTAGAACTAGCGAATAAGCGACGTTCAAATTGAGAAAAATTAAGTTCAAATGGAAAAACGCGCGAGATGGAAAAAAAAAGATCAAAATCGATGTTAACTTTTTTAATTGCGTTAAAAATCTACACCGTTATAAGAATAAAAAGTAAAGCTCGCCCAGAGATGTTCGCCTCCTCCCCCCTTCCCGAACCTAAACATCTCGGCAGCCAGCGCGAGCAAGGAGTGAAAAAATCACTAATTCTGACAACGTTTCTGTTTTAAGCTCCGTTGACGCTGTTCACTTTCTTATTTTTATATTCGACTTGGTTCACTTGGTGCTTTGAAAAATCGCTATTTTCAAGAAAGCGAAATTAAAGTTTCCCGCGAGGACGTTATTATGGGAATGATGTCGGATTAAAATCCCTTCAGTGGTAAAGGTGGCAATATAAATGTGATATTAGCGCTATGAGTTAGACTCGACCTTGATATCACACAAGCTCGAAATTGCTTCATACATGTTTAATAGTGCTATCTCCAGGGATACTAGTAACCGGGCAGATTTCGCCCCCTATAACTTTGTACCAGCGGTCATACGAGGGGATATTGTACAATACTCGTACCCTATCGTATAGTACGTTACACTTACTATATCCTATATTTTGTACTATTATGAAAAACGTTATTAAAATTCGGGTGCTTTGAACTCTCGCTCCGTTGTACTATGGAGTATTTTCAACAAAAAAAAAAAAAAAAAACAGCAGCTATATCGCCTTGATGCAGAGTACACCTACTAAGAAGGCTGGCAATCATTACGACCGTTTGAAGAAATAAAACTTTTAAATTTTTGCAACTCTGGCCGTATTAATCACGCCGCTGCACGTAGTATCATATTTTTCGCTACGAAACAAGTTGAAATTTATTGCCACTTTTTTCACCAGCAGTTATTTCAACAGCGTAGGTTATTTTTCTTAAATCTTAGTTATTTCGTTCCAGTTTCCCTTTACATTTCCGCGTTGCTTGGCTTCTTCACTTTTTTTTCGCGTTCGGATAAGTTTTGGCGGGAGCGACGCGCGAGAATATGAAATTTAATACAGTTGCAAAATTTCAACGGTGAGAAAACGCAGTGCAGACTATACCGATGTAGGTAGCTAAAGTTTGTGTCATCATTTCAATTTCAAAGTGTTGATTAAACTTTCAAACTACATTAACCGAAATTCATTTCCGGTGGAAATTCACGAGTCGCTAACATCTCCAATTCTACACTAACATTGTTACGAGTACCGCAACTATCGACCAATGGGAGGTGGAAAAAAGAAGGATGCATTATTTTTGCATCGATCGAATGTGTAGTTAATTACGATGTGGATGATGGTGATTGACTGCAATGAAGGATGACTGAATATTTTTGATTGATGTTCGTATTGTTGGTCGAATTTTCCAGCGAGGTGTGTTTTGAATTTGAAGAATAGTTGACTAGCTTCAAATTATTTTTGCTGAAAATGAGATTTCGATGAGTTTTTCAATGATTTAATTCTAATTTTTTTAAAAGTTGTATCCAATCATTAAAATGTTCCAACTGTAAGATTTTTCAAACTTTGAATTTCCTCGAAAATTTTCAATTCGATTTTTGTAATTTCATATTTCTCAAAATTTCTTTCCATTATTTAGTTGGAAAAAATTTTGAAAAACATGAAGTTGAACTTTCTTTTTTAATTCAAAGCTCAAAAAATTAATATTTTTGAAAAAACTTTCAAGTTGGAGTAAGGGAAGGTGGGGCAGGATGCAAATCAGCTTAAGGGTAAAGTGCTCTAACTTCGACTGCTTCCTAATTTCGACCACCGCACAGTGGACCGAATGGGCGAAATACCCGTTCATCAGTGAAAAAAAGTTACCTCTGGCGACGTTTTGTCTACCAACGTCGATAGTACACTGTTGGAATGCAAAAAAAAAAACAATGAGACCAACCCGGATTATCTCCACCATTGCGAGTGCGGGTGTGCTGAAATTACAATGTAATACATTGACAGTGGCTACAATGTAATGCATTGTGTTAGGTGTTTTCTTTAATTCGGTTTGATTCTTGTTCATAGGTGATTTATTTTTTGAAAAAAATCATGGTTGAAGAAAAAAGTATGTACTTTTCAATTTTTTAAACCCCATAGCTCCATCTTTTTTAGTTTTGGAGAAAAAAATTCGCAAACATGTATGAAATTTTTTGAAACTATGAATATTATTCACTTGTTTAGTAAGGGAAAACTTTCTTAGACCGCTCTGGACCGAAAAACCAATCGCGCCAAATTGTGTATTGAAGTGTGTGTAAAACGATGCCTTTTAGTTTTTTTGCCCGTTTTTGCCCCAGGGGTCAATTTAGCGGTTAAACAATGTCAACAATGATGAAAAAATTGCAACAAATTGGTATACAGATTACTTGGGAGTAATTTTCCCCGCCGAATTGTATATTTTTCACTCAAGTAATTTCTCTGTAAACCATTCAGAAACAGTGTTGCCAACTTTAAATGTTTCAACAAATTCATTATTTTCACTGATTTTTTATGACCAAAAAAATAAATTTCAAAACTTCCAGTAAAACGATTGTGAAAAATGTGTTTATTAGGGTATTTTCGCCCGCTGAACGCGAATATGAGATTAGTTTTTTCATTTGGTAATTTTTTTCCACATGAAACGTTAAAAATTTGAAAAATTTGCAAAAATAACCACATTTCTGTACAGTTTTTACGATTTTCGGGTTTTTAGTTCAAAGGAATGGCCAAAACCAAATACACAGCAAAATTCTACATAAAAAAGAATTTTTAAATATTTTTTCCAAGGTGATTGCCCTTCGCTAATATGGTGTTTTTAACGATTGAAAACTTCAAATAGTCGAAAAAGCGTGAAGGAGTGCACCAAATTTGTTGAAAAAAAAATGTCATAAATACACCTCTACGAGATGTAACTTTGTGCCACAAACCAGAAAATTTCCTTCACTTCCGTTGAGATTGAAAATTCTTGAAAATATGAAATCAAATGGCCATAACTCTGAAAAGAAGGGGGATTGGGGTCCGAAATTTTGTAAAAAAAATTTAAAATGACCCCAAATTCAAAATCCTTGACCCAAAAAACCTAGAATTCCATACCCATGTTGATTTTTTTCAATTTTTCCCAAATTTGGTGTTGGTACTGCTCCCCTTGAGGGCTGAATGAAAAAATGACCCCAAATTCGAAATCCTCGACCTAAAAACCCTAGAATTTCATACCCATGTCGATTTTTTCAGTTTTTTTCATTTTTTATGTTGGTACTGTCAATCCTTGAAAATTGAGTGAAAAAATAACCCCAAATTCGAAATCCTCGACCCAAAAAACCTAGAATTTCATACCCATGTCGATTTTTTTCCAATTTTTGCTAAATTTGGTGTCAGCATCGCCTCCTCGATTAGGTTGAGAGAAAAAATTTTGAAAAATTTGAATTCAGCGTGAAAAAATAGTATAGGCTATGAACTTTATTCCTTGATGAATAGGTATTTTTCTCATTCGGTCCACTGTGCACCGGCCGATTTCGGCCGCCATGGATGCAATCTACACGAAAAAAATTGTTTCATGTTCCTTTTTCATAGATGAACAATTTGAGACCAAAATCACAACCATACAGGCAAAATTAGCGGAGAAAATTGAAAAAAAAAAACAAAATCGCATAGGTGAAAAAAATTTTTTACGTATTCTTTGATCTCAAAGTATGAATAATTTTTTTAAATAAATTCTACCAAATAATTGTGAATTGTGATGGGGCATGGTGTCAGATTTCGATAAAATCATCGTTTTTGAAAACAACTGAAGGTACGCAACAAAAATTTTCACCAAAGTTCAAATTGTTTGGGGTGCCATAATCACGACCAGCTATACCATCTTATGTAATATGTTTTTTGAATGTGATTTTGTTTTTTCTGATTTTCTCCGCGAGTTTTGGCTGTACTTGTCGTTTTGGTCTCATTTTGTTTATCTGTGAAAGAAGAATATGAAAAAATTATTTTCGGGTAGAATCCACTCTATGCGGGCGAAATGAGCTGGTGGTCGAAATTAGGAATCCAAAATTTCAAAATCGATTTTTGAGTTTCCTCAGGAAAAAAATCGCAACAAATACAAAAAATGATTGTATCGGCTTAAAATTTTAGGGAGTGATAGAAGAAGGATCAAGGTATTTTTTAAGCCATTTTCGACGTTTCTACCTCAAAAAGTCTTCGATTGGTGGAAGTTTGAAAAAAAGTGGTCGAAATACGGCAACCGTACCCTTATAGCCGTCTGTGATGTGGTTGAGAAATTTTTTCTGCATAATTGGTGGATGGGTAAAACTTTGACCCAAACAGAAAAAAATAACAGTACAGACCTGAGGACCTGTCTGATTATCAATAATGTCAGGATAACTAATAGTACAGTAGAAATAGGGGAAAAAATGGCCATACCCCCAACAAATTGCTATAAAAGCGGTTTTTGGTTTATTGTGTAGAAAAGGGTCTATTCTATCACATACTGAAAGACCTCCCTGATCCTCTCCCCCATTAAGTCACTTTTTTTGATGCCACAGCCCCTCAAAATCAGTTTTTCGCCTTCAACTTTCGAAATTACGCATTTATTGAAAAAAAAGTTGAAACAAAAGTTGTAGAGCATCAAAAAACGAACAATTTTGTTATCTACAATTTTTCCCTTGGACGTCGTGGAAGGGAGCTAGGGCCTCTGAAAGAATCACAATTTGAAAATTTCCAATTAACAGAAATACTTACGAAAAATCGGGTTGACGACGTTTAGGAGCGGTTCTTTTGCATAGTACATCCTATTACTACATAGAATAAGAAAAATGTATAACGGACCCTAGATCTCAAAGTGGGGGGTGGACCCTGCGCAGGAAGAGTCGCATTTTCCCCAAGCGTAGCTCGGCTGCAATGAAAAATTCGAAAAATTGGTTCAAACAAACGTTGTAGAGCGTAAAAAGACGAACATTTTCCTTTTTTTATTTTTTTTTTACATGGTTTTGGAGGCGAGCTATTGCAAAAAGAAAAAAAAAGCGGTGTTTGCAAATTTTTCATTACTTACCTCAATAAATTACACAAGTGTATGCCTGGTACGTACATTTGAAATGTAGCGAACCAATAGTTGAACTAGTGACGTTCTGGGATTTTCGGGTCCACTTTTCTCGATTTTTATAATAAATTGACCCCCCGCTGAACCCAAATTGGGCCCCAAAAGTGGAGGATTCAAAAATCGAGTAGAAATAGGTAAAAAAAATGACAATAACCCCAACAAATTGCTATAAAAGCGGTTTTTGTTTTTTTTTTCTGTAGAAAAGGGTCTACTGTATCACATACTGAAAAACCTCCCTGATCCCCCCTCCCCCCCCCGGTAGCTACGCCCTTGAAGAGGACGATGGAACCTCTAAATTTTGAAAATCCGTCGACTTGTAAGTTTTTTTAATAGTTTTATAATCGAAATTTTAAAACAATGTTAAACTGAATATAAATGGGACTTTTTATTTGATCTCATCTCAAAATGATCTCAAACACAACAGATATATGTGCAATAAAAATAAACGCCACAATATCCGACAAGAACTCGTATAGCATCTTTCTGAAACAGAAGACGAATTTCTATGTTAAAAGGCATCAGAATTCATTTTTATTATATTAGCACCGTGGAAAATAATTACAAACGATTTGTGAAACGCGGAGAACTTTTGAAATTCGCTAAACACGAAGCTTTGTATAATATCACTCGTTGAATAACTGAGAATGCTCTCGACGTAATAAAATTTTAACGACGATCAAAAACTTTATAATGAAGCTAACTCTCTCTAAAAGGAGCGAACTCGAATAGTCCTTTACCCCTGTTGCTTACACTTTACTATACAATACGGCGAAGAAAAGGAAAAAAAAAACATCAAACAAATCAAAAATCGAAAGAAAATTCCACCTAGAAGTTTTGACTGCGAGTACGAAGTAGCGAAGGAGAAAAAAAAATCAAATACTACAAAATCCTATACCAACTATCAATTCCTTTAGAGGGTAATTTTTGTTTACTCGACACACGTCTGCAGGGATGTATTGAAAATTCGAGACAGAAATATCAAAAGTTATTTTTTGGATATTCGCGTACACCGCAGATTGGAAAAAAGTCTTTCGATATTATTGAATTTACTTCAAATTCAATACGCCACTCTGCGAGAATATTCCTTATTTCATATTTATTCCTCTTCTACTTCGGGCGATCCGACGTTATTTGCAATAATTGACCAGATTTAAAATGTAATTCTCATTTCAACGACGTATTTACTTTATACCGACCGAGCGAGGTTCGGGCTTCATATGACGTATCTATACAAAATACAATATACGGAGAACTGAGAAAGCCACAGTTGAAATATACCTCGTATTTCGCGCGTTTAATATAAATTCTAAGTGTGACACTTGAAAATTTATCGAACGAAAACACATTGCGACACCTCGGTTTCAACATTGCTTTTTGTATACGCTTTATTAATCATCGTATAAATATATATCGAGCCATTAATAATTTGTAGCTCAGTTATACAAATATCAATGGTTTCTATATTTTTGGAAGTACATATAACCAAAGGTTGGAAAAAATCATCAGATTAAACATATAGGTACGAAGACCCCTTTGTAATTTATTAAATCCGAAATTAACAACTTTTATCAACTTTCCAAATGCAATGAGGCAAGCTGTCCCTTTGGCTACATTTCAAGTACATCCTTGGCTATAAAATAGAGAAAATAATAGCTTTATTTTTACCCACATTTATAAGGTCAAATGTACTTATACAAGGTGTTCATATTCCACTACATTGCCTAAATTCCTGATGCTGCAAACCAAACCACAAAAAAGTAAGTGGATTTGCCAACTTTAAAATTAAAAGGGGAAAATAAATAATTTTCATATTTTGTCTGATGCCTACAAGGAGTGATCTTTTGCAACCTTTTTTCAAAAACTTAATGAGGAAGGTAGCACAAAAATTTTGTTTGGACCTAAAAACAACGTAGTTAAAATTTCACCCCCCCCCCAAAAAAAAAATTTAAAAATTAAAAAAAAACGAGAATAGTCTTAGGATATGCACGGTGATCCAAAAGTTCCGGAACGCAACGTTTTTTTTTTAATTTAGAGAGAAATCGCTCCACATTGCCTTACGTTGATCTAAACGAAGGGTTGACTACGTGTAGGTCGGCAAGGGACAACGTCAACGCTGTACTCAAGATATTTGAAAAGGGTTGAATGAGGGAGACAGTGTTGCCAATTTCATAAAAACTTGATTTTTTGCAAATTTTTGCCCCTTCAAATTTTTGACTAGGCAAAATTTGCATGTAATGATTTTTGAGCTTTATCCAAAACTCTATCATATGCAACTGCTGGTTTTTAAATATCTAAATTTTTAAAATTTTCGAAATTTTGGATTTTTTTTTTTTTTGAAAAGCACTAAAATCGAAAAAAGTTTAAAATTTTTCAAAGATTCGTAATCAATGAGGGGTGAGTTCATATTTTTTAAGGGGAATGGTGCTTCAGCTATGTCGTGAATGGGTTTTCATTAATCGTTGAGCTTTATTATATTTTTACGAAGCAATTTTCGCGTTCTGGAAATTTTGAGTCACCCTGTATATAGTATATATGTAGTTAGACGCAAAAATATCTTTGGTGATGATTTTTGACGCCCATCCTTCATTTGGTGGGGATTGAAAAGTGGAATTTTTTTCATGGTTCTTGAAATTAGCTCAAAAAATCGGGAAATCACTTTTGAGCAAACTTTCCTGAGGATTAGTTGAAGCATACGTCCTTTTACCCATTAAAACCATTGATGATAATTTTTACCCCCACCCATTTTTGAGGGTTTTTAAAAACTGCCACTTTTACGAATATTTTTGAATTTAAAAAAAAAATGTTAAAAAAAGTATTTTCGGTAATTTTTTTAATCAAAACACCATAATACGTCCATTTAAGTTCAAAAAACCATTTGCTGCGATTTGTTACTTCCTTTTTCTTCTTTTGAGGAGGTAGGCGAGCAGGTACCTAACTACCTACTCAAAAAATATCATTTTCTAGCGTTTTTCGTAATTTTTGAAATTATTGAAATGGAATAATATATTGAATGGTTAGATGAGCATAATACTTGGAAGTTAGTTTTGCCATATGAGATCGTCTGGGGTGTTTTTACTCATTTGTCCCCTTACCAGGAGGTCCAAAATATCAAAATTGGAAAAAGACGTACCTACTTCGATCTTTTGTATAAAAATTCTGCCCGAAATAATATTTCTTTAAACAGGTATTTAAAAAAAACGCGACCAGAAAAATGACAATTATCAAAAACTCTCAAAACGGAAGGAAGGAAGGAAGGAGGGAGGGAGGGAGGGAGGGAGGGAGGGAGGGAGGGAGGGAGGTAAGGGAGAAAAATTACCATCGATGGTTTTAATAGGTAAAAGTTATTCTCAGGAAAGTTAGTTCAAAAGTAATTTTTCTTCGAAAAAAGTTGCAGAACGATCACTCCTAATGCTTAGTTTTCCTTTTAATTTTGAAAAAAAATCCACCAAACGATAGATTCTTAGATTTTTTTTTTTAAATTCCTCTTGCTAAACAAACAGACTTTTATTTAGCTAAAACCTTTGATCTATTTTAAATAATAAATCAAAAGATACCAATTTCACTTCTCTAACCACCAATAAGGTCTTGTTCAAAGTACATTGATTTTTTTCCTTCAGATGCATTAAATTACAATTAAAATTTAGTTATTCGCTTGGAGAAAAAAATGTCAAAGTGTTTTTAATTACGTATCGCTACGTAATGTAAAATACATTACAGAAAAAAAATTAAACATCGACTTCAAAAGGTTTAGTATACTTTATGAGATAATCTAATTGTGAAATATTAATTACTGGAAATTCTTCATAGACGTCACAGCCGTTTAATTTCTATGCAAAAAAAAAATAATGCTCGTCTTTCAAAAGCTCACATATCTACATAATGGAAAAATGGAATCGATTCATAAAAACAGCACTAATCTAACAACCTTTTAAAACGCAATTTTAATAAAACTCGAACCATTTATCAAATATGGTTTTGTCTACAGATCTTTTTTTCCTCGCAGCTTTACAATAGGCATATCAAATAATGAATGAAACGAGTGAAAAAGGCCAACAAAATGGTTCTACTCGAAAGATGAAAAAAGCTGCTAACTGAAAATGAAGAAGGTCGTGAGGCAGAAAAAAGAGGAAAACCAAAAAAAAGACATTATTCGATAAAATACGCCATCGTGTCTTGGGGTGCTGTTAAGAAAATCTGTTCTACTTGTCATTGTCGTTTAACGTAACACCAGGCATTATCAGTGTAAAAGGTTAAGCAACGGCTTGCTACAGATGATTTTTTAAAACCGAAAAACTATCAGATTTTAATGGGAGAATCTTTTTCTAGAGGTGTCAGGGTCAGTGAAACGTGCGAAAGAAGAATTTCTTCGTAAGATGAACCTGTAGGTATAGAAATGTACTTATAATTACGAAAAATAATCGTAGAATTTCATTCGACTTTTAAAGCAGATTAAAATGTCAAAATGTTTCTAAATGCAAAAAAAAATGCTAAAAGAGAATTTCATCTGGAATTTCGGTATCGATATTACGCGGTGATTTTTTTCTTCAAAAATACTTTATGGTTTTCTTTTCTTACACGTTTTTTTTTCAAATGAACCCTCTTTTATAATTTTTAGCCAAATTTTTCTCACTAAGCATACTTTTTTGGCTCGAAATTTCAGTTACTTACTTGAATTAAAATAATTTTTTTCCTCTGTGTGGAGTTACAAAAAAAATGGGTATAATATGAAGGTTTTTATTTTTAAAAATCAATGGCGTCGTAGAGGCGAATAAAAGAGTACAACGTACTCCTAAATTTTTCAAAGAGGTACTAACCATCATTTATACTCTACACCAAAGTGAACCGACCGTAAGAAAAATTGTTTTTTAAAGGGAATTTTTTTATGACCAACGAATTTCTATACGTTTTGCAAAAGCTGGATGTAGACTTCTTTTGTACGCAGAAGAATTCTTCGCCAGTCATTGATTTATTAGTTTTAGTTTGGAATTTCGCTCATGAACCCGATACTTGATTCAGGTATTATTTCAAGTAAGTGCTTGGACTGTACATGCGTTGTCCTGGCACTCTACTCCCGCCCCTCTTTAATTTATGAATTCGTATTATCCGGAATCCGGATGGAAAATTTTTCACGACTTTATATGCATCATTCCATCACAATTCAGCTGGATTTTGATCTTTGGTCATTCAATTTTGTTCAAAAAATTTTTACGGACATCAGTCAACGTCACCTAAGAACGTTCAAGACCACATAATTTTCTAAATTTCTGCATGGGACAAAAAAGAGAGGTTTATTTTTTGTATCTTTTACGATTTCCATATTCAAAGAACATTCGAAATTAATTATAAATTTTTCCAGAGTGGAAAATACAACTTAGCATGATTGTTTATATGATCGATGGTTTACTTTCTGGAGTTTGTAACCCCCGGGAGGAGAAGGGACTCCAACCAAGATTTTGGGTAAAATTGAAAAAATGCCATAGCAAAGGGGCCGCTGTGCGTACGAGAGCTGAATTTTTGGTTTGGAACTTCTTTTGGAATTCATTATCTATTTTATAAAAATCATGTTTTGGGACCTCAAAAAGAGTGGGGATAAGCTAGGAAGCTGAAATTTATAACAAACAATATCAATATTTATCAGTGATAAAAATTTCAGAATTTTTCGTGACTCAAGGCTGGTTTTAGATCCCTCGCCAAAAAGGACCTGATCCTCATTCAAAATTAGCGATTAACGCAATGGCATTTATTTTTTTTCCAAAAATAAATAATTATGCGTGGAATACCATTTGTTTTATTTTTTGAAATGCTAAGTTTGAATATAAATTTAGTTTTAGGATTTGACCTTCCTTTCCTCCTCCGTTCCATCCTTCTCTCACACAATTGCCTGAATTTGTTTCAAAAAATGAAAAAAAAGGAGTATGTCGTTTGCTATTTTTTCGATGATGCCGAATTCAAAAATTTAATTATTTTCTGTTTCGACCATTCAAACCCCCTCCTTCTCTCCCCATTGCATTAAAATCAAATCGTTTGAAAATAAATAAAATATCATGTGGCATATAATTTTTGTTAGGTTTTTTTGGACACTAGAGTTCGAGTATGGACTAATTATTTTTGTATCAAACTACCAAGACCCTTTCTCCCTTATACCTGCGATTAAAATAGAAAAAGGAAGAAAATATAGGTGGAAGAGATCTTGGTGGGATCGTATCGGAAAAAATTCAAATGTGATTGGAAGAGGAAAAGCCAATTTAAAAAATCTGCTTCAAAAATTCTCCACAACTGACGAAATTTAAAGTATAAAATTTATCCGACTTTACAAAACTAATTTTTTCAATTTTTTTCAAGACTGACAAAATATAGAAAAATTACAAAAAAATAAAATCCGATTATTAATAAAATCATTTCAACTTCATTAAAAATTTCTTCATTTTTACTGTTTAAATTTGATTTTTTAAAATAATTATTCGATTGAATCACATTCGGCAACATGTACTTCATGTTACCTAATCCATGCACGGTTTCGAAAAAAAGTATAAAAAATCGTGAAAAAGATAATTATCATGTACGAAGTTTTTTTCAAAAGAAAAACTCTTTAAATAATGTTGCAAGACGGATTTCTCAACTTCGATTAAAAAAAAAATCAAAATACCTACGTAGGTAATTTGAGGTGTTTTTTTCCAATTTTTATTTTCCATTAAAATCTGTCGTTTTGACATTTCACTATCTTTTCATGGAATTTTTATTTTTTGACAAATTTTACAATTTGGCATTAATGTTTCAAAGTTGACCGCGCTCCTTCCAACCAGTGAGTGGGCTACTCATCCTGAGTCGAAGTATGTATGTTTGCCTAACCTTCAAACTGCAGGGGCTGAGTTAGTATAATATGATATACCTCAATTTTTCAAATATTTTTTTGACAAAAAATTTTTGAAATGAAGATATTATTTCGATTTTATATAGTAGTACAGACATTTTAGGTTTTGACCCAAAAAAAATTAGCAGGAAGGGGAAATTTCGCATATATATAAGCTTAGTAAGGTAAGTATTTTAATATTCCCGAACTTCCCTAAAATCGGTGAATATTTTGACCCCATTTTGGGGGTGAGGGGGTTCAAATTTTCGTTTTTCGACTATAACTTTCAAAATTACGTATTTACGAAAAAAAAGTTGAAACAAAAATTGTAGAGTATAAAAAAACAAACAATATGGGAGGGAGCTAGGGTCCTCGTAAAAAAATCAATTTTAAAAATTTACCATTACCAGAAAAAACCACCAAAAATCGGGTTAATCGACTTTTAGGTGCGGTTCTTTTGCATAGTACATTCTATTACTATGTAGAAGTAGAATAAGAAAAATGTATAACCGACCCCTTATCTCAAAGTAGGGGGGTGGACCCTCCGAAGGAAAAGTCGCATTTTCCTCCAAGCGTAGCTCAGCTGCAGTGCAAAATTCGAAAAATTGGTTCAAACAAACGTTGTAGGGCATAAAAAGACAAACATTTTACTTTTTTTACTTTTTTTCTACGTGGTCTTGGAAGCGAGCTATCGCAAAAAGAAAAAAAATCGACGTTCGAAATTTTTTCATTACCTTAATAAAGTACGTGTGTGTAAGCCTGGTAAATTTGAAATCTAGCGAACCAATGGTCGAACTAGTGTGGTTCTGAGGTTTTCGTGGGCGATGAACTCGATTTTTATGATAATTTGACCCCTGGACCCAAATTGAGTCTCAAAAGGAGAGTTTATTGAGTTGATGAAAAATTTTCCAACGCCGCGCTGCTTTTTTTCTTTTTGCAATCAAAGTTTTTTCTTCCAAAAACATTAATAATAATTCACTCAATAGCAGACAACTTTTTTAGTTATTTACAAAAATAGAAAAAATCGTCAACTTTTTTACACGTTTTTTTCGAATATTTGATGCGGTACACCCACCCTAGTTCACCTGCAAAAATTATCAACCGCATGGAAAAATCCTAGAGAAAGTGGACTATCCGTTGCCGCAAAGCGCAACTTTCTACCTATCTTGGTTGTCGAGTAACGCTCGGTAGAAAGTGCTAAACGAAATTCAAAAAAAGAGCATAACTCATCCCCTGCAGTTCGAAGGTTAGGCAAACATACATAGATACATACTTCGACTCAGGATGAGTGGCCCACTCACTGGTTGGAAGGAGCGCGGTCAATTTTGAAACACCCTGTATTATTAGTAGGTGTCATTAGCCAAACACATTATTGGAACCCATTTTTCATCTTCACCTTATTTTTCAAGAATCTTTATAAACTACCACTTTTTAAATATTCTTTCAATATTCAGTAAAAAAATTGAAAAAAACGTAGGTATTTGAAAAAAAAAGTGATATCAGTATGAATATTTTAAACCGTAAAAATCATCGGCTGCGATTTTGCATCATAACTTCATAAGTATTTTTTCAAACAGAATAATGCATTACTTACCTACACCCTTACACATGTTTTTTTTAAAAATTAAAATCGATGCTGATGATTTGAATGGATTAAAATATTCATGCTAACATCATTCCAGGAAAATTATTTTCAAATCTTTTGTTGATTTTTTACAGAAGAAATATTGAAAACACGCGAAAAAATGTACCTAATGAGTATTTTTTAAGAACACTTGAAAAATAGGATAAAGATGAAAAATAAAAGCCAATCATATTTTTGAGTACAGACATCTAGACTAAACCCATTTTCTTGTTAATTCAGGATTTTTTCCGATTTTGATAAATTTGTTGAAAATAGTCATATTTGAAGGGGTTTTGGGAATAGGTAAAAGTGAAGTAAAAAAAGGAATTTTTCATCACGTCGTTATATGAATTCCAGGCATAACTTTCTAGCTACTCCCTATCAATATCAAATAGGTATGTCTAGTTCTCTTCGGTAAAAACCCCGAAAATGAAGTTTCAAATAGGCAAATACGGTGAAAAATAAATGCCAACGACATTTTTATGTACAGACGTCCACACTACAACCATTTTTATCAATCGAAAAAAAAAATTGAACATAGATTTGAACGGGCTTTGGGAATGGGTAAAAGTGGAGTAAGGAAGGTGGAATTTTTACCACGTCATTTTAAATTCTAGACAGTGGCGTCGGAAGCAATTTTTTTTGGGAGGGTACAAAATGAGAACCAAGACTTGAATATCGGGAGGATTTTCTGTGGAGGGGAAAAAAAGAAGCATTTTTTCGTCCTGTCGCCTCAAATAATCCATATAATTGTTATTTTGTTTACCCGAGCGAAGCGAGGGTGAAGCTTTGAGAAAATTGAGTTTTTAAAAGCCCAAAAAAGCATTTTTTCCACGTTTTAATGCTTCGAAAATGCCTATTTAATGTGATTTGGGGGGTACAAATGATACTTTGTACCCCGTCAGGATTTTGGGGGTACAATGTACCCCTTGTACCCCACTTTCCGACGCCACTGATTCTAGGTACAACTTTCAAGCTAATCTCTATCAAACATGTGTGTCTAGCTCTCTTCAGTAAAAAATACGCAAATAAAGTTTTACATTACGTATAATTCATGTTTTGAATAGGCAAGTACAATTACCTACTTAGTTAGGAGATATTTATTTAAAATAAATAATACCTCTAGACGATTAATTTACAGTTAACCGATAAAAGCACCACAATCAGGATCACCAGGATTGATGTTTAAACAATAGCAAACAATGTCATTTTCACATTCCTCTTCATCAGTCTGAGCCATCACAGTTGAAAATTGTACTAGAATAATCATCAACGTCACAATAAAAAAGAAAAACATGCACGTCTTCATGATCGATTTAAGAAAAAAATTAAGAAGTATGAAGGTAGTTATGGTTGCGTTTTTTTACAACTAGGCAATGTTCAAGGTTGATAATCCAACGTTCGATGTACATTCAAAATGAACTAGGTGCTCAGTTCGAAATTTGAGATGGTAAGAAAGTCGGGTTGAAAACAGTCCAAGTATACGCAATTATTACGAAATTGAAACGATAAGATGATTTATGGCAACTATTTCACAAAAAATGTCAACTTTTTGTTTGATTTCAGATCTTTAAAAAAGTCGTAAAAGGTGAAAACCTCACTCATTAGTATTTATTTTAAAAAAACAAATAAATTAGAAGGCAATTTATTGCCTTCAAAAAGTACAATCAGAAGAACCGACGACACGATGCGACTACTCGACATTTTTTTGCCATTAATTCAATTTGATAAGTAGAAATAAAAACGTTATCATTTGTATCTACGTACAAGAAAAATTTTATGATTTTTTGAAAAATTTCGAAATTTTTATGAACTACAAAAAATTACTTCACTTTGATTTTTGCGAAATTAAAACCGGAATTTCAGCAATATCAAATGCCGCTCAAATGAAAAAAAATTACGAAGCATTAAATTAGATTTAAAAAAATTTCATTTAATATTTCACCATCCACGAATAGATTAATTTTTCACGATACAAAAGAAACCACAATATAAGGCTGAAATTCGCACACTTAATTACCTACGTACACTTCCAACTCCATCAATTCAATCAACTAAACATAAAACGAAGCAGGGGAAAATTTCCAGCAAGAAATATGCCAACGCATTAAATCTCAAGCACTCGTTTTCCAGATAGATTTATTTTTCGCAATTTTTCTGCCACAAGATATTGAAATTTTTTACCAAGTGAGTCGAATCTCGATTGAATTTTAACCTTTTTTCAGTCTGGAAATCGATTCGAAGTTGGGATATCATCAGAAGGTTTCCATTAATTCGTTATCGTAGGATGCGAAACATTTTTTTAAAAAATCAAATCCCCAAAGTACGTTTTTTTTCCTCGCGCAGGCAACTTTTAAATTGTAAAGTATACCGAAGGATAATTGCGCTAAAAGCACATCTCGACGTTTAATGCTGTTGCTCGCACCTTCGATAATACGATAACCGAAGCCGACGAGGCAGAGTGGAACTTGTTAATGAAATCCGAACAAGTGGAAATTCACTGGCAAAAAGTTGGCTAAAAAGATTAATATCGTTTTAAAGAGGCTATTAACAGTTTTCCATCTCCGGCTGGTACACACCTAGATGTATTCTAATTGAAAGGGAAAAGTTGGGCTTGACACGGGAAAAGCTATTTTCATGGAAAGATTTTATACCTATGATGGAAATTATTTAACAAAAGGTACGCAGTATATAGTTTTCGAGTAATAAGGTAAGAATTTCGGTTGCCATACTGTATAATGGAGTTAACTTAATCGTGCTTTGTAATTATTTGCGGCGCGTGTACTTATTAATCATTTTATATGCGGCGTATAACGAGAATCCTTTCTTGGTATTTTCTTAAAGCGTCGAGCAAGTGGCTTAAATTAAAATTTTAGACGTATATGAATTAAGGAGACGTGAAAATTACTTAATTCAACCGCACCTCAGTGTTTACTCGTTCAAAAGGTGCAACTGCATACAGGAAGAGGAAGTTGAGGAATTTATTCCCTGGATTCATAAATGGGTGAACTTGATTCCCATTTTTTTTTCAGGGTGTGTACGAGGTGATTCCGAATCTCTTTCAGCCTATTGGCGTCACCTAGGAGGTACCAAGAGGAGGTATTTTTAATATTTTTTTTTTCAAGTTCAAATTTTTTCAGTACCTGCCGAGATTTTTTATAAAAAATTTCAGCCTGAAATTTTCTCAGAATTGTTTTACCTTCATATTTTTTTCAAAATTATTTGTTTCAACTTTAAAATTGTTTCTCAAAAAGTTGGAATTTGTTTCAGCCTCAATTTTTTTCTCAAAACATTTTGCAATTTCAACACCAAATTTTTTTCCAACTAAAACATTCTCAGATTTTTTCAATTTCATATAATTATTTTCTTTTTTTTAAATTCACTATTTTTACCCAATTTATGTAAAACTTTTTAAAAATCTTTAGGTACCAACTTTAAATTCTAAAAAGTTGTTTTTAAATTTCATGGAAATAATTTTAGAGTTGAAAAAAATTTGGAAAAAAACATTTGGAGTTCGAAAAAAAAGTACAAAGAAATTTAAAATAAAAAAACATTGGAGAAAACATTTTAAAGTTGGAAATAATTCAAGAAAAATTTCAAGATTGAAAACAATTTTGAAAAAAAATTCAGAAAAAGTATAAACATAGAAAAATCTGTGAAAATTTTAGGCTGAAAAAATTTTGGTGCTGAAAATACCTAACAAGGGAGCTACCCGAAGTCGGACACGCGAAATGAAAATTTTTTTCACAGGCTTGTAGAGCATCACCAAATACTACCACAACCAAAATTTCAGCCCCTAAAGTTGATATGAGAGGGAGCTATGAGAGTTTGAATTTCAAGAAATCGCCTAATACACCGAAAAATTACAAAAATCTAAATAACTCGCGTTCTTATGGCGTTTAGGAGATGGATTTTATACCACGAACTGCCCTCGGTATAGGCCATCTGAAGACGAGATAGTCGCCTAGGTTCACGTGTAACATCAAGCGGTGGGGGGATTTTCACTCATACATTGGTCGTTATTACAATTTTTCTACATCACGCATAAAAGGAATGAGTGAAAATCCCCCCCCCCCCCGATGTTAAATTCGAATCTAGGTGACTATCCCATCTTCAGATGGCCTTCCTGGCATAAAATCCATCTCCTAAACGTCAAAAGAACGCGAGTTACATATTTAGATTTTTGTAATTTTTCGGTGTATTAGGCGATTTTTCGAAATTCAAACCCCATAGCTCCCCCCTATATTAACTTTAGGGGCTGAAATTTTGGTTGTGGAAGTATTTGGCGATGCTCTACAAGCCTGTGAAAAAATTTCATTCCGCGTGTCCGACTTCGGGTAGCTCCCTTGTAAGAAAAAGGTAAGATTTGAAAATAATCCTAAAAAATTTGGAGTCGAAATTTGAAAAAAAATTCTTGGAAAAAATTTTGAGTAAAAAATTCGGCGTTGAAAGAAATCTTGGAGAAAACGTGGCAGTCAACTCGTATATACCCCGAAAAAAAATGGGAATCAATTTGTACACACCTCGGAAAAAAATGGTAATCAATTCGCCAACCATACCTTTTCACATGAATAATTCGTTGGGAATCAGCTCACCTACAGGAAGATGCTACTTTATGCAAAAAAAGAAGTACCGAGGTGTCTAAAGAGGATAATTGAAGCACCCAATGGATAAAGTTTTTCGTTATTTTGTACCACACTCGTATTATAAATTGAATAAATACCTACATATAAGGCTGCGTTGAGTACTTAGCTCTACTTCGGTGTATATGAAGAGCAGCTTTATAAATGCGTGAATTTGTACGAGAGTAAACAGCATCGTATACAATAAAGGAAGAGAGGAAGGGAAAAAACACCGACGTATAGAATTATCATAAACGAGGCGTAAGTTTCGTCACGCCCAAGTTTTCTTCTCTATATATTTCGGTTTATACGGAGAAAAGGAATTAATAAGCTTCATTAACAAATAGCTAAAAGCTTTTGCAAAAGTTTAATTCAACGTCGTAGCCAATTATTAAGTTTAGTAACAAATCTCTTAAATAAATAAAATTTATAGAAAATAAAGAGCGTCAAAATTTCGCCGACGGGTTAATTACTTCAAAGCAATAATAATGAAACACGAATAAAATTATGACGAAACGCGTTCATTTTTCATTGTAATGTTTAACGTTTTGTCTTCACTACAAGTGGATAATTTCACCTGCGTGATAAAATTTCTGAACAGGAGAAGGAAGATAATGAGGTTTTAAGGCAAGAGGAAAGGAAATTGGAAAAAATATGCGACGATGTTTTTGTTTTGATTTTTTTCAGTAAATTAGAGGAAAGGAGGAAGAAGGGTTTAAAAAGTTTTGATAAGGTGTTAAGTGGATATAGAATGAAGAAAACAACTTTTAAACTCGATTTCAGAGCTGTTTTCATTTTGTTTCATATTTTTAGGAAAAAAATATAAATTTTCATGTCCTGAAAATATAGGTACAATAATTAATCAACTTATTGTTTCTCAAAAACTAATTCGAAAAATAGATAACTGAATTTTCAAAAATTCAAACATCCAAAATGTATTCTTTCTAAATCTCAATAATTTAAAAAAAAAATTATAATATCTACTTCCCAAGAAATCAATCGGTTAGTTTTTCAAAAATTCACTAATCAATTTTTTTAAAACGCTTTAATCAATTTTTATTTAATAATTCTTTAGTCAGGGGTCGTATTCCTGAAATTTGGCTATGAAAGTTATCGAAGTTACGAGTTCTGCGCATACTTTTTCCGCGAGAAACGTATGCGCAGAACTCGTAACTTCGATAACTTTCATAGCCAAATTTCAAGAATACGACCCCAGATTTTTCCAAGAAATTATCAATCAATTTTTCCCAAAAAATCTACAAACCAGTTTTTAAAAAGATTCACTTTGAATTAGAGTCCTTTCAAAAAAAAATTCTGAGAGCCTTAGCCTAATATAAGGAGGCAGTCGGAGCTAGGAGGCTCATACTGAAGTCATTTCTGAAAAAAAAAACATGTCGTTTTTGCTTCAATTTCTCCAACAAAAATGATCAATCAATTTTTCCAAAAAAATGACCAAATATTTTTTTTAAAAATTCGTCAGTCATATTTTCAAAAATTTATTAACCAGTTCTTTCAAAAAATGACCAACCAAACTTTTCAAAACATCGATCAGTTGAAATTTTCAATAATTTTTCGGTCTTCAAATATTTCAAATTTTCTAAAAAGCTGATCAATTTCTTCAGAAATATGGATCAAGTAAATTTGTTAATGTTAATCAAAAAATTGACCAATCCACTTTTCCAAAAAATGATCATTTAAAGGTTCTAAAAAATGACCAGTCTCCGTTAGTTTTCCCAAAACAGACTTAATTCATTTTCATCTTCCATCAAATGTGTTATTTTGACATTTCATCACCTTTTATAGATTTTTAATTTTTTGTCAACTTTTCAAAATGAAATCACAAATTGACATTAATTAATAGGGATGGTCGTTTCACACTTTCTTTCAAAAGTCAAAAAAAAGTACGTAGGATGTTGTCTCTGAACTTCAAAACGACGACGTGGTAAATATTTCATTCTCTGATTCCACAGACTTTAAGATTTGACTATGTGTAAAAATTCTAACAAATTGAAAAAAGTTTTGATAAAAAAATATTACCATCATTTTAGAAAAATTGTTCTAAGTACATACTTATTTGATTGATTTTACAAAATAAATATAAAAAACACACGAAAAAAGTAATGAGTATTTTTAAAGAATCTCTGAAAAATAGATTAGGTACAGATTTCCAGGCAAAAACCATTTTTTTTGTTAATTTAGAATTTTTTTCAATCTTTACGTTGAACATAGTCCGATTTGAAGGGGTTTTGGGGATAGGTAAAAGTGGAGTAAAAAAAGAGGATTTTTTATCACATTGTTTTAAATTCTAGGCACAACTGTCTAGCTACCCCTATCAAATAGATTTGTCTAGTTCTGTTCGGTAAAAAATACGCAAAAAAATTTTACATTACCTATATTTCATGTTTCGAATAGGCAAGTACAGTTACTTAGTTAGAAGATAGGTATTAGTATAGGTACTTATTTAAAATAAATAACATTCTCTTAGAGTTAACCGTAATATCTAATAACAAAGAGGATAATCAGGATTGAAATAACAATAGCACTCAATGTCCCCATAATCACATTCCACATCTTCTTCATCGGGCTGAGCCATCACAGCTGAAAATTGCACTATAATAAACATCACCTTTAGAACGAAAACGAAAAACATGCACTTCTTCATGATTGATTTATGAAAAAAATTAAGAACTATGCGAGTCCTTTGTTAGGTAGTTATGAGGCTATGCGTTTTTTTAAAAACTAGGCAATGTTCAAGGCGAATAATCCAACAATGAACCAAGTACTCAGTTTGAACTTTGAGGTAAGAAAATCGTGTTGAAAAAATGTCCAAATAATATGCAATTATTGCAACATTAAAACGATAAGATGATTTATGGTAACATTTTTGTAAAAAAATGTCAACTTTTTGTTTGATTTCGGGGTTTTTAAAAGATCGTAAAACGTAACAGTGCCACTTATCGGTTGTTATTTTAATACGTAAAACAGATAAATTGGAAGAAAATTTATAACGTTTAAAAAGTACAATCAAAAAGACCGACGTGATCAGTGATAACTCGACGTATTCTTGCCATTAATGTACGTAAACTTCAATCTGATAAATAAAAATAGAACTCTATGTGCATTTTTTTTACAAAAATGTCATACTATTTAATTTATCCACGCGCAAGGAATATTTTACGACTTTTTGAGAAATTTCAAAAGTTTAATGAACCACAAAAAAATTACCTCACTTTGATTCTTGCGAAATTTAAAACCAGAATTTCAACAATGTCGTGCGAATGGAAAAAAAACAATCACAATGCGTAATACTTAATTGGTTTTCATCAATATTATTTATTTCTAGATAAAGAGTAAGTTTACGAAAATTTGCCTGCCTCTGTCTATTTTTAAAAAAATCAATCGATAAGGTTTTTCTAAAAATCGAACCGTCATTGATCAGTCAGTCCGTTCAGAAAATGATCGGTCAATTTTCTCGAAAATTGATCACGCAATTCTTCTAAAACATAATTTATTGATTTTTTGAAAAATTAGTCAATTTTTTCAAAAAAATCAAACAGTTGAATGTTTTAAACCATCCATCAGTTAATTTTTTTCAAAAATTTAATATTTTATTGTCCGAAATTTATTAGGTAGTTAATTTTTAGAAAATTAATCAATTGAACAGTAAATTTTTTCAAAACATTGGTAATATTGATCAATTTTAGTCAATTTTTCTTAAACCGACCATTTTCAATTAATTCTTCCAAACGTTGATGAGTAACACACTTTTGAAAATTTATCGACAAATTTTTCGAAAAATATTGATCAGCGATACTTTCCAATAAATCAATCAGCCAGTTTTTCAAAAATTCATCAATCAATTTTTTATAAAAAAAATCCTTAGCCAAATTTTTTCATGAAAATTCATCAGTCAATTTTTCTAAAAAATCTACAAATCAGTTTTTTAAGCGGGTAGGTAGTTTACCTTCAATGGGGGCTCTATTTAAAAAAATTAAGAGCCTTAGGTAGTTTACAAGGAGGGGTTCGGAATTTAGAAACCTCAAAATGAGGAGCCATTTTTAAAAACAAGTGGTTTTCCCAGCATTTCCACATTTGGGTAGTGTATGTTGACCAATTTCTTCAACAAAAAATAATCGATAAATTTTTCCAAAAATATCAATAAATTTAACAACCAGTTCTTTCAAAAAATAACCAACCAAACTTTTCAAAATTTGGATTAGTCAAAATTTTCAATAATTTTTCGGTCTTAAAATATTCCAATTTTTCCAAAATAATGATAAATTCTTTCAAAGATGTGAATCAAACAATTTTTCTAAAATGTCGATCAGAAAATTTACCAATTAATTTTTTTAAAAAACGATTATTCAATGGTTCTAAAAATTGACCAGTCTCCGTTAGTTTTTCCAAAAATGACCCATCTCCATAATTCTTCCAAAAATTGATCAAACAAAATTTTCCAAAAATTTTAATCAACTAAATCTTTGGAAAAATTGATTAGTCAGTTTTTTTTCAAATAATTGATCAATAAATTTTTATAAAAATTTGTTCATCAGTTTTGAAAGAAAATGCCCAATGAATCTTCCCAAAAAATAGATCAATCATTTTCAACAAAAATCATTTGGTTTTCAGACTTTCGAATCTCTCCAAGAAGTTGAAAAATTTTTCTGAAAATGAAAAAATAGATTTTTTAAATGTCGATCAATTCATTTTTTCAAAAATCGATCAATTCATTTTTCTAGGAATCGATTACTTGTTCTCAGTCAATTTTGTCCAAAATTGATTAGTTTTTTTCCCAAACTAAGCTATCATTTTTTTCAAATCTCGATCATTTTGTTTTTGAAAAATTTTTATTGATTCTTCTCCAAAAATTAATCCATTTCAAACAACTTTTTATCTTTTTTTTCAAAAAGTAGTCAACAAAATTATTCCTTAAAATTATCAGTAAAAATCGCAATTCTTTCTGAAAATTCATATTTTCGTTCTTAAAAAAATGGCCACGCAAGTCAATATGTCCAATTTCCAAAATTGTTCCTTCAATTTTGGAAGTCGGCAAACCTTTATGCATGAATTCAGTTTGGGTTGCTGCTTCATAAGGTAAAATATTCGGAACTTTTAACGGACCAAAATTTTATCTAGTATGTTGTAGAATCTATTTTTATGAAACATAAATATAAATAAATATTTATAATAATGCATTAATTTTAAATAGGCAATTCTTTAAATAATTTTTACTTTATTTCAAGAATTGTTCATTCACTGAAATATCACAATTTTAGTGTAATAACTTGGGAACATATCTAGGTATCTCATCTCATTAAAATTTAACGTGTTTTAAATAAAAGTACTACTATTTTCTGCAAGATGATTAAAGAAAAAAATTCTATAATTTTAGCTCAAAATAATTTTTTTGCTACGAATATACAGAGATAGGCATCAGAAAATAATTTTTCCAATTTTCTGCCTTTGATTTTATTATGACTTTCACTCCATAAAAGACGAAATTCAATTTCTCGTATGATTCGGCTTAAAATACCGGGAAAGAAATTATAAATTCCATTCGACCCAGCCAAAACCCCAAACTCTAAACATTCGTGAAAATGACTCGAATTCGGAAAACAATTTGAAAAATTCCTCTCCGCAAAGTACTATACGTGAGTATCTATTGTACGAAACTGTATGCGATTCGAATTGGAAAACAATTTAAACGACGAAGAAAACATTGTAAAATTAAATTTACGCACGAAATTGTCGAAAAAGCCGGCAAGCCGGCAAACCGTGCTCCGGATAAAACAAAACAATTGATAAATTATTCAAACTTTTATTCTTGCCATTATAACGGATGAATAATAAAAACGGAAACAAGTGCAAATACTAACATTTTTATCGGATTCCAGTTGTCTATACGCATTATAGCGCCAACGAAAAAAGCGTATTTTAATTCGAAACGAATATTTTTCAAGGTGATCGTTCGCCGCGAATAAACTAACCGATGTCGTGTTGCGAAATAGCAGCTAGCCAAGGAGCAGGCGCTCCTCAAACATACAGCATACCATGTACATGTAGTAGTCTAACCAAAAATAAGACAAAGATTTGTCTCGGCGCCATCGTGAACGCCGGCTTGAATTATTCCTTATTATATATCTCGGGTTACTGGGCTAAGTATCGTTCAAGTTTTTCTTATTGTGTGTTCCACGCGAATAATGAACAAAGGAAGGCGGTAATATAATATGAGTCGTTTTTTTATCTCTAGAGTCGTGTTGCTCAGGGAGATTGTCAACGTTTAAATTTGTTTCAGAATTTTTTGCGATGTGAAAAATACATTTAGGTAATGAGATAATTTCTCGTTTATTTGAAGGCGAGTAGGAGGTAAACCAGGATATTAGGGGGTGAACATCTTTGAAGGATGATTCGTGTTGAAATTATAGGTAAAATATTTATGGTGATTTTTTTACTGACTTTGGTTCGAAAGATATCGTTTTTTGAAAATGGAAAATCTACCCAGGTACTTGTAATCAATCGAACTATGGTGTTTACAGGCATCAAACTGAAATTTTGAAAAAAAAAAGGTAACTTTAGTAACCATTTTTTATGAAAATAGTAACCAAAAAGTAACCTCAGAATCGTTAATTTTTAGAAGTTTCAGTAGAATCCGGAGGAGGGGGGGAGGGTGTTGCAAAAACCAAAAATTTTGATTTTTTCTGCAAATTTCGGCAATTTTAGAAAATATTGAATTTTTGGAAATTTTTGAATATTTGAAAGCTTTTGCACGTTTAGAAGAATTGTTTTCATTATTCTACTCTTTTCAGCACTTCAAAAATAAATTACAATTTTCAAGTACAGACAAAAATAATATTTTGCTGTAAAAAATGAGACAAGACAAATCAGAACAATAAAACGCGATCATTTTTTATTCGTTTTTCTAAGTACAAACAAAAATAATATTTTGCTATAAAAAATAAGACAAACCAAATAAAAAATTAGAACAATAAAACACGATCATTTTATATAAGTACAAACAAAAATGATATTTTGATATAAAAAATGAGACAAAAGAAATTAGAACAATAAAACACGATCATTTTTTTTATTCGTTTTTTTAAAAATATAAGAAACGTTTTCATCAATTTTTTTCTGAAGTTTATCAACTGATTTTTGAAGTGCATTTTCCTCTTGTTGTAAACTTTCAGCACTTTTTAATTTTCAAGAATACCTTTCATTTTTTTTTTTTGAGAAAAATTTTGAAAATACCCTATTGACAAAAAAAAATGAAAAATGCTAGCAAAATGCTAGCACACCTTGCTAGCATGTGCTATCATCATTTTGGACACTTTTGAACCCGTTTTGTTAGCAATTATGCTAGCATTTTATGCTAGCACTTGCTAACAATTGCTAGCAAGTGCTAGCATAAAATGCTAACATAATTGTTAACAAAACGGGTTCAAAAGTGTCCAAAATGATGATAGCATATGCTAGCAAGGTGTGCTAGCATTTTGCTAGCATTTTATGTGCTAGCGTAAAGCTAGCAATATTGCTAGCAAGTGCTCGCATAATTGCTAACAAAACTGGTTCAAAAGTGTCCAAAATAATGATAGCATATGCTAGCAAAGCGTGCTAGCATTTTGCTAGCATTTTATGTGCTAGCGTAAAGCTAGCAATATTGCTAGCAAGTGCTCGCATAAAATGCTAGCATAATTGCTAACAAAACTGGTTCAAAAGTGTCCAAAATGATGATAGCATATGCTAGCAAAGCGTGCTAGCATTTTGCTAGCATTTTATGTGCTAGCGTAAAGCTAGCAATATTGCTAGCAAGTGCTCGCATAAAATGCTAGCATAATTGCTAACAAAACTTGGTCAAAAGTGTCTAAAATGATGATAGCAAATGCTAGCAACGTGTGCTATGTGTGCTAGCACTTGCTAGCACTTTATGTTAGCATTCTGCTAGTATTCTTTGGTAAGGTGTGCTAGCATTTTGCTAACCCTCATCTGGTATTCGTATGCTAGCATGGTTCTAGGGTTTTGCTGGTATGCTGTGCTAGCATTCTGTAAACATTTTACTAACAATTGTTACACTGTTTTAACTTCTAATATTATGTACTTACCTTTGCTCTGGGCCTTGGGTTAGAGGAGTACGCCACCATGTCAGGTTGTATGTTAGGTATTAAAAGTAATATTTAAACTTGGAAGTCAAAAAATTTTTTTCCTCAATTTTAACCAAATTTGAAATTTTTTTTGATTTTTTAGAATATTGCAATAAAACAAAATTTCTAAGACATATTCAACAAATTTTTATCCCTCCCCTTGGGGGCTGGAGCCCCAAAATTCACAATTCAAGAACAAAATGGAAATAAAATATAATAAAACTCAAATTTTGTAAAATTTGTGTGTGATATATTAAATATATGTTTTTGAGGATGTAGGAATATGTAATCGGCCATAATTTTCTCTTGGAAATGAAGGGTTGGGGGGGGGGGGTGTAATAATGACTGAAAAAATTTGAATTTTGAAATTGTTTTGTGTGGTACATCAAAATCCATATTTTCGAGGGCGTAGAATACAAATTCGACAATATTTTTCTCTTGGGGATGAAAGTTCAGGGCTGGATGCGAGGGGAGGGGTGGGGGTAAGACTTGAAAAATTTCAATTTTTCGAGTGATATATCAAAATCTAGGTTTTTGAGGACGCAGAATTCGAATTTGATGATATTTTTCTGTTAGGAATTCAAGAGTTGGGTGTGGAAGGAGTGGGGAGGGGTTGAGACTGGGAAAATTTTAATTTTTCGAGTGATATATCGAAATCTATGTTTTCGGGGACGTAGAATACGAATTCGACAAAATTTTTCTCTTGGGATGAAAATTTAGGGTTGAATGCGGGAGGGAGGGGGTGGGGGTAAGACTTGAAAAATTTCAATTTTTCGAGTGATATATCAAAATCTAGGTTTTTGAGGACGCAGAATTCGAATTTGATGATATTTTTCTGTTAGGAATTCAAGAGTTGGGTGTGGAAGGAGTGGGGAGGGGTTGAGACTGGGAAAATTTTAATTTTTCGAGTGATATATCGAAATCTATGTTTTCGGGGACGTAGAATACGAATTCGACAAAATTTTTCTCTTGGGATGAAAATTTAGGGTTGAATGCGGGGAGGGAGTGGGGATGAGACTTGGAAAATTTCAATTTTTCAAGTGATATATCAAAATCTAGGTTTTCGAGGACGCAGAATTCGAATTTGATGATATTTTTCCGTTGAAAATTCAAGAGTTGGGTGTGGAGGAGTGGGGAGGGGTTGAGACTGGGAAAATTTTAATTTTTCAATTGATATATCGAAATCTATGTTTTCGGGGACATAGAATAAGAATTTGACAAGATTTTTCTCTTACGGGCCAAGGATAAGAGAGGGAGGGGGCAGGAAAAATTTGAATTTGCAGTTTTTTTGTGTTATATATCAAAATCCATGTTTTCGAGAGCGTAGGAAACGAATATATTTTTCTCTTAGGGATGAAGGTATAGGGTGTGATGAGAGGGAAGGGGAGGGGGATGCCTGGAAAAATTTGAATTACACAATTTTCCCTGGTGATATATTGGAATCTATATTTTTGTGAGTGAAGGATATGAATCTGGAAATATTTTTCTCGTAAGGATGAAGCGCCACGTGGGGGTGGAGAGGGGGGTAAAACTTATAAAAATGTGAATTTTTCAATTTTTTCGAGTGATGTATCAAAATCTAAATTTTGAGGACGTAGAATAAGAATCCAGAAATATTTTTTTCTTAGAGAAGAAAGATAGGGGTTGGAAGAAGGGACAAGACTTGAAAAACAATTCGCTATTCTTTCTTTTGTGATGTATCAAAACCTAGGTTCTCGAGGATGTGGAGTACAAATTTGACAATACTTTTCCTCAAACGTCTCAAAGAAATGAAGCATTGGGTTGAGGAGGTGAGTGTTGAAAAAATTATAATATTGCGATATTTCCATGTGGAATATAGCGTTATTTGTTTCTTATGTAGAGGGTGATGGATGAGATCTGGAATAATCGTAATTTTTTTCAACTTTTATCAAAATGAATGTTTTCAAGAGGGTGAAGATTACAAATTTGGCGATATTTTTCTGTTTGGTTAGTGAGGGGTTCTAAGGGTAAGACTTGGAAATTGTATAATATTTGGCAACATTCTTTAGTGATTTAGCCCTACTGAAAATTTTGCTAGCAAAATACTAGCATTTCTAACCCATCAAACACTAGCATCACTCTAGAATAAGTCAGGCTCTACAGATTTGCTAGCCTAAAATCAGCTAGTGGCAAAATGTTAGCGTTTTGCTAGCAGATTTGAAGCTAGTTCGAGCTAGTATTATTTATGTTAGTGAAATGCTAGCATTTTGTTGACAGTATAATGCTAGAAGTTTGCTGTTGGTGAAACGCTAGCATTTTGCTAGCAGATGCGAAGCTAAGTATTTGGCTACTGTAACTAATTGTTAGTAAATTGCGCTAGCAAAAGGCTAGCACTATGCTAGCAGACATAATGCTAGTCTAACTTGAGCTAGTGCGATGCTAGTATTTGGATACTTTAACTTTTTGTGAGAAAATTGTGCTAGCGAAATGCTAGCATTTTGCTAGCAAATCTGTAGCTAGCCTGTCTTATGCTAGAGTGATGCGAGTGTTTTGTTAGCTATGTTAGGAATGTGTTAGGAATGCTAGTAAAATACTAGCATTTTGTTAGTGGTAAAATGCTAGAACTTTGCTAGTGGTGAAACGCTAGCATTTCGCTAGCAGATGCGAAGTTAGTTCGAGCTAGCATCATTTATGCTAGTAACACGCTAGCATTGTGTTAGCGGTAAAATGTTAGCATTTTGCTAGCAGATGGGAAGCTAGCTCAATTTATGCTAGCGTGATGCTAGTATTTGTCTACAGTAACTGATTGTTAGCAAATTGTGCTAGCAAAAAGCTAGCACTCTGCTAGCAGACATAATGCTAGTCTGACTTGAGCTAGTGCGATGCTAGTATTGTGCTACTGTATTTTTTGTTAGAAAATTGTGCTCGCGAAATGCTAGCATTTTGTTAGCGGTAAAATGCTAGAACTTTGCTAGTGGTGAAACGCTAGCATTTCGCTAGCAGATGCGAAGTTAGTTCGAGCTAGCATCATTTGTGCTAGTAAAATGCTAGCATTTTGTTAGCGGAAAAATGCTAGAACTTTGCTAGTGGTGAAATGTTAGCATTTTGCTAGCAGATGGGAAGCTAGTTCAATTTATGCTAGCGTGATGCTAGTGTTTGTCTACAGTAACTGATTGTTAGCAAATTGTGCTAGCAAAAAGCTAGCACTCTGCTAGCAGACATAATGCTAGTCTGACTTGAGCTAGTGCGATGCTAGTATTGTGCTACTGTATTTTTTGTTAGAATATTGTGCTCGCGAAATGCTAGCATTTTGTTAGAGGTAAAATGCTAGAACTTTGCTAGTGGTGAAACGCTAACATTTCGCTAGCAGATGCGAAGTTAGTTCGAGCTAGCGTCACTTATGCTAGTAAAATGCTAGCATTGTGTTAGCGGAAAAATGCTAGAACTTTATAAATGATGCTAGCTCGAACTAACTTCGCATCTGCTAGCAAAATGCTAGCGTTTGACCACTAGCAAAGTTCTAGCATTTTAGCGCTAACACAATGCTAGCATTTAACTAGCACGTTTTTTTAAACATAAAGTTACATTTGCGAAATATTAGCATCACACTAACATCACTAAGCCTAGCATAAACTAGCTTCGCACCTGCTAGCAAAATGATAGCGTTTTACCACTAACAAATTTCTAGCATTTTACAGCTAACAAAACGCTAGCATTTCACTAGCACAATTTTTCTAACATAAAGTTACATTTTTGCCAAATACTAGCATCTCAATACCATAAATTAGACTAGCTTGAACTAGCTTCGCATTTGCTTTGACACCAAGAAATTTTTAGCAGTGTATAATATTAAAAATGTGCAACTGTAGCAATTGAACCGTTTTGTTATCTTATTCATAGAAAAGTAGGTAGATCCCTATTGACATTTTTGCTAGCAAAATACTAGCATTCCTAACACATCCCTAACAAAGCTAGTGGTGAAATGTTAGAATTTTGCTAGCAGATGGGATGCTAGTTTAATTTATGCTAGCGTGATGCTAGTATTTGTCTACAGTAACTGATTGTTAGCAAATTGTGCTAGCAAAAAGCTAGCACTCTGCTAGCAGACATAATGCTAGTCTGACTTGAGCTAGTGCGATGCTAGTATTGTGCTACTGTATTTTTTGTTAGACAATTGTGCTAGCAAAATGCTAGCATTTTGCTAGCAAATCTGTACCTAGCCTGATTTATGCTAGAGTGATGTGAGTGTTTTGCTAGCTTTGTTAGGGATGTGTTAGGAATGCTAGTATTCTGCTAGCAAAAATGTCAATAGGGATCTACCTAATTTTCTATGAATAAGATAACAAAACGGTTCAATTGCTACAGTTGCACATTTTTAATATACACTGCTAAAAATTTACTGGTGGCAAAGCAAATGCGAAGCTAGTTCAAGCTAGTCTAATTTATGGTATTGAGATGCTAGTATTTGGCAAAAATGTAACTTTATGTTAGAAAAATTGTGCTAGTGAAATGCTAGCGTTTTGTTAGCTGTAAAATGCTAGAAATTTGTTAGTGGTAAAACGCTATCATTTTGCTAGCAGGTGCGAAGCTAGTTTATGCTAGGCTTAGTGATGTTAGTGTGATGCTAATATTTCGCAAATGTAACTTTATGTTTAAAAAAACGTGCTAGTGAAATGCTAGCATTTTGTTAGCGGTAAAATGCTGGAACTCTGCTAGTGGTAAAACGCTAGCATTTTGCTAGCAGATGCGAAGTTGATTCGAGCTAGCATTATTTATGCTAGTAAAATGCTAGCATTTTGTTAGCGGTAAAATGCTAGAACTCTGCTAGTGGTAAAACGCTAGCATTTTGCTAGCAGATGCGAAGTTGATTCGAGCTAGCATCATTTATGCTAGTAAAATGCTAGCATTTTGTTAGCGGTAAAATGCGAGAACTTTGCTAGTGGTCAAACGCTAACATTTTGCTAGCAGATGCGAAGTTAGTTCGAGCTAGCATCATTTATGCTAGTAAAATGCTAGCATTTTGTTAGCGGTAAAATGCTAGAACTCTGCTAGTGGTAAAACGCTAGCATTTTGCTTGCAGATGCGAAGTTGATTCGAGCTAGCATCATTTATGCTAGTAAAATGTTAGCATTTTGTTAGCGGTAAAATGCTAGAACTCTGCTAGTGGTAAAACGCTAGCATTTTGCTAGCAGATGCGAATTTAGTTCGAGCTAGCATCATTTATGCTAGTAAAATGCTAGCATTTTGTTAGCGGTAAAATGCTAGAACTTTGCTAGTGGTAAAACGCTAGCATTTTGCTAGCAGATGCGAAGTTAGTTCGAGCTAGCATCATTTATACTAGTAAAATGCTAGCATTTTGTTAGCGGTAAAATGCTAGAACTTTTCTAGTGGTGAAATGTTAGCATTTTGCTAGCAGATGGGATGCTAGCTCAATTTATGCTAGCGTGATGCTAGTATTTGTCTACAGTAACTGATTGTTAGCAAGTTGTGCTAGCAAAAAGCTAGCACTTTGCTAGCAGACATAATGCTAGTCTGACTTGAGCTAGTGCGATGCTAGTATTGTGCTACTGTATTTTTTGTGAGAAAATTGTGCTCGCGAAATGCTAGCATTTTGCTAGCAAATCTGTTGCTAGCATGATTTATGCTAGAGTGATGCGAGTGTTTTGCTAGCTTTGTTAGGGATGTGTTAGGAATGCTAGTATTTTGCTAGCAAAAATGTCAATAGGGTAGTAACCAATAGTGACCTCTAAAAGGAAAAAGTAACTTTAAGTAACCAAACTCGAAAAAAGTAACCGAGTTTGTAGCCTGTGTTTAACTGTCTATTGGATCTGAAGAATGAAAATTCTCGCTATTTTATGGGGGTTTCTGGTTATTTTCACGATATTTTTCTTGCTTTAAAGGGTATGGCCGGATAAGGGGTGAATTTGGCCCCAGGTGCGTTTGGGCTCCTAAACACCTCAAGTGGGGTATATTGACTATAAAAAATTTTCACAAAATTTTGGACCCCTATCCCCCTCCCTATCGGAGTTATGGCCATTTTATTGCATTATTTTCAAGAATTTTCAATTTCAACGGAAGTGAAAAAAATTTTTTATTCTTTGGCACAAAGTTACATCTCGTGGAGATGTATTTATGATAAATTTTTCAACAGGTTTGGTGCAATCCTTCACGTTTTTTCGGCTATTTGAACTTTCAGTCGTAAAAAACACCACATAAGTGAAGAAGGCTCGAAATTCACTTTTTTCGCCATGAAAAATAAGTAAAAAAAATGAATTTTGAAACTTTAAGCGAAACGATTACGGAAAGGGTGTTTATCGGGGTATTTTGACCAGCTGAACACGAATATGGGATTGATTTTTTCATTTAGTCATTTCTTTCTGCATAAAACGCTTAAAATTTGAAAAATCTGCTAAAATGACAACACTTCTGTACGGTTTTTCGCAATTTTCGGCCCTTAGTTCAAAGAAATGGCCAAAACCAAATACACCGCAAAATTCTACATAAAAAAACGTATTTTTCAGGAATTTTTCCAGGGTGGTCGCTCTTCACTTATGTGGTATTTTTTACGATTGAAAACTTCAAATAGCCGAAAAAACGTGAAGGAGTGCAGCAAAATTGTTGAAAAAATTATCGTAAACACACCTCTACGAGATTTAACTTTGTGCCATAGAACAACAAAATTTCCTTCACTTCCGTTGAAATTGAAAATTCTTGAAAATAATGCAATAAAATGGCCATAACTCTGATAGGGAGGGGGTAGGGGTCCAAAATTTTGTGAAAATTTTTTCTGGTCAATATGCACCACTTGAGGTGTTTAGGAGCCCAAACGCGCCTGGGGTCAAATTCACCCCTTATCCGGCCATACCCTTTGTCCAAAAAAGAGCACTTTTTTATTTCTTCGATTAAAAAGTTCAAGGATTTCTGGCTCTTTTTTAGGTTTTCTTGTTTTTCTTGCCAATCAAGGTGTTGCAAAATTTTGCCCAACTTTGAAATGGAAGGGGCTACAAACTCATCAAATTTTGCATGTCATAATTAAATACCCGACCCCTTCATTTTTGATGACTAGCATAACTTCATACATAAGTGCAGTTTGAGTAACTGCTTTGCCAGGCAAGAATTCGAAAAGGTAATCTTAGGGTTTCAAACATTAATATAAATAAAACCTATTTCAGAAAAAAATTCGGATTTAATGTAATTTAATTTTATTGGGACCAGAAATGGGGCGATTCGAATCGCGAATGAATTTTGAATCCGATTCGGACACTGACTTAAGAAACAAAAAACAAACTCGAATTGTAAAAACTGAATCGTATAGGCGATTCGATCTGAATCGCACCGACGCGATTAGTGTTTAAATTTTCAATTTAAAATTAGATTTGTAACGTGGTTTAAGAAAAAGCAAGGGGGAGGAGTTAGCTGCAAAAAAAACATAAATAAAAAATAGGAAAAAAACTGGATACAACATGAGTTTTAAGGCTGGGTCTCTTCCTCCAAGTGTTTCAAACATGGCCCTAAAATTCTCCCAACATTTTTTATTACTAATATTCTAATCTGAAATTTTACGAGTACTCGTAAGAGTTAGCTTGAAGGTTGTATCCCGTTCTTAAGTGCCTTAAAAAGCTGATTTCTACTCAAGTCTGAAAGAAGGAATATCTATCAGGGTTGATTTTCGGCTGATGGCCAATCTAAACTTGAATGCCTGAGAATTGTTACTTGTGATACCCTTGATACAAATAAGGCGTTAGTTCCTTCAGAAATCCCTTGGGGAGGGGGCGCGGGCGTAATAGATTTCCGAAGTTGAAAATTTTGAAAATTTTTGGAACCACTATATCAGAAAATTTTTGGAACCACTAGATATAAGAAGATTTTTAAAAAATTGGGAGTGCAATAGTTTGTAAGAATCAAATGAATGTAGTGAGACAAAATTTTTAGGTCATAGACTATTTTTGAGTAAAATGGGGAGATTTAAGTTCCTCGAAAAATTTTTAAGGTCCATTTTGTACCCTTCTCGCTGATTTTTACTAAAAATCTCTTCATGATTCATTAGTGTTGATTTATCCAACGCGAAAAAAATGAAATTAATCGAAGTAAGTAAGTACTCAAACAGTCGTTGTAGAATTTCACTGTATTATCTTTCGTACCTATTTCATCGAGTTGACAGCCAAAAAAAGAATTCAAAAACCTGAATGATTTACCTTTTCTTTTTTCATACACAAAAAATTAAGCTTTCATTAAACGAAGCAGTAATGGACGTGTTTCCTGTTTCGAATCGCGATTCAAATCGCAAATTTGTATTCAAGTACTCGCATCATTTTTTGAAGTACTTATGTATTTTTTTGCTTACCTATTTATTATCACTTGCACATGTTCTTTTTCGTACGCGTACGTACACTGAATAAGAGTGATTCGAATTAAATTTTCGATGATTTGTGATTCGAAAATTTGAATTATTCATATTCGTGTTTTGAATCTTTCTTTAGTGGGCCTTGTATTCTTTTGATAATTTTACAGTTTGAATTCAAAAAATTCAGTCAAAAAGTAAATTTTCAATTTCTATTTTCATTCCTCGATGATAGATGAGTGTTTCTGGTTCAGTGTTACGACGTAATACGTACTAGTACAAGTCGAAATAGGCAAAGGAAAGTGAAAAAAAACGACGGTAGAAAAACAAATCAGAACTTTCGTATTTCTTTTTTTTTCAAAGACGTGTACTTAACTACTTATTTATTTCATCTACAAAAAAATAATATTTTCAGCATAAAACATGTTATGGGTGGGAAAAGAAGGTGGAAGATTCTCACGAAAGTAAAGTTGGAAAATTAATACATATTTATAGGTTAAAGTCTGACAAAATATTAAAAATTTGGCAGTTTGCGACTCAAAATACATATGAAAAAGTCAAATACATTTTGACCGAAAATTTTATAACCAGATAACTTTTCGTTCATACGTCTAGCGTGAAAAATAAAAAAAATGAAACTCATTTCTTTAATTTAAATTTTTTCCAATGTTGAAGAATTTAAACTCTGTTTGATTTGTACGAGTAAAAATAACTTATAGTGTAGATATAATTGGACATAAATATTTTAATAAAAAGTAATCATTGATTTTTTATTAAAGAGCTAGATTGTGATTTACAAAATCCAAAAATATAATCCAAATTAAAAATCCTTCTCTTTCAGGAAAAAATTAATTTTCTCGGAAATAGTTGTTTCTGGTTGTTTCTTCAAAAACAATGAAAAAGGGCCAATTTGAAATAATCTAAATTGAAAAATAGTTATTTCAAACGACGATTTTTCAATCTTGTAATTCGACGTTTCTTGTCATTTCCCAAAAAATGACGGATACGACTAATTTTAAATATTCTTAATTCGTCGTTTCTCGTCGTTTCTTGTCATTTCTTACAAAAACGACGAAAACGACCTTTTTTCTATTATATGTATTCAGAAACCGTCGTTTCCTGTCGTTTCGCAAAAAACGACGAAAAATGACTATTTTTAAACATTACAAATTTAGAATATTTCACCGAGTTTATACGTATTTACCAAATATTTATCATAGGCAACATGTCAAAAATGTCAAATAGTTTGAGGGTTTTGCCGAAGGAACGTTTCATTATTTAATAGGAAATTAATCAATTTTTTCAAAATTTTGCAATTTTTTCATTTTTTTTAAAGAAATTTGCCAAATTTTTTTGAAAAATGGAACTTCTTGCTATTTTCATACTACTTTTTTAGCTTCAAATTTACTCAAAAGAGATTCCCTCTTTACGTATACCTTCTCGTTTTACAGGGAATTTTTCAAGAACTTTTTTGGCAATTTTATTCTAATGAGATACTAGGTAAAAATAATACAAATTGACGAGCAAAATAAAAACATTCAAGGCGTCTAAGAAATTCTTGAAATCAATAGGCAGAATTTTAGCAGAGTTTTTCAATCGAATTTTGCAGAACTTTTCCTCTGAAATGGGTCCCTCAATTTGGCTCCAGCAAAACCGGGACAAAAATGTTGGGAAATAAAAATTTCAAATGCAAAAAAAAATACTCTTGGAACGAATTTCATAGATTTTTTCTACTGGTAAAAAAATTGAATATAAAAATTATTCAATTTTATGGAAAAAAATTAATTTTTAAAAACTAGAAATTTTAAACACAGCAAACAGACATTTTGGATGAATTTCATAATATTTGATATATTATCTGCATTAAAATTCCGAACGTCAGAAGGAAAAATAATTTGGCCCGACAGAAGCAAGGGGGAAAATGTTTAAAAATCGAAATTTCAAATAGATACAAAAAATGTCAGAGTATGAATATTTTATTACGCCCGAAAATAATCTGAAAAAGTTTTACGTAAGCAAAAAATCCATCAATTTTTAACGAAGTTGAATCAAAATTTTGAAATTTTGACTGAAAAAGCCGAATAATGATATTTTAAAGAAAAAGAAGACGCAAATTCTCTCGAGCGAAGCAAAGACGGAAATTTTTTTGAAAAATCGAAGTCAAAAAAGTTTTTAAAAGCAATCCTTTGATTAAAAAATTTAAGAGGAAATTGTTAAAAATTATTGCTTTTCGTAGTACAATTATTAAAAATCCAGTAATTTTCTGGTTTTGAGTGTTGAAAGTACTTCAATTCTGTACCCGATTTCACACGAAAAAAATGTGAGTTTAGAAAAAATGCACCTTTCCTCTGCCTTTTCCTCGTTTTTGGGCACTGTAGATGAAATGCCAACAGAAAAGAATCGAACTAATTTTTAAGATTCTAAAGGCATTCAATTACACTGAATGAGAAATTTTAGTAATCATCTGATAAATTTCACAGAATTTTAATCGATTAATTAAATTTCAATTTAACTCGACGAATTTCATCTTTAATTACAACACGATACATTCGCACACAGGTAAGTACAACTTTAAACATCTGTAACTCGAGGCAATAGTTTAAAAACTATTAACCCGGAAACAAAGAGCTTGTTTGCTTACGCGGATTTTCAACAAGCTCAACGATGTTAACAAGGAGATGTGGTCGGATGTTTGGCATTTTGTCGTGACTTCCATCGCGACATACTTTTTCCCTCTTTTTAATAGGCACGTAAGACGTTTTTCACAAACCGTCGAGATTACCACTCAAGCGTTCGAATCAATCGTTGGAAAAAATGAGGAAAAAGCGACTCGATGGAAAAAACCAACTCCTGTCGTCAAATTCAACCCTTTTCGAAACACCAGTCGATTTGCGAGGTTTAAATTAAATCGTGCAAATCAACGAAACATAGTAAAGGCTCGACCGACTAAAAATCAACATGAAAATAAAAATAACATGCTTTGACGTTAAGACGACATCAAAAAATCTCAAAAATTATATCTTCTTTTTATAATACTCGTCAAAAATCTCAATTTTTTTTACATTGATTTTGACTTTTTTTCTTTACTCTTCGAACGTTTATTCGGTAAATCATATTTTTTCCAATCGCTGCTTCTCGCATTAAATAAAATACGACAAAATTACTTAATCAAAGTCCAATTCATATACCTACATCATTATTTCTATATCAAAATAAATAACTAGAACCACTTGTAAGAAAAATTCCAACCCTAAAAATGAATAATCTTTTTCTATAAAACTTTAAATATCCATTTAGGTACTTCGACGTTTTGGAATATGTAAAATAAATATTAAAAATACCTATTCGGAGGCATTTTTCTGATTTTCATTTGCATTATATTACATTTCAAAGCTACCAACGGACAACTTTATAAAAATAGGTAAGTATATATTATACTTGGAAACGTCGAAGTTTGTAAAAAGGTAAATTGTGTTTTTCAGTTTAAGAATTCATTTGCATTAATATTAGAGAAAAAAAACTCGAATCGATACTAAAGAAATTTTATAACGTGAAAACATCAATTCGAATGATAAATTTGGATAAAATAATGGTCCAATGTTACGTGAATTTTCCAACGCGAGAGAATTTTTAAACGAAAAAATTTTCCAATATCCTAACAATTTATCAACTCGAATAATTGAAAATTATCCAGACGAACGCTCTCTTTAAAAAATCATAGGCAATGCCGTCAAGTTTATAATTTCAAATCAACGATACAGAGAGTGCTCGTAGCATCGTTGTAAAAAAAAAGAAATTATTTTCATTACCACATGTTCATTGATGGACAAGTTCATTGCTTTTGAATATTGCTCGGAGCAGTAACCCTTTCGAGTGAAATAACAAAAGACCTCGTAAAATGAAATTTTTCAATAAAATTCTTCCCTTCTCTTTCGATTCTCTTTTATCTTCGGTGTCTTGATAATAACAAAACAAGTATAAGAAATACGCAAAACTGGTCTCAAATAACACCTTCGTATTTTATTGGATTACGAAAAAAAAATCGCGAATTGTTCCTTCCAAGGTTATTCGTTGATGAAATCTGTTTCCCGCAGTGTTTCAAAATAGGTAGTCGATTTTCCAAAAGGATAATGAGAGTGACTATTTAAAATATTTGAAAATTAATTACTTAAACTTCAAAGTGGCAAAACAACTTTGAAATTATTAAATTTTCTATTTCCTTAATTTTTCTTCCACCGATACCTAAAGTAAAAAAATTGGGGCCGGAGTGAGGGGTAGGAGAAGGGATGTGTTACAGTCAGATTATAATATACCCATCGAGCTGGAGCAAAAATAAATATATGTAGGTGATTCACTCCAAATTCATGAGATATTTCTGAATTTCTTATTTTAGGCTGGAAACGCGCCATTCAAAATTTTAACCCTCCAATCTCGAAGGATGGTAGAACTGTGGCTCCTCAAGAGTGGTAATTTTCAAAAAAAAAACACGTTTATTCTTGGATATACACTAAAAAAGCTTATAAGCTCTGGTTTTCTCCCCCCTTTCCCTTCCCTGAGTTTAAACCTCTAGGTCTATCTGTCTATCAGCCCATTCACATGGTTAAAATATAAAATGGTGTAGCAAAAAGGTAAGGGAGACTAAGAAGATGCAAGATACTTACTACTTTAAGGGTGGAAATTTACTGGATAAGAGGTTTGAATCATAAAAAAACCATAATTTCGATTTTCTAAAAAAAATAAAAATGGAATGCTCTTTCTGACCACAATCTGACCTGACGATGAAAAATTGAAAATGTTATATTGCAATGTTGCCTTTTTTCGAATTAAGGTAAAACGGAAATTCTTCGATGAACAATTAGGAATGCATTGAATCGATTACCAACGATATCATCTCATATTTTCCTCCGAAGTATTCATAGAGCTGTTTGAATTAATAATTGAAAAATTTAAGTGCCTATAGTCAAACATGAGACTTTAGGAAATGGTTTCATCGTTTGGGCTCTGAATTTCAAACCTCCAAGGATGCGAACCTTCATTTTTCTCCATAAAATTTAACTTTATTTTCAACCCGTCAAAAAGAATTGAAAATTTTGAAAAATTGTAATTCAAGCAAAAAAAAACTTTTTAGGCACGCTTTCAATTAACACCTTTTTTTAAAGTAAAATGTACTTACCTACCTTGAATTATATTAGAATTTATCATTATCATGTTTTGGCAATTTTACCAAAATCTGGGATTTCGTCAAATTACAACCAAACTTTTAAAATAAGTACCTATTAAAAATTAAAAATTCACCAAGTATTAACTGTTTGATAACAATATCCTTAAAATCTTGAAAATTTTGCATAACTTCAACTAGATCAGATATTCTGATCTATTTTTCCGATAATTTTACGATTTTTAAAAATGAGTTTCTATTAATTATTTTTTGTAAAATTTATCAACTTTTACAAACTTTTGTTTATTTGTTTGGAAATTCACGATTTTTTTCAAAAATTTTATTCGCTATTTGTCAAATTTTTGTGATTTGGACCTTTTTTGGAAAAATGTGAACCAGGTGCAAATGAATTTTTGCATCTTTTTTCCCCTCGTTGGTCTTGATTAAAATAACAAATTAATAAATACCCTCGAACTTTTCAGAAGTACGTAATCAGGGCTGCGAGAACGATGAAATTTTGGTTCCCGTTCTCGTTCTCGTTCTTCAATTTTTTTATTTTTTTATTCTTAGTTCTTTATTTTTCTCGCAACTTGAAAATATTGGCATTTTCCAAGCGAAAAATTGAAACAATGCAAAATCATCGTTCTCGTTCTCGTTCTCGTTCTTTTAATGCTTTCAAAGTTGTTCTCGTTCTCGTTTTCAAAATTTTTGGTTCTTTTTGGTTCTTTGTTCTTTGTTCTCGGTCGTTCTCGCAGCCCTGTACGTAATTTTTGTTTTGGAAGAATTGTCCTTTTTTAGATTCAATTTGGCTTTCGATTTTTCTCCGATTAACAAAATTTTCAATACACTTCTATCCACATAAGACACGAATATCAAATTTCGAAAACCGTTGAAAAAATGTAATTTTTATTTATAATTTAAACTGATACCTAATTTTGTTGATGAAGTGTGGTAGAATATGTCAATATCAAATTTGCTTTTTGTAGATTTTTATTTAAGAACTCTTAGAAATGAAGAAAAATTAATCAATTCAATATTTAATCTTGAAATTTACCTCCTCTATTTTTTTTTCAATTTATATTTTTTCAAAAAATTTACAATAAGCATAAAAATCGTTTGAATGAAAACATTTTTTAATTTTACCTCCTTCTCCTAATTTTATGTAGAGTCATTATCAGATCAAGTAGGAAATCAGGGACTAACTTGCTGCCCATCAAATTGTAAAATTTTATTTTCAGCCAAAAAATTCAACAGCAATAAATATTAATTTCAGTTGAAAAATTTATTTCAAGTTGGAAAAATTGTGACTTATTCTTTTCTTTAAATCTGTAATGAAGCTGTAATTTTCCTCAAAGGAAAGTAATTTTGTCGATTCGAAAAATTTCAGTTAGAAAATTAAACCTGGAGTCTGTGACTGAGCAAGATTGTAATTTTATTTTAGACATAAGAAAGTTATAACTGACCGGGGGAGGGGGGGGGGTCTCAGTCTGAACAAAATATGCTTACACTAAAAAATTGTCCACCAAAAATTCTACACCATTTGACATAATACTACCATAATTTATATTGCTAAATTTCGTAAACATTATTATAAAAATTTTAAAATTCAGGCAGTATCACAGTTTTGCATTTCGGATGTGTTATAGCTGGTGGTGAGAGGGGAAGGGGGTCAATATGAAAAAATTCTGCACCAAATTTTAAATAAATTTAAATATTTTTAGTCAATAATACTTCTATTTTTAACTCCTCTATCTCAACTCTGTCAATTTAGATTTTTCCCAACAATGGCACCCTAAAGTATAGAAATCTCCAAACAAATGATGTAATGTTTATCTTGGAATTTTTTTCTTAAAAAAAAATGTAGCTACATGGAAATTAAGGTAAAATACCAACGTAATGATGAAAAATTTTCCTTGAAAATTCACAGTAGTCATTTTCATAGAAAATGTTACTAATTTTTTCTATGCTCAAGTCCTAAGTAATTATTTTTTCCAAAAAAAAACCTGAATAGTGAATGAGTAAATTATTCATTAGAATAATTTAAATGGACATTACACAATTTATGGCTTCTTTCAAAAGGCCATAAAAAGACAATATACCCACAAAGAATTAAATAAATTGTTACCGAATCATTTTTGACTTGGCAAGCTATCGAAATAGGTAGATTAGGTACCTGAGAGAAATCTCCCTTCTCATTTCCGAATTTATTTTTTGTAAAATGATAAATCGCTGAATTTTCTTCAGAACTGAAAAAATCATTCAATTTTAAAATATTTCTTTGGTTTTGACGAAAAAAATTATAATTTTAAATTTCATACTCATACCAATTTTCAACTAGGATACATTTTTTGCTCATTATTTCTCTAAAATACTTTATCAGCGATAAAAAAGTAGATAAAGTTATTTAAATTGTTGAAATCAAATCACTGATTTCGATTATTTACCTCTTCACTAACACTAATTGTTAAAAATAACATCAACTAGGTAACTCGAAGCAAAGTGAGGCATCAAGGGAGATATTTCGAATGCACACGGCCACTTACAAATTATAATAACGAAGACAAGTGTTAATTACGGGAAAAAAAATAGCAGCAATACTAATAACTTACTAGTGTAAATGTATTCTTTCCGAATTTGATATGAAATACTAATTAACGACGTGAAGAAGGCTACTTAAAAGGTCAATAATTATCGCTATTTTTTCAAAAGAAAATGATAGAAAAACATATTCATATCTCTAGGAAATTGTATAATTCTTTCACCTCGTAAAAAAATTAATCTTTTAGAGAAAAAGCTATTTCATTTTTACGATACATAGACGAGCAATAATTGAAAAAAAACCTTCTAATGCAAATTCATAACCCAACACCGGCTTAATTGTCATCATGTCAAGACATGGGACTCGCCTGTTCGCACCATCATGATGGAAATACGATTCAGTTATGTTCGAATCGTCGATCGTGGCGCATGCGTACACATGCGATGTAATTTAGCAAATACGTTCATTTATAAATAATTTCAACGTGTACCGGTAGGAGGGGGTATAACCATGTGCTTCGACAATTAGCAAACGTGATAACGCGACTCCCTCCTAAAAGAAATTTTATTTTTCCCAGTACATTTATATTGACTCAGTACTATCATATTCGCTTTACTTCAGTATCGTTCACGTTCTAGTGATAACAGGAAAATTTTTATTACTTACGTTCAAGTATTTTCAAATTGTTAAATATGGCCCAGGAATGGGGTTATGGTAAAGATAATGGTGAGTGAGAATATTTTTCAGTTTTTAAAATTTTTAAAAATATTTCAATTAATTTTATATTTTTTGGAAAATAATTATACTAGATATTCTACGAGCAGGTACTTGAAAAATAATGGTTAATCTACGACGTCTTCTTCTGACTCCTTTTTTTTTGCAATGTAGTTTAGATCAAAAACTGGCTCGTAGTTTTACTTCCTTCAATTGATAATTAAATACTACGTACGAACACGAATTAACTCGATATTTTTCGTCTAAAAAAATTATAAAAACCGGATATTTTTCATTCGCAAACATGCTACTTTCGCGATTTAAAGTATTCGATCATTCTCAATAATTGAACGTACCATAACCACAACATATTACCTACATCGAACCAGTAGTTCGACAAGAATTCAAAAAAAAGAGAAATTAGAACGATTTCGACGTTTTTCTAATCTGTATCATTTTTTAAATCGTTTTTTAATGGCAACAAAACCAAATATATGCCTCGAGTGATTTAAAAAATTGAAAAAGAAAACTAATAAACATTTCAGATATCTCGATTTTTGGCGATTTAAAAAATACAGAAAGTAAGTTGTGGTGAATATCACGGCAACAGGCTCCATAAAATCAATTTTTGATATCCATTTTCCAAATAAATAATTAAAAAATTAAGCAGGAATATTCAGAAAAAAATTATTCGTTGAAAAATTGAAATTTTTCAACGATATTTGCAACTGGAATCATTCAGGAAAATACTAGATAGGTACATATTTGTATTTAAAAAATATACGAGAAAAGATTCAAAATTTCCAAAAAACAAAAAAAAAACTAAATCGAAAACATAATTGAATTTTGGTACGAAATATTGAAAAAATCTGATAAATATCAAATAAATTGATTGATTTGACGAATTTACAATTAAATTTTAAAAGTTCTCATAAAATAGAGCAAAAACTGAATTTTGTATCTTTGCATCACATTCATGATAAAATTTTGAAAATTATTTTCGTTGATTAGCTTTTTTTGAGGTTAGAGAAAAGAAAGTCGTTTCAATGTTATTACTTCAAGAAATTCAAACAGAATTCAGATATTTGCAAAAAAATCTCTGAAATGTAAGCCTCGCATTTTGATTTTTACAATTTTGAGTTCTGAAGTTTAAAATGAGTTATGAGTTATAGGCAGGTTAAATCACAGCGGAATTATTTTCGATGACTTTAACTTATGAAACTTTCAATCGCTATTTTTTCAAACTTGTAATTTTTTGAAAGGGCCCTTATTCCTTATTTAGGAGGAGGGTCTTTCATTTTTACGAGAATAATAATGAAATTAAAGACCGATGAACTTTTTAGAATGTAATTCCCTACCTACATCAAAGAATTTTCAAATGTTTTAACTTTGGAAAAAAATGTAATATGGTGATTTAAAATTTATAGCACAGTTGGCACCAAACTGATTGTATGTACAATTTTTTTTTCTTAAAGTGCATGTACCAAACAATTTAATTAACTCGTTTGAGATGATTTTGGTAGGAAAAGGGACACTTTGGATCTTCGACTACGAGCTTAGATCAGAATTCTTTTAGAAGCTTGAAAGTATTTTTCACCTCATATTTTCGAATGAATAAAAATAAATCACCATTTCATCATAGCTTTTATCACTAAGCATCCAATTATTAGATCAATCAGATAAGGAAAACTTGAGTTACCTCGCTCTTATGTAATGACTTCCTCTTCCTCAGATTTTCCTGTGGTCCAAAGAAGTAGTTTGTTTTAGGGAGATGAAATTTTCAAAAATAATAATAAATTTTTGCCAAATTTTATACCTCAAAATATAATTGAAAAAAGAAATAATAATTCAGTTTTAATTTGGTATAAAGCTCTGAATTCTTTTAACAAATTTTTCTTCTGATTACTTCCGAATTCGATCATCATTTGAACTAAATTTCTAATAAATCCGAGGATAAAAATCGATCCAAACTGTATTTTTATCAAATGTAGCCATAGCCATATCTTTCTTATAAAACAGTAACATTTCTTGCTCAGAAAAAAAATTTATATTGTAGCATACAGACGAATCATAATTGAAGGTTACGTTTCCAAACTGCCCTAAGTCCAAAATCTGTACATGAGAAAAGGGACCTAGGTGTAACTTTTTTTTCAGTACACCTATGTCCCTTTTTTCGTATACAGATTTTGGACTTAGGGCAGTTTGGAAACGTAACCTTCGATTATTTTCATTGGTAAAAATTAAAATCTCGTACTTACTAAAAATTGAAAGGAAGCAAGATGAAAAATATCAACCTTCAATTTTCTGTATGAGATTTACTGCAAATTTTTAAAAAAAGTCAAAAAACATTGTGAAGAAAAATTTTTTATTTTCCTCTTTTTTTTGTAATGGTTCTGCAGTTGAAAAGTCTCAAGCCTTCAAATCACCAAGATTGACATTTTTCTTACGATAAAAATAAAAACAAAAATGAAGATTCAAAGAATGGCTTCAATTTGAATTGAAAATTCGTATAGGAAATGAACTGTTACGATTCTAATTCTGCACACTTTAGTAAAAAAAAGTTGAAAAATGATGCAATTTGAAGAAATGGTTAAAATTTTCTAATTAGCTGCTAACGTTTAAGAAAAAAACTAGACAGTAAAATTTTCACAAATATCTGAACAAACCTCCCGCTTCTCTCGAACACTGCTGTGAAAATTTTTTGGATAGTTACAATCATTCATCATCGATTCCTGGGTTAAAATCAAAATAAGTTTAAAAATTCTTCATCCACTATTACAAGGTACTTTCGAAACGTCGTCCGTCGTCAGACAAAAAAAATTCATCCTTATTTTTGATCCTGACATAGGAATTTTCAGCTTTTAAAAATTTTCGTAGACGTTCAGTGTGATCTTGAAAGATGATTTTTTGGGCGAATTTTTCGTTCAATATGAAAGTTTCCTTCGAAATTTTTGAATCTCTTAATTTTTGTTTTAAATTTTATACGAATATGAGAAATTTCAATTTCGGGTCATTGGAAGACTTAATTAAACTTGAAAGATTACATAAATAAAATCATTGTAACTTTTTTGTCTTTAAGTACGATCATAGTTATAAAAAAAATTGGAGATGATGGAAATTGAAAAGTAAAATTCCTTCACTAAATTTTTTTTTGAGAGATGAATGCTTTCGTATAATTATTTTCAGTTTACATCAAACTGCTCGTAGAAAATTGAAAATAGGATTTTTTAATTTTTTGAGTGAGTTTTCAATTTCCATCGATGAAAATAATCTCGTGTACAGGAACGAAATGAAGGATTTCAAGGGTATAAAAATTTAAAATTCCCTACTGAAATGAAATTTTTTTCCTTCGGTTTTCCTCATAAAATTAGATCTCTCTCATTTTGTATAATTCAAAATTAAACATGAAAATTGCCCAAAAAAGTTACATTTCCAACTCAAACCCAATTTTCTCGACCAAAAATTCAAGTTTGTCATTAGTTTTTTTTCGTGGAGAGGGAGGAGGAGCTCGGGGTGTTTCTTATCACACAGTGAATTTTTTCTCAATTTTGGGAGTCTCAACTTTGGGGTGCCTCATTTTATCATTTTCTCCGAAAACTGGGTTTCCTAAAATTCCAATACATCAATTAGGAGCCATGCACTGAGTCTTCCTTTCTATAATAGGATTTAGTTAACATGAGAAAATGACATAAAAATTTAAACAAAAAGAAAGAAAAAATAATGCAAAATTTTTGAACATTCCTTAAAAACCTTAAATATGATTTAATTTTGATTTTTAGAAATGAATTTTGGACCCAATGAATCATCGTAGAGGTCTCGGAGGACCTTTAAATTGGATAAACATGGATAAAATGAAGTATTTGAAGAATCCAGAATTTCTCCTAGAATGATTCCTTGGGCTTTAAGTTCAGACCCTAAAAATCAAAATTGAGTATTTTCAGAATTTTAAGGGATATTGGAAATTTTGAATTTTTTTTGAATTTTTTGAGTGTTATTCTACACATATGCTGAATCGCAATAAAAAGGAAGGGAGGCTAAAATTTTAGACATATCATTCTTAAAGGAAAATGAACCACCCTACAAAATTTGAAAATTCAATTAAAAACTCACCTTGGGAGAGTTATCTTTTCTACGCCTCGTTCGGTCTAGCTCTTCTTGAGCACTGATTTGAAATATGTAGGTTCACACGATGCCATAAAAATTGAAAGGTTCTCCCAAATAAGGACCTCCAATTCCAAAAATCTTAATTTTCGTTCTTCATAAATTGACTAACCTGAGTAGTGAGTACTCACTGACAAAATATCAATATTCTACGTGTGATCGCTTTTGTTTTAAAACTACGATTTTGTGTAAAAGATCCTTATTCGAGGGAACCGTTTAGTTTTTAGATTTCATCCATCTGATCTTTCCTGGTCACGACCGTCACGAGGGGAGTCAATGCCAAAAAAAATCCAACCCGCCCTCCATTCAGAATCAATTAAAAAACAAACTAACCCAACCTAAAAAATCCTCGAATTCTTCACAAAGATAATGGGCAATATTCATATTCACTAACCATACTTAGGTAAACACTGATAATATAGGTAAAGAAATACCTCACAAGTTAAATTATCCAGTCCCCCTTTTAAAACAAACATTTTCGGCGAGTCGAACTTGTAAAAAGCACACTACGTACCGGAAATCGAAACATTTTACCGACCTTCACTCACATGTTTTGCGTTGTGCGACCAGTAACTACACAGTGTGAATTTATGAAGGAGGTGAAACAGCAGGAAATATAATGTTCTAGATTAGTACAGGAAACTCCACTTTAGAAAATAGTGTCCATTTTTACCGTTGTTTTCACACTACTGCCTGTGACCAGTGATCTTTTGTCGACACGTGCTCATGTTGTTGATGAGCCATTAGGTAGCCGCAGTAAGTCGATTCGACAGGTAATTTGAAAAGAACGACACGAAATATATTCATTATCGTCTTCGTAATGATCGATTTGCGATTGAAAAATTCATGAATCTATTGAAGGGAAGAGAATTTGATTCGAAACGATTTTTTGTTCAGTAATAATACGTAGAGCCGACAAAACGATCGTGTAAATTAGTATGGAACAAGATAGCTATCATAAACACGCGGTGTTAATTGATTAACACAAGAATCCTAATGGGTAAATCTCTAAATATGGTTACCTTTATTAACTCGTTTCGTCTTAAACGTGTAATAAAAACATTGTTTTTTTCACCATTCAATGGACTTTGCTATACATTGGATCGAGATGTGTGGGATTGTTGATCGAAACGAGATAGTAATTATGACTAAAATAAATGTAAATATACACCTGTTGCTCAATTCCTAAACTTTGACTAAGTTAATCAAGTGTGTGATCAAAGATTTACTTACTCAGTAAGATCAAGAGTTAAATTAGAGTAGGTGATATTTCAGATCCGGTGAGGTGATTGTGAAACCAAACTCGATCACTTCCGAAATGGTATATCCGAATTTGCAAGTCCGCAGAAGTATTCGATGAACTGAATCATTTTATAAACCAAATTGCACTTATTCGCGAATAATTAACTTTCCGGAGGCACAAAACATCACTTAATCAATCAAAATCCATAGAAATCAAATCGAAATTCATTACTTTCTCACATTTTGCATTCCATTATCAATTTTCTCCTCAAAATATCAGTGTTGCCATTGAAAGTTTTCAAATTCATTGTTATTTTTAACCAGCTTGTAATTTAATATTTTTTGGTAAGAATAAAATTTCTATAATTATTTAAGTCCAAATGAAATATATTGTATTCATAAGTTCGAACTTTTCGAACATTAAATTTTTCCTACTGTAAATTTTTTTCAGTTTAAATTTTCTTAAAAGTTTTTCAACTTTAATTGAAGCGCCGCGTCGCGTCAGTTTAAAAAACAACCTTAGTCCATTTTAAAATTCTGATTTTAGACAGTTATTATGAAAAAAAAATTGCCCCTAGAAAAATTGTTACTATTTCTATGAAATATCAAATGATTTGAGAATCAATTTTATATCAGCGCAAATTTCTTTTCACTGTCAATAACAATAACCCTCTGAAGTCAAATTTTCAAAATGTACCTAAGTAAGTACTATCCAATGGTTGTTTTTCAAACGGGCGTTTCAATTTTGTAATTTTTTTCAACTTTATATTTTTAAAAATTTCTTTCCACTAAAATTTTTCTCAATATTTTTCAGCAGTGAAATTTTTTCAATTGAAATCTTATAAAAATGTTTCCAACTTTGAATAAAATTCTTTTAAAAAAAAATAAACTTCATGTTTTTCATAATTTCTTCTAATCTTCTATTTAACTAATAATTGAAAGAAATTTTGAAAAATATATTTTAAAAAATAAATTTGGAAAAATTTAAATTAAAAAAATTTATTCTTCAAAAAATTTTAAAATTGAAAACTATTTTTAAAAAATATTGAATTAAAAAAATTGGAAAAATTGAGTTGAAAAACTTTCAATTTCGAATAAAATTAAACTTTGATAGCCGGAATTCCATTTTTAACAAAAATTATTTGGAGCTAGTTTTGATTCAAATTCAAAGCCAGCGAGAGTGAAAGAAGGGCCCGATCCCCCCGACTGCAAAATAATTAATTCTTCAGCTTTCTTCTTTCTTTTCCTTTATTTTTGCTTCCATTATACCTATCTTTATTGAAATTGATTTCTTCCACCTCTCGCCAGCCCTGCTTTGATTTTTTCTCAAGTTGGTTTTAATTTCAAATTATTACCTTTTGAAATTAATTTTTAATTTTTTATGATAATGAGATTCGTAGGTAATGTTTTTCTTTTCATGTTTTATTATTTTTATACTTCACATTCTCGAACCCGTTAATCGCAGTGCCATAAAAATTAAAAATTAGTGCGGCGTGCAAAACCAACACTACCTATTGTGATAATAAAATAATTGATAAAAAAATACTCCACGATAATTATTTGGCGTTTGTTTATCAGAAATGGGTCACTTATCGAATGTTTTATCCAAGCGAAAAGCGCAAATAAGTATCATGTGCCGGGAAATACTTGTAAATGTTAATCTGCGATGCGTACATTTTTCAACTCATTTATCAACTTGTATCATATCAGCGAAGATGTTTTCCTGCCGGATGACTGCCGGTGACTTTGTGTATTGCGATATGAAATGATTCGATCGTTTTTGCGTTTAAACTCCATTTTTTACATTAGTTTGACGATAAACTTTTCAGTTACGTGAACTGTTGACTTTTACTTAGGTACGAGGGGGGGGGGAGATCGCCTTGTAGAAATATCTGACCACGATGTCGGGATACACTTTTGCTTTTGCACATACTCTTTGATGCTGTCTTGCCTTTTCATCTCACACTCTCGAAATCATTTAAAATAAGCAATTTTTTTAGTTCAGGTAAGCATTTGGTCCTTATTTTTATAAAAAAGTCTCTGAAATCGATTTTCGAAATTTTTTCTAATAAAAAAGAAAGTTGAAATTTACTTGTTTGTTTCATTTAGCTTTCAGTTGGAATTTTTTAAACGATAGGTAACAGAGCATCATCGATATTCACCTCATTGTTGAATTCTGTCAATGTGAAAGGAGGTGAGGGATAATTCCAACCTTTCAATTTTTTGATTTGGAGAAAAAAGCATTTTGATTTTTGATTGCAGTTTTCAAAATTCTGTAAGCTTCATGGGGAAGAGCTAAATCAAATTGAAAATTAATTGCGAAAAAAAAGATAGAAAAAATCTTCAATGTGTTATTCAAATTTGGATGTCCTACTAAGGACAAAAAAAACCATGGCATTTAATTCCTCAGGATTTTTAAGTCAGATAGAATTTGATAAAAGTTTCTCTGCCTTTAGACGACGATAAGCATAATTAAATTGAAAAACCTCCACCAACAAAACACAAGGGAAAATGCTCAAGATAATTATTTGAAATTTTTGAATGGCCTAGGAAAGGAGGTTTTTGAAATTTCTGAATTTATTTTTGAGGTTATTACTACTTCAAAGGAATTTGAAAATCGACTCTTGAAGAGGAAGGTTAAATCGAAATTGAAACATCTTCAAATTTATCGAGTGTAGATTACTAAATCTACAGCGAAGTACCAAATGTGCATCGGGACCCGTTTGTGGATCAAGCCACATAACAAGGAGTTGGGTAAAAAAAAAAATAGGCGTGTGTATGAACCACCAGATAACCCATTATCTTTAATTGGTGTTTTTTTTTCATTGCAAAGCAGAAAAAAATAAAATAATTTTAAAGGAATTTTTGGCGCGAAAAATAAATGTTCTAGAAAAAATTTACCGTCAGTATTTTTTAAATAATGAAATCCGTAATATTGATGTAGAGGGAAATGACTTTCCATAGTATTTTTTTTTTTTTGAAAAATTATAGTCCCCTGCAAGTGGTTTGATCCACAAACGGGTCCCCTGAAAAAATTCGGAAAAATTGAGGTTTTGGGGGAAAATTCCCACAAGCAAAGGACTCATGACTCAAAATTTTAGGCCATTTTGGGTGATCGTAAAAACTGATCCACAAATAGTACTTCGCTGTATGTTTTTGATCCTCTGAAACCATTTTTAGAGTTATTTCGACTCCAGGCGCTAGAAGGACCCTTGAAAAATGAGGAAAGACCAAATTTGGAATTTTTTTATTGATTGTGGTATCAAAATTCATATTTTTTGATTTCCTAAAATTCTTGATCTCAAACGCAAAAGTGAATTCCCAAGGGCAGGGAGAACCAAAATTTAAATTTTGTTATGAAATAATTTTCAATTTTGAACCCACCACCGTCCTCTTTCTCAATCCACAGAATTAATATTTTGTCTTTTTTTTTTTTTTGTTGAAAAATATCCTTGGGGTGCACGATTTTTGACACACCAAGCACAGTACACCATCCGTGCTCAATAAAGAACCCTAAATTTTGGTGGAACCTATTGAATTGATTTCAAAATCCAACCCCTCACAAGAAGTCCACTTGATTTAAATCTATCATGATCCGATTCAAATTACAGACATCGAGATACCGATAGGTACCTACACTTCTGATGGATGCGGATTTTTCCACCGACGAAATTTCTGCGTCTCGAGTCCGTTTATTTAAATGCAATTTTATCTCTAGAATTTACATCATAAATATTAATTCGATTTCGGTTTACTTTTAACCAGTCTGAATCCGAAATCAACACACAACAATCTGTCGTCGCACAGTCGCAGTAGTAACAGTAAACACGTAAATCTCTACGGTTTCGTTCAACCTATTAATTTATGCAGCCAGGGTCTCGAGAAACCAGTTTAGCAAACAATATGAATCCAAAAATAATTTAAAACACAAGACAAGGAAAATTTATGATATTATATTTAAAAAAAGCGCCGCAGATGGGCGCAGCGCGAAGGTTAAAACGTGAAATTTCCTTGAAGGTCAAGAACAAGTGTCTGCATATAGAATTGAACTGATAATATTATAATTTATAATATTCTGTATCGAAAAGTAAATAGATTTTTTTTATTAATCTACTCTTATGGAATCAACTCATGTACGTCGTACGTACGATCGTTTACGTTCATATTCGTCCGGTGATTAATTATTTCGAATTCGCATTTGCAAACTTGTTGAGCTTGGTGTCGCGACGTGCAAAGATTTTCAAAAAAAACATCAGATTTGCCTCTAGATTCGTGTTTGTTTTAAAATTATTTATTTCACGTCGTGATTTGAATAATGTATGCTACTTCGTATATGCATCGAATATATAATTATCATAAAATAAGAATTAACGTGTACAATGTTTGTCGGTTCTAATGTCCGACTGTCTCACCGAAGAAGCTCGAAATTTACTGTCGTGTATTTACAGACTACCAAGTAATTCTTTGCCAATTGTCGATTTGTATGCTAGATTAGGCTTGAAACGAAACTATGTAGGTACTTACCTGTGTTTCGAAACTTTTCTGCGCGAATTTGGCATGAAAAGAATAAAGCACCAGAAAATCAGCTCGATAAGGAAGTCGTGAGCTTTTATTCGGAAATCAAATCTGCCATTTGCAGACTTTTGTTACTTTGGGTTATCAGTGCTCTACGATCGAACCATTTCTGGTATCGATTGAGAGAATTCACTTCAAGGAAAAGCCTGATGCGAATTGCTGGTAAAATCCACTATACGTTTACAGCTGACTCTTATCTCACTTCTCGCGTGACTTTGACATACCATACAAACACATGCATAATTTTTTCATTACTAAGTGGCCAAATTTCGCCATAAATGGCAAATAAATTTTAACGCTGACCGAGCATACAGATATTCGAGTCGTTTCACGTTTTAACAAAACTGCTTTGTCGAGTCGAACGAGGAACGACGTTCTATAATGTATAGACGGTATTAATAGAAAACCATTCCTCGAAGCATTTATTGGTTGGAAAAAAATACGCAGATATGCTTCGAGAGCACAAAAACGTTACCTGGAGGCGACTAAATATCAATCTCTCACCTCGAGGTCAACAACCATAGCCAGAAGCTGCGATAAGATCACTTTCTTTTCACCTAGCCCAGGACGACCTATCGGTATGCGTATTCTTCGATGTTGTCACGTGCTGTATTAATCCGCTGTGTAGGTCATCGGCTAACACAATTACGCCGAGTGTAATCATACGCCTACAATAAACATATTGCAGTATCATTCGTAAATAGTAGATTTAATTTTCTCCTTGTGTACATACATTAATCGGATGAATGGAGTGGGAACGTTACGCAAATTTTTTCTCATTTAATAACTTCAATATTGAACCATTAAGTGCCAATGATGAGTTAATACTAGGAGTGATTGATTTGCACTTTTTTTTTCGGAAATTCGAAGGAGAGGTAGTTAGGAAGTTGTACTTGGACCTCAGAATGATGCGACGTAGTAAAAATGTCACCTTCCTGGTCTCACCTTTACCTCACCCACCCAGGCCTTCAAATCTAATTACGTTCAAAAATTTTTCTAAATTAAATTTAAAAAAAATTGTTTTGATATAGATTCAGGGTCCCACCCCACCGGTGACCAAAATGTGATTTCCCCTTAAATTAGGTAAGTACCGAATAAAAACTTTTTTGAAAGTAGACTGTTTTTCATTCCTTGAATAAGGCCTTATGTTTTTTTTTTTGGAAAAAATTTTGCCTTTGTTTCGTTTAGGCCTATTTTGAGAAATTTTCAAAACAAATCTTAAATTTTAGTCTCTTTTGGTTTCAGAAGGAAATCGGAAATCTGTTGTTGCATTCATGAAAACTGTCTTGAATTGAAAAAAAAAAAACTACCAAAAAGAAATTATATGACCAACCAATTCGAATAATTATTGAATTCGTTATTTCTTATTCTTTTCTACTTTTTTATTTTATTGGCGTATTATTGTTTCGTTTGATGGAAAGATGGTAGGTAAGGTACCTACTTAGTTGAATGAATTTTCAACTTGGCACTACAGCTTATTTTGTTTCGAAAATGAGGCGAAAGGGAAAAGCGAAAAAATGCTTTTTTAAAAGTACTTACCACTAATTTTTCACAACTAATAAATTAACGGCTTCTTAAAAACTAAAAAAATAAGGAAATTTAAGAAAAGGCTTTGGTGTGGTAAGAGGGACATTCGGCCCAGTGGCGTAAAGATGGGGGGACACCCCCCCGAAGACCTTCAAAAATGAATTTTTTATTCGAAAAGTATTGGTGATATTTAAAACATATTTTTTCGACAGCAATATAACGTATATTCTACAAAAAAAATTTGCCCTCGCTTCGCTCGGGCTGAGTTTGCTACCTTCCTTCTTTTTTGAAAATCGAGACTTCATCAAAAATCAAAATCACCTAAATTTATCTACTTTTGAAAGATTTTCTCACAACAATTTTTCGAATTCACCGTGAGTAAATTTGACATGTCAGTTTTTCACGACTCCTTCTCTTTTGCTTTTCTTTGCTATGTAATTAAAACTGATTATTGAACGTTGTAAAATATACCTGTGGCGTCGGAAAATTGGGTTTCAAGAAGTGCAGTGTACTCCCGAAATCAGCGACCAGGGTACAAAATATCAAATGTAGCCCCCTTTACCCAAATTACACCAGATAGGGATTTTCAAAGCATTAAAACACGAAAAAATGTATTTTTTGGATATTAAAAATCAATTTTTTTCAAAACTTGGCCCTCGCTTCGTTCGGGCATGATCAAAATCGCAATTGAGACGGCAGTGCGAAAGAAGGCTCCATTTTACCCCCTCCCTCTATAATCCTGAAGTCTCCATACCCAATTTTTACCCTCCCAAAAAAGCTTCCGACGCCAATATATTTCTGCCCCCCCCCCCGAAGGGTCGTCCAGTTACGGTTGAACTTGTCAAAATTTGTATGCTCTTCAATTTTTCATATGGTAGAAGATCATTTTAGATGGCATGAGCAAATTATTATCTCATTCCTGGTGGGGGGGGGGGGAGGTGGGGCTCCAAAATACGCGATTTCCAAGTTGAAAATTTAATCTTTGCGAATTTTCAATCGTTTTTTTTTAAACTTGGGGTACTAGGTAGAAGTACTACCTATAGAGGGTGGTAGTGCCCTGAATTTTTTTCAGATTTTTCCGAGACTATAATGACCTTGAATTGGACCTTGAAAATATCAAATTACCCTGGATGATACAATATTGATGCGGGCAGAATTTTTTTTAAATTTCTCAATGTATTCCAGACCTTTCAGAATTTCTTCTAGTAGTGGAAGTTGGCCAAATATTCAAAAAACCGGTGTAATTAATCATTTTTGTTACTTAAAATTACTGGTTTTCATAAATTTTCGGAGGTTTTGAATGTTGGACCAACTTCCGCCACTTGAAAAAATCTGAAAATATTCTGAGAGGTGTGAAATACGTTGAGAAATTAAAAAAGAATTCGTGCTTTTTAAAAAATCTCCTCTACCCGTTACCATAACTGATTTTTTTTTTATAGATTTAAAAATTCACCTGTACCCCTTCCAAGACTAAATTTCGTCGGTAATTTTAAAAATTTTCCCTTCACCGACACATTTGAATTTTATCAATTCAAAAAAATTTTTACAGCCCTTTTCAGGGTTGAATTTTGTGTATTTCGAAATTTCACTTGTGCCCTTCTCCAGGGCTGAATTTTGTAATTTTAAAAATAGTCTTCTACTCCCCCCCTCCCCCCGCATCCATGACCGGAGAAGAAAAATTTGCCAATAACTTTTTTCCTTGTGTTTCAATAAGCGACTATTGTTTATTACTACCCATGATGAATTTTCTCTTTAAAAAAAAAATCAACAATGGAAAAAAGAAAGGTACTTACTACAGGGTGGGCCAAAACCAAATCCCCACTTGTAAACGCTTCCTATTCCACTGCCGGTAGGTCTCGAGTGACGACAACAAAGCCGTTTGGTAGCCAAAGGTAGGCCATTTAATAGACAAACAGTTGGTTAGTAATCATGGTGCTGTGGTTCGCGAAGGAACGTGCGTTCGCTGTGAAGCAGTATTTTAAGCTCGGAAATTTCATCAATTTGGATGCTGTTTTTTTCAGCGATGAAGCTCACTTTGATTTGTACGGCGACATCAATTATCAAAATATGCGTTATTATGCTACCAAAAACCCACAAATTGTTTATCCGAAACCATTACATTCCCCTCGTGTCCCGGTGTGGTGTGCGATATCGAGGAAAGCAATCATCAGTCGGAGGAGGAGGGAGCAAACGTCACCGTCAACGGTAGCAGCTACCTCGACATGTTGAACGAGTTTTTCTTCCCCCCTCTCCGCGCCAATCGATTACCACGCACTAGACCATGGTTTCAGCAAGACGGATCCACTTCACACATTTATCGACGGACGTCTTGGAATAACTGAGACAGATGTTGTCCTTTTGTTGTCAGGCTGCGTAATTTTCGCGAAACACTGAGTTCATTTGACCGCCTCGTATCCCGATCTAAAGCCGTTGAATTTTTATCTATGGTGTCACCTGAAGAGTAGAGACAATAGTAGAGTATACTCAGACATTCCAGCGCTAAAATTGGCCATCGAACCAGAAATTCGGGCGAATAAACCTGCAATTCTTCGAAAAGTAATCGCGAATTTTAAGAAAATATTGGTCGAATGCAAGAAGCAACGCGGAGACTATCTGTCTGGTGTGATTTTTAAAAAATGAAATAATTATTAAATGGCCTACTTTTAGCTTTCTTTTCGTTTTTGTTTCACTTCTCTAGCTCAAAACCTCTTCTCACAGCGAGCGTTTGGAAGTGGGGATCTGGTTTTGGCCCACCCTGTACTTAGTACTTATCTAATTTTTGAAAATGTTCCCAAGTTGTTTTTTTTTAAAGAAAAATTTGTTACCTATTTTGAAAAAAAATATCTACCTATATTGAGTAAAAAATGCACTTCCAAAACTGAAAAAAGCAAAAAATCCAGTTTTTAGATTTTTTTAAAATTAAATCGAAAAAAGTAATTATTTTTCAAAATCAGAAAACGAATAATCAAAAAATTTTGTTTTCCCAACCCTGCTTAGGAAATGATAATGTTCACCTCTTGAATACCTATCCTACTGAATTTTTTACTGTTAAAAATTGAATTTTAAAACGACCCTCCATCCCATGATTCCATCCTATCTATACTACTGTGTGGATGTCTTGACCAAAAAATACCATTGGTGCCCAACTGCCCATTTTACATTTTTACTTGAGAATATGACTTTTTTCGTATTATTTCAATATTCAGTGACAAATCAAAAGAAAATTTTCCCAGAAATTATGTTAGTATGAATATTCTAACTTATAAAAATTATCGTCGGCTATTTTCCATGCTTTTTCAAATTTTTGAAAAAAAATGTACCGACCTATTTAAGTATAGGTAAGTAACGCATTTGTCTTCATTTTGAAAACATGGCCTGGCTGATGGAAAATCGCCAACGATGATTTCCATACTAACATCATCAGGAAATTTTTTTTATAAAAATTCTTTCGATTTTTTACTGAATATTGTAAAACCTCCCAAAAAAAGTTATATTTTTCAAGGATTCCTGAATAATAGGGTAAAACTTCAAAAATGAATGCAAATGGTATTTCTGGATAATGAAATTCCATAATGAACCCATTAAAAAAAATATTTTTCAATTCAAATTTTTTTTGGATATAATCAAAGTTTAAGACTGGGTAATTATCGAAGGGAAAATTTTTACTGAATTCAATTCAAAATCTGAGCTCAACTTTCTAGCCTCCTCTCTTCAACTTTCAAACTTCGACTCGAAATTTTTTTTAAATTGGGGATAGCTACAGAGATACCTACAGGCTACAGGTGTTCCTGTGTAATGTACTATTGAAATTCATCAAAGCTAAAGAAACGTATACCTATCATACATTTTTCGATTATCATTCAATCTACGGTACCACCAGTGATCTGTCACTTTCTATATGCTTTAATTGAAACTATTTCATGCGATTTTGCGGTCTGTGAGAGATTATTGTTTTCGCTGCGTAGTATTTTAACGATCATTTCATTATAATACTTACAGCTTGATACTAAATGAAATATAGATATTTCATTTATTCTTTGTAAAAGATCATAGTGTGGTCATTGATTCTTTAAATCGTGACCAAAACTTGGCAACGTCTCAATTCTAAATATCTCTGTTTGGAGGACTGTTTACTTATAGGTCGAGTTGAAATGAATAGGAAAATCTAGTTAGCTACTGTGAGAAATGTTGCTTAATCTTAGTAAATAGGTACGTAATCCGATTGGCGATTTTGTCAAAAATAGACTTCCGTTTGGTTGATGAAATTAAACCTATGCCTAAAAATCAAAAAAAATATGAATCAAGATTTTGAAAAGGTGTCATTCGTACAAGTTCACGTAGTTTTTCGTATGATTTTTCAAGTCAATAATACCTGTGTATTTTGTAAAAGTAGATAATAGATAATGGTATACCTATTCCCTACCATAAGCTATTCACGAGTACCAATACTAGGTATATTCAACTTATCAGTTGGCCACTGCTACTGTTTTTTTTTACCTACGACTTTTACTATCCTTACCTACTGTTTTTACAATCACAACGGTTTATTATTTTTTTTATCACTTCTTCACCTAGTAATAGAGAATTCCCCATTTTGTAACACATTAAACAATAATAACTACGGTATAACAAACAGAGAGCGCATAATTATAAAAATATTTTGGTAAATAACATCGCGTGTTTTGATATCAATTTACCTAATTGAATTCTCCTCTGGTAGGCATATGGCATAGGTAGATTGCATATTACGTGAGAATTTTTTTCTCCCACTGGAATCATTTTTGTAAATACTTAATTGAACGTAGTAAAGAACCGAGTATTCTAATACGGGTATTTGATCGATGGTTCATAGAGGTAATGTTATATTAGCAGGACGTCTCTATGTACTTTTACTATGAAAGTTCAACGTCATTGTATCAATGTACCTAGCGCGATAATATCTTTGGAATAAACGCCTTCTAACAATTTCTATAGTAAATTGCTGCAACTTCACCTTTAAAGGTATAGGCATAGAGTAGATAGATTCGATGAATGAAAATAACGAATGAAAAGGTTGAACTTTTCATGATAATCGATGAAATTTTGAAAAAAATATTAATCAAGGTTCCAAATTTAATCGAAAGAGGAGTTGAGATAAGACCATTTTCGTTCCCCCTAAAATTTTGACTTGAATAATCTAAAACAAATGATTTGGGGTCGTAAAAAATGAAAACTTCCTCCAAAATTTTAGTATATTATTAGATTTTTCAACGTTTTTTTTTGGGGGGGGGTCAATTTTTTGAAAATTTTGAACGTGCCATTTTGGAATTTCCTTGACGAACCTCAGTGATCCTGATTTGAATGCCTTATTAGTCTCAAAAGGTACCTACTTCAAAATGATCCAATTTTTGACATTTTTTTCATTGTCGAAATTTTAGGAACCACTTGAAATGATGAAAATTTTCAATTTGCGTAAAGTGGGCTGAGTTTGTTTTTTTATGTAGAAGAGCAGTTGAGCGTCAAACGACGGAAATTAGCATTGATTCACTTTTTAGATTATGGTTTGGGCAATTTTTTAAATCGAAGGATTCAATTTGGGTACCCCTGAAAAAAGCTCAAAAGTTCATTTCATCCGAAAGTAAGCTGAAATGGGATTCTTTTCTAATCTTTGTTCCGCATAATACTTATGTACTAAGGTCAACTATGAATGTTCAGTCGATTTATGAATTTTTGAATCGTTTAATTTAAAAATAATCTAACAACAGGGAACTCGGGTTTTTGTCATTTTAGTCAAAAATGTTCAACTTTGGGAAGCAATGGGTCAGCTCCCTGAGGTCGAGGAGGGTTGAAATTGTTTTAGAGAGTACTTCTACACCTAATTAACCCTCCACGTGAATTTGAGCGAAATCAGTGCAAAACAATTTCTGCCTTTGTTATTACCTAATACCTACCAATATTAAATCAATTATATATTTTTTTGGAAAATAGTTCAAAAAAAAGATAAATCACCTGAAAAGTGTTATTTGACGTATTTTCAGGATGTAGATTATAATTGAGACACAGCCAGGGATACCCGACCATATGTCGGAAATTTTTTTTTTCGTTTTTTTGACTCTTTAAATAGTACAGACTTGTACCTTTCGAATAGCGCAAACCGCATTAAAAAAGGTTGAGAAATGAATTTTCTATGATTTTTCAAAGTTTACCAAAAAATTATTTTCAAAAATCAAAGTTTTGAGAAAAACGCAAAACAAAATTTGGAACTGTTTTCAATGAATAAAAAAAAAATTATGTTCTGTAAACGACTTTTCTCATCGGAAATGGTTTATTTACGTCCTCTTACATCACTTTAGGTCATTGACCCCTTCCAGAAGTTGCCGGCATCGAAAATCGAAACCATACCATATGTCGGGAATCATCTTTTTTCAAGAAATAATGACATTTTTGGTACAAAATTTGTTTTTTTAATAATCGTACACCACTGTAGTTCATTAAAACGAACCTGAAATTACGTGCATTGAGAAATGAAATCATAGTGCAAGTCAAACAACTTTACAAACCAAACGGTGAAAATCATGCTTTGAAAATTAGTGTTCAACAAATATCCGGATAATCAAAATGAAGAGTTTCAACGGGAAAAAATTGAATTTTCGATTTCGATAATCGATTTTTCAATTTCGATTTCGATAATCGATTCTTCAATTTCGATTTCGATAATCGATTTTTCAATTTCGATTTTTCGATTTCGATAATCGACCTTTAAATTTTGTGAGGGTTCGTGAAAGAATTCGGGAACTCTCGGAAAAGTTCAACCGTTTTCGGGATGTTTTCGGAAATGTTCGGCAATTTCCGTGTGATATCCGGATAATCCAAATAGTATTTGGTGTTTGGATATCCCGATATTTGTTGAACACTACTACGTTTCAATAATAATGAAAGTTGTAAATTTTAACATATTTTTATAAAATTCCGACATATGGTATGGTTTCAATTTCTCAGAGGCCTTCAGCAAAATTCATTTTTTAACCAAGAAGATGACACTTTTGGGACCTGAACCTATTCTCATCTGAAAGTAGAGGGTTCATAGTATACAAATTGATAAAAAAAAAATTTCCATATTTTTGGTCATTTTTTCTTAATTTGCGTTTTTCTCGAAATTTACTTTTCCGACATATGGTCGGGTATCCCTGGCTGCGTCTCAATTAATCCCTTTCAAGACCATACCCGAATATTATGAATTTTAGAGTTTTTTTTCGAAAGTATCCAATGAGAACGAGTTTGATGCTAATCAACCAATTTGTAGAAAATTGTAATTTTTCATCATTTTCAGGGGTAGCCAAAATATTGATAGTAAAAAAAAATTGAAAATCTATTTTTTTGACCCCAACGTAATTGTTAACAGGGTCACAAATCAGGTCACTTGAAGAAAGTCTTAAGAGTAATGAATCTTTTGAAAGGCATCGCCAGAGCTTAACGAGGAAATCCCAAAATGTCTCTAAAAGTTAAAAAAAAATCTCTATGACTTGAAAACCGGTTGAAAATCCAAAATCACAACATGCTTGGGTGATTTTCCCATCCTTTTTTTGAAAATTGGTTGTGAGGGAGGGGGTAGCCGAAAAATTGTTTCCAAACTTCGTGAAAAATTTCGTTCACTTACTCCACCCTTACCTTTCTCTACTAGAACTTAAGATATGACTATGTTCAAAATTTTTCGAATAATTGAAAAAAATTTCAGAAATAGATTTGATAAAATAATTTTTTGAGAAAAGGGCACTAAAATAGCCAGTTTTCAAGAATTCTTTAAAAAATATCGCTTTTTTACGTTTTTTGAAATTCAATGAAAAATTAAACAAAAATATTGAACTTTCTTTTTGAAATGATGTTAGTACAAAAAAAATTTGACCCTTAAAACCCAAATACCACGATTATCCATTATATCACTCCCTCCTCGGATCCATACTGAAATCACATCAATTTTTTTCAAATTGCATAATTTTTCAATTTTATTCAACTCTTGAAATTTTTGAATTTTTAGGATTTTTTTCAAACTTGATTTTTTTAGTTTTCGATTTTTTTAACACAAGAAGTTGGATTGCAAAGCCGAGTGTTGAGGAGAGGGGCCAAGTCAAAGGAGTAAATTTTCGAGTAGGGGGAGAACAAAAACAACCTTTTTGAAAAAGTAACTATATGTATCTGTTGAAGAAATTATCGGTGTAGGGCTCAAATTTTATCAGATTCGATCAACAATTGTTATTATAACTGGATAAGTACAAAATGTACTTAGTTGCAATGCAAAACCAAACAGAATGTAAAATTGATGTAACCTTCAAGTCTTGGCTGGAAATTTTTTACAATTTTTTTAAAAATAAATTAGCAAAAATGATTTTCAATTTTACTTTTTATATAAGTACTTAGGGCTATAGTTGCCTAATATTTTCAAGCTTACACTTCTGGCAAAATTTTTCTAAAAACGAGTTATGAGTACTTGACTCTTTCACTAAAATATTTTTTACCTATTAGCACCTAGCTAATTTCTTAATAGGCTATAAATAGCCAACCATTGACATAAAAATGTCAAACCCAATATTAAATAGGTAGGCTTATACATAAAGTATTCATTTGTAAATACATTAGCGGTTATTCGATATAACTGCAAATAAATTAGCTATAATTAACCCTTAATTACTTTCTTCTGTGATGGTAAAAATTTAACGTAATTAATTAAATCTAATGAACCATATTAATCGTCCGAACCGTAACATAGGTGCTTATAAAAAATGAGCATATGATTGAGAATTGGTATGAAAAATTGTAACGCCGAAGTACCTTCAAGTCTTAAAGATGTGAAGTATTAAAACTTGGTGTTTTTTTTTTTCAATTGGACTAAATTCAAAATGACAGATGCCTAATCACCTAATGAGTTCAAACTTTTTGTTCAAATGTTGCCAATGTGGTTTGTAAAATATCTCAATGTCATTAAGTTCTAGACACGAGAGAATCACTTACCAGCATTATTTACATTATAAGTGAAAATTAAAAGTTTAAAACATTTAATCTTTGATTATGTATCTTTCAGTTTCAATCAGAAATCGTAGAACTTTAATTTGAATAGATATTTTTTCTTTGCAGTTAATGAATACACCTTTGGAGACTCTTCGAGTATCGTGTATTTGGCTTCAAGCCCAATTATTGTCACAGTGTTTATTTATATGGGCGTTATAATAAATTAGGCAGACACTTATTTTGAATTATGGTTCGAAAAAAATCCAACGCGGATGAATAGCTTATTTGCTTACTTGTTTTAAGACCGTGTGCATTTTTTTTTCTATTTGAGGCTGGTCTGAAATTTTTTCCCAACAATTCGAACAGCAGAACATTATAATTCAAGGGTATTTGATCTAATTAAATAATATTCAGTTTTAGATTTCCTTAGGCCTATTTATATCGTTTAATACGCACCAATAATTAGTTTAGGTATGTTGTTGATTTTTCATATTTTTTTTCAAATATTTAAGTACCTTGGAAAAAAGTTTGGTACAAATGAGGCGTGATTTTTCACGCCTTCTTTGTTAGATACATCTCTAGAGAGAGAAAAAAATCATGCGACAGTTTCTAATTAACTTCTCCTCTCCGTTTGTCCGGAAATTTGCAAATAATGTTGATTAGTCTGACAGATAATGTGCTATATAAACTGATACGATGGTATATGTACAATGTGCTGTTTTGTCATGCCCTTGAAATGATAAGCGGATAAATCGCTTTTATAATACGTACCGAGTACATGCAAATGTACAATATTATTATTAAAAATGGCGGGGTTAGGTATAGGCCTAGTTTCGCATTTGTGTACACATACATTGTACATGGTGTCTGACTATTACTCACAAAACAGAAAACAAGCCTGTAGAAAAATTGGAGCGAATGTCATTCGAATATGTACGACGTAGGTACATCTGTTTTGGTTTTGGTTTTGCACACTTCACTAATACAAATTACAATATGGTGATTTTCATTTTGAAAATTATTTCGATCTGGTTTTCGTCGATTGACCTATTTCAACTTTCCGTATTGTAATTTAAACGAATTCTTTGCAGTTTGCATTAGAACTACCTTGATAGGTAGGTAGGTTTTCACCTTATAAAAATTTAAATTGACCAATTCTAAGGTAATTTTGGTTTTTCAATTGAGATAGGACAATGGTATCGAATAAAATTTATATCTCCTGTATGAAAATTGACAATTCAAACTGTGTGGTAACTGATCACCACATATGCTTCCTCTTTTTACCACTGAAATGCTATTAATTTCAATTTATTTCTCATTATGTTAAATTGTCATTTTAATTTTTTTGTTTTTCAACACAATAATTGTCGATGGTTAATAATTTTTTATATTGTGCCATGGTAAAAAAAATGAACGAATTTAATAAAGATATGGTTTATATTGAAAAGTATCTCTTATTCTGATTAAAAGAAGCATAACAATAGTCGAAATTATTTAATTACGACAAAGTTTAATGATTGCTTCAATAACGAATATGTGATGATGCAAAGCATTCCATTATACTTAATATATTCTGAAGTGATAAGAGATATTTTTGGAGGGGAGGAGTGAAAAAAATATCAACTGATAGTGAGTAATTATACCTATATCATAGTCCAGAACTCCAGGCACAATCTATGTATCATTAGATGATGTGTGTATCGTGTATCTTATCTCGAAGAGATAGGTACATTGTGCTTTTTTATTTTCTTTCTAGACTTCGAAATCGAAAAACTAAACTAAAACTACTCTCTCTTTACATCTTTATGATTTACTCGGGAAGTAAAAATACGTAGATATGTCGCACAATTAATATTGACTGAGTTGATAGAAACCTTATTCTTCAGATGAAACCTTACTACTGCGGTAGCATATTTAATTGCAAATTTATTGAAAGGGATATCTACATGCAAATGCACATAAAATATCGTACACTTGAAGTTGAAAATTATATCTGGGTGAATGGGTTTAGATTTTATGTAGGTACTCGCAGTATGTTCAAAAAATCATGCAGTGTTTTTTATTTTTCAATATAGATGGGGATGGCGAAGTAGGTAGGTACTAAGTACCTACCGAATTCCAATTGTTTCAATCAAGGAACTAGACGAAGTTTTAAAATAGGAGATGTAATTTTTTATGTAAAGATTTTTAGAACTTTTCAGGATGGGTGAAACATTTAAGTGGCAGTAGATAATATTAATGTCAAAAAATTAAAAAACCTTACAAATTTATAGGTAGGTACGACAAAAAAATGGAAAACGTATGTGATTTTTGCATAAATTTTTAAAGGAAAAAATTCTCCCCTCCCTCGATGAATCCACTTTTGAACTGATTTGGATTTCAGCTAGATGGTACCTTCGCCGGAGGTGTGAAGTTTTTCGGTCTCATCAAAAGGGTGTCTAAAAATTATAAATGCTTCTTTTTCGAAGAAAATCGAATGAAGAAGTTTTTTTTAACTCGCCGACTCCACACTCAAAAAATGGAATTTTTTTGTCAATTAATTTTCTAGTGCTGGACCAAAGTTTGATACAGCATTATAACGTCTAGGGGGTGTACATAAATGTTCAACCGTTCATTTCCCTTGATGAGCAAATTGCCTACTTTCTTATTTGAAGGGGCCAAAATTTTAGAAAAAAATATGTATTTTTCGTGTTTACTTATATTTTTTTTCACTGAATGAAAAGTGGAGGGAATGAAATCGTCACCCGTCAGATATTTGTATCTATCCCTACTGGTTCGTGCACAACACTTTGCCTACTCTTTGGATTTAAGGGACAAAAAAAATTAAAATTCGTACCGGTCAAGATTTTTTTCAGAAACGTTTGCCCCTTCAAATGAAAAAGTAGGGAATTTGCTGAATAGCGGAAACGAACGGTGGGCAAAGCGCGCATAGGTACTATAGGAGGCGCTGCACACTGGGCCAGAATGAAAAAAAACACGTGCATATAGCAAAAAATCATAATATGTTTGGTTTAAATTTATTGTATATTCCTGTCGATGCAATATGATGTCTAATTACCTATTATAACCGATTTACCCTCCCTTCCTCACCAACGAGCGCAAAAATGTTGATCTACGCGTCGCGTCATGACGCGTGGTGGAGTGCCACTGTGAGTCAAGTTGCGCACCGCTTTCTATATGCGCTTTCTGTACGGGTCAATGCATGTATTTTTTTACAAAAAAAATCAAGCGTGAAGAAAAAAATATGCTCTTTTTAAATTTTCTAATCTCATTTCTCTATCTTTTTTACTTTTTGAGATAAAAAATGTTAAGTTTGTGTTGATTTCGACAACTTTGAAACCATTAGTTGATCATAAGTTTTTTGGGCCAAGGTTGGCCAAAAAAAAATTTACGAAAAATTGTGTATTTGAAGGTATTTAATACAATTATGGTCAGTTTTCCTGCATAAACTTGCATAATTTTCACTTATTCAGCATTTTTGTAACTTTCAGCCAAGAATGTGTCAATTTTGGGAATTCTGAAATATGTAAATTTTTTGGGCCGAGGTTGGCCAAAATTTTTTTTGCGAAAAAGTGTGTATTTGAAGGCATTTAATACAATTATGGTCAGTTTTCCTGCATAAACTTGCATAATTTTCACTTATTCAGCATTTTCGTAACTTTCAGCCAAGAATGTGTCAATTTTGGGAATTCTGAAATATGTAAATTTTTTGGGCCGAGGTTGGCCAAAAATTTTTTTTCGAAAAAGTGTGTATTTGAAGGCATTTAATACAATTATGGTCAGTTTTCCTGCATAAACTTGCATAATTTTCACTTATTCAGCATTTTCGTAACTTTCAGCCAAGAATGTGTCAATTTTGGGAATTCTGAAATATGTAAATTTTTTGGGCCGAGGTTGGCCAAAATTTTTTTTGCGAAAAAGTGTGTATTTGAAGGCATTTAATACAATTATGGTCAGTTTTCCTGCATAAACTTGCATAATTTTCACTTATTCAGCATTTTCGTAACTTTCAGCCAGGAATGTGTCAATTTTGACAATTCTGAAATAAGTTTTTTGAGTCAAGGTTGGCCAAAAAAAATTTGCGAAAAAATTTGTGTATGAAGGCATTTAATACAATTACGGTCAGTTTTCCTGCATAAGCTTGCATAATTTTCACTTATTCAGCATTTTTGTAACTTTCAACCAGAAATTTTGAATAATTACAGCGATATCTCACTTATTTTTTGATACTTATTTATTTTGGATTTTTTTGAAATTTTTTTTGCTACTCAATATACAGAAAACAAAAAATGAAAACTTTGATATTTCTTTCTCCTCCTAACCCGCGGAGGGGAAGGGGAAAGGGGTTACAATTGCGAATATCAGAAAATAACCAAAAAACGATGTGACACGTCGACATGTAGGTTTTTGATATCCAGAAATTCGATTTCCGGGTCATTTTTACCTTTCAATCACCTTGATCTTTTGTTTGGGGGGGGGGGGGGTATCTAATCAAATTTTGGAAAATGACCCAAAAATGATGTGATATGTCAAAATGCAGGTTTTTGATATCTGGAAATGTGATTTTCGCGCCCATTTTACACCTTGACCGGGGGGGGGGGTACCAAATTCCAATTTTGGAAAATAACCATAAAAATGCGAGGTGATATGTTGAAATATAGGTTCCTTGATACCCAGGAATTTGATTTATGGGTCCATTTAATTTTTTGACTCCCTAGGGGATGATACCACATTCAAAATAAGCATGAAGAATAAAAAGAAAAATGCGAAGATATGAAGTCTTTTTGTTTCGGATATTTTTAAATCACTTTTCATTTTTTTAACGAATATATTTTTTACGTTTTCCCACCATAAACTCAATATGATATAAATATTTTTCAAATTTGAATTTGTTATCACGTCAAACACCAAGAAACAACCAAAAAATCTTATTTTTTGAACTACAAAACCTTGATTTTGATACCAAACTCGATATTATCCATTTTTTTTTCAAATTTGAGTTGGGTACCACCACTCAGGCCCCAAAGAGGGTCAAACACATAAAACAGTCTCATAATTGTATTTTTCGGACTTGAAACCCTAGATTTTGACACCAAACTCGATATTATTCAATTTTTTTCAAATTTGAATTCGGTACCTCCCTTCCCCAGGCCCCTAGGAGGGTCGAACACACAAAACGACCTCGAAATCGTATTTTATAGACCAGAAAACCAAGATTTTGACTATAAACTCAACATTATTAAAATTATCTCAAATTTGAGCTAGGCATCCCCCCCCCCGGGGGGCTGAAGACAAAAACTAACTCGAAATTCGCATTCTGCGTTGAAAATTACTTGTAGATACGAAGTTTCGAACTGGTGATTGGTTACTTATCTTCAAAAGAGGCTATGCACGTGTTTTTTATCATTCTGGCCCAGTGTGCGCTGGTAATTTTTAAAAAATGAAAATAGGTACCTACAAAAAAATTTCAAACGAAAGTTGTAGATCATTAAATTAAAAAATTTTGAACTCTCAACTTTTTGAACAGATTTGATGGTTCTTAACCATGAGTTGATTAGTTTTCCAAAATTAAACAAAAAATATCAAGATTGGTATTTACAGAAAAAAATTTCCCCACAAAAATTTTAAAATTGGCACTAAAAATTAGGTAAAAAATTTTACAACTTTAAACAAAAACTATTCAAGTTGAAGTTTGAATAAAATTTTCACTTTTCGAAAGGAAAATACAATATCTGTCTAGAAAAAATTGCATTTTTTTTGATCCTTTAAAACTTTGTTTCGTATCGTGATTTATTTCGCGGGAATAAGTAATTTTTGGAGACAACTGGATGAAAAAATTAGATAAATCAACATTGCAGAAAAAAGTTTCAAATAAAAGTTGTAAAGGATTTAAAATCTGCCATTTTTTGTACTGCATTTTTTTTTTACTCTATTACATACAATGGGGAGAAACTACAAGTAATCATAATTTTTCAAGATATCGATGTCAACTGGTTGCAGACCAAGGAAACCACTCATTAAAGTGAGAAGGAAAAATCTTAGATTGGGGGAAAAAATTGGAAAACCATTCATTTTGAATTGGAGGCCATACAGGAAAAATTTGAGCCCTTTTGATCGGAGCCAAGAGTCCTTAAAGTGATGTCATTTTTGGAGAAAAACTCAGTTCTTTACCACTCTTGGGTGGTGCCACCTACAAAGTAGCTCTGCCCCCCTCCCACACCATTTAAGTGTTTCTACATTCTTCCTAATCCATTGGCTTCGAAATTGGATAGCACTTTTTGGTAATGCGCTGTATGAGAATTGAGAAGGTAAAAAAGATGCAGATGAATATTTCATAGACAATTTTTACTAAAAGTCAAAACGCTCCTTCAAATTCTTTAAAATTGAGCCAAAAAATGTTTTGGTCCAGAAGAATAAATTTCGATGAAAATTTTCAAAAAAAATTAATGACAGTGCTGCCAAACTGCATGTACCTACCTAATACTTATGTATCGGGTGCTCGAAAAATTCTGGGTCTCCCCTGAGAATTTTGCTTATAAAAACCGTAGGTTGGCAACATATAAAATGCAAAACACGAAGTAAATAAAACGTCCGAAATGTGAAGTATTTACGTGCGTTTTTACTTTTCAATGTGAAAAATTATAATTATTTAACTAAATATTCGTTTGTTTACATTTTAAAGTCAAAAATCCCAGAGGAGCCAGAATTTTTCGAGTCCCCGGTATTTCCTGCCTTATTTTTATGGAATTAAAGTTGTTTATTCAATGGTCTGAAAAATAGGGCAAAACATGTTTTGGCCATTAAAATAAATTTTTATGGCAGTGTTGCCAACTGAAATTTCATATAAATTGTGCATATGAGTCGTAGTGCAGTTGAAATTTCATAAAATTTTTCTTGGCGAATTAAATTTTTTTTCATAATTTTGAGGTGTTTGAAATGTTTGAATAAGAGATTTTTGGATAGGAATGTAGAATCTTCAATTTTGCGATTTGCAACTTTTAAATGTCTCTGTGGAGGGCAATAAATGTCATCCATTTTCAAGATCAATGGGTTAGATAGATAATTAGATATAATACCCAAATTGCCTTTTTTCAGGGGTGGGTGAGTGGAGGGGTGGAGGTGTTTGAAATTCCACGCATTTGGTGGCCTTATCCGAAACCGGTTGTTTTTTTCAAACGCAACTTGTTCCAGTCTCCAGCGTCTTCGTACAAGGAAGCTCAATTTTTTTCTGAAGGGTCTTCCATTGAAAAAAAAATTACTCCATCAATTTTCGTCAAAATCCTTGGCGTATTTTTCCTCCCTACTTTAATCTTCATTTGTTGAAAAATAAAATGCACGATTGGCACTTTTTTGGGCATACTGTACAAGGATCCCGTATCTATTTCATCTACCTATCTAAGGAGGTGAGCGGTTCTAATCCTGATACGTTTTAATGTTTTATTCTATAATCACGCGATAGAAAGATGATCTTATCGAACTAATCTTCACGACTGTAGGTAATCAAAATAACGTTCATTTTTTTAGTGAGAATAAAAATCTCGATCGAGAGTTTAAGTAGTGTCCATAAAAGTGAAACAAGTATGATCTTGAATCATTTATTTTCTTTCATGATTAAATCATCTGTACGAATAATGGGGAATAAAATTGCAAAGTGTAATTTGTGTTGAAATTTTTTTATTCTGAAGATCAGGAATCGATTACCCACTGAAATAATTACCTACCTAGGTGAGCTAAACAAATTCAAAGCTTATGTATGTATCTACCTATCTTCTTAGTGGGTACCTAGATCTACTAAATTGAAAGTTATTAATATGTTAGGAAATGTTATTTAGGATCGGTTATCCATTAATGCAGATAATAGAGAATTTTTAGATTTCTAAAGCAATATTACACTTCAAATTGAGCCTAAGTTTATCAAAATAGTTCGAACGATTTTTAATACCATCAATTAAAGTGCCAATAACATATGTTAATACCTAGACCTACGTCTAGATGATAAAGAAAAAAAGGTTACTCATTATTACATGATGTCTGAGCACTTCAGTTTATCCTTAGTTCAATATTATGCAACAAGATGAGAAAAAAAAATCAAATATTAAATCTTGCGAAATAATGAAGGAAATTATAGGACTGGATATGGCATCTATTTATGTCTTATCTATGTACTTTAATTAATGATAATTATATGGTTGACAGAAATGAATAATTAACTTCCTAAATAAAAAAAATATGTTCATGTTGCATGTGTGTTTTTTTTTGCTGGATTGAATAATTATCTTGGTTTAAGTTACTTAGATAGGTATACCTATGTACCTACTAATTCATGGATTACAAAGAAGTTCCCAATGACTATTTTTACCGTCCTTATTATTTTTCAATTGCCGACTCAAAAATAAAATCAAAATAATTTTCTCTCAAAAAAATAAAGTATTTATCTCAAATGATTCTAATTAAGAAAAAAAAAATAGAACAAAATGATCACTATTGTGACAGAAAAATATGACAAAATATCCGCAACTTTTCCAACAATGATATTGCTTTCGTCATAGAACCGTTTATTAACTACATTATGTTAATTATATCGTTACACAAGACAATTAACACATGATGTTTATTTTGTTCCTCTTCTGTTTTGCTGTAGGACCTGAAACGTGGGCTCAATTTTTCCCCGACGCCGCAGGTTCCCGTCAATCCCCAGTTGATGTAGAAACGTCGAAAGCTACTTCGGACGATTCGTTGAAAACCGAGCCTTTAAAATGGAAATATGTGCCCGAGAACTGTCTCCGAATAACGAATCCGGGCTATTGTTGGAGGATAGATATCGATGGCAGTGAATCGAGTATGTGAAAAAAAAATAACGGAAGAAAACATTTTTTTGGCAATGAGCCCGTACCAGTCGTTAGTTAATTTAAAGCGTCGATGTGTTTGTTGATGTATGAAAATTTTCGACTTTTGAATTCGGTGTGTGAGAAACTGTCTGAAGGTTAATGGCTTGATTTAGTTGGAGATCGAAATGTAAACACCAAACACGAATGTGTTTCTTTTGGTGCATATGAAACGGATCAATGTGATGTGAAGTATGAGTTATTTCGGTGGGATAAAAATTTTTCAAAAATTATTAGATAAGGAGGATATGATCTTACAATGTATCGAAAAATCATAAAGTTTGATATTAACGTGTATATATGTTGTGAATCTTCAATGAAAATATTTATTCGACTTATTTTAAGATGTTCTTTTCTCTTCCTATATTGAGTTCTGCTCTGCCAAATTTATTATTATCTACGTCAGCACATTGCCAAAAACTTGAAACACCTTTCAACAGAATAATATAAGTAGTCTACGGAGTGCTGAGTTTGAAAAAAAAATTCTAAACCGTTCTATTATTTCAGATCTAAGCGGAGGACCTTTGAGCAACAAGTATAAGGTGGAACAATTTCACTGCCATTGGGGATGTGACAATAGTGAAGGTTCTGAGCACACGGTCGATGGTAAAGCTTACGCTGGAGAGGTAAAACTATATTCATTGGAGCTTTATGGTTGAATTTTGTAAATTTAAAGATGTGCCTAATTGATGGATTTTTTTTCAGCTTCACTTGGTTCATTGGAATTATTATAAATATCCTACATTCAAAGATGCTGCTGCAAATCCCGATGGTCTGGCTGTATTAGGTGTTCTTCTCGAGGTAATTTTTGTTTTCAAGATAAAAAATAATCATACCTGAGTGTCTATAGATAAAAATAAATCTCAAGTGAGTAAAAAATGGAAGTGTGTTCCACAAGCAAGAATGAAATTCTCTTGTCTTCAATTTTTTTAAATTTTTATTAAATATTGTTAGGTTGCTCTACAAATAATTTTAGATCGAAAATTTTTCACCCCACTTCATCTAACAACCTTAGCCACCAAGAGGAAAAAATCGTGGTGGAATTTTGTTTTGGTACATTTCAAAGGAAAAATTTCAATATCACCGAAAATGTGGCGGGAGTTATGAGTTTACTTACGTTTTCCTCTCTTCAGAAGGGAGAAATTGATAGAATAAAATTCTAGATTGTCATATCTTTCGATTTAAATGTATTGGATCTCGTACAAAACTTTTTTGCACAAATATTACTGTTTTAACGAGTAGGCACTTTTTCAAGATTTTTTTTCCAAATATTAGGCCATTAAGTAATGGTGATCGTTTTGCCTTTTTTTTTCCAAGTTAAATAAGTGTAGCCAGGGTCGTACAGAGAAAATCGGGGCCTAAGGGGAAAATGTAAGAGCAAAAAAAAGGGCTTTTGAATGGTGGTTAAGCCTAATTTTTTGTTTGAAGGTCTTCACGGCGAAGATAGATTTTTTTCTCAAAAAAAACTCAGGCCCGGGAGGGAACTTCCCCTCCCTCCCCCTTCTCACTGGCCTAGGTGTAGCACAAAAGTAAAATTTTTATTCCTCTAATTATAATTATCCTTGCCCTTGTTCACTTGACTTTAAATTCTGACTAGTTCAAAAAAATTTTTTTTTAAGGTATTTTACGGAGTGTGGTTTTAAGTTATAGGCATGATATGAATGCTTTTACCCCAAAAATACTTATCAGATCAATTTTACTCCATTTTTTAGAGGTAAATATTTGGAAAAATGATTTTTTCATGATTTTAAATAGCTAAGTACCGAAGATCAGTGATGCGTCGGTAAAAAAAGTAATTTTCCCTAAAATAATATTATGTAATCGGTAGGAATACTTTTAAAATTCATTGGTGACGATTTTCCACCACTCTCACACAGAGTACTTTTCCAAAATGAAGAAAAATGCAGAGCACAAACTTACATGTATGTTATTTCACCTAAAATTAGAAATAATATGAAAAATTTCTGCCAATAATTTTTATGAGTGAAAGTATTCATAATATACATAGGTAGATCTAAGTACATCATTTCACGAAAAATGTTTCAATTTTTTACAAAATACTTGGGTACAAAAAAAACGAAAAAATTGATTTTTTGAACATTTACTGACCTAGGTAGGTACTCTTGAAAAAGGAGATAGAAATTAAAAATAATTATCGATAATGTAGGTAGATACCTATTTCAGCAAGAACATCTATTTGCTACAATTTTTTTTCAATTTTTCAGACTTGGTTGAATTTAAAGATCGAGTGTAGAGGGGTAAGGGTGGGATCAAAGGGTAAAATTTTCACCAGGTCGTTTTGAGCTCTAGGTACAACTTTTGTGCTACTCCCTCCTTTTTAACTTTCGAAAAAGAAACAAAAGGAACTCGTCTAGATATTGGGTAGGTAGTAGGTACCTATTGAAAACATTTTAGACCGATAATCTCCCTCCCTATGACCACGTTGACAAAACAAACGCGTTTTTCTGAAGAAAAATTATGTTTTCACGCGTATTGTTGGAAGAATTTGATTAGGTACCTGTACAGAAAATATATAAAAGAGACATGGGTCTATTAACATGAAAAATTTTCCTCTTCATAGAGCGGGAAAAAGTTAAAAAAGGTAATTTCAAATTGCCATATCTCTGAATCTGAGGTGATAAATAGATTTTTTTCACTGAGTGAAAAAATTTACCTACATAAAAGTTAATAGAAGTAAGTACTTACATAAAGCTGTTGAGCATAAAATTCTACATTTGAAAAAACCTGACAAAAAATGCAAATATTATACGTATTATCACAGAACTACTCGAGTGACCATAAATATTAGAGTTAGGTCTAAGGAGCAAAATGCAAAAGAGTGTCCGAGTTCAAAATAAAATTTAAATTCGAGCAATTTTCATCTCGCTTCAAAAATTGAAATCTACAATTTTTTCAATACCTAAATGGAAATTTTCGTTGGATAAATTCTCACTCGCATTTTCTGGCACAGAATTATGTGGAAATTAATTGTCATATCTGTGGATTTTCAAAAAAAATTATTTTGAAAAAAAAATTAATTCAGTTGATTTTGAAAAATGTTGGGGAAATACCTACGTAGGTACCTGGAAAATACGATAGTTACTGTTACCTGCCTATCTATCTCCTGAAAATTACAATGACTTTAAAACCTATCTGACTTTAATGAATTCGACTACAATTTGTTCCAGGTTGGAGATGAAGATCATCCAGAAATCGAAAAGATTTGCGACTTAATCCCCAATATCATGTTCAAAGGGCAATCAACCGAAATTACTCAACCGATTGACCCTGAAAAATTTATACCCGGTACGTAGGTCTTGGTATTGAAAAACATGAGCTATTTGAATTGCTTTTTATGTTTTTTTGATTAGGTACTTAGTCAAGTAGAAATTACCTACTACGAATAGATTTAAATTTATTTAGTATTGTTTCGTTTATAATTACAGAAGATACCAGTTATTGGACCTATTTAGGTTCGTTGACAACACCGCCTTGTTTAGAAAGTGTTATATGGATTTTATTCAAGACACCTATTAAAGTTTCTGAAAAACAGGTTTGACATATTTATTTATTATCACTCGCAAACCGTTATTTTGTGCTTAGAAATTAACATAGTTCGTTTATGATTACAACGAACAATAAAATTACGTGTCGATATTCCACCTTGGGAGAACGACTTAGTGATAAATATTGCTGCCGTATTGAGAGGAAAAAAAGTATAAAACATTAAGATTAGAGGCTAAGGTCGCAGCTAGATCTGTTTAACACTGCCAGCTTTTAAATTATTCTCTTGTTTTAGTAATAAATTCGAACTATTGATAACATATGTGTAAATTTTCAGCTGAACATTTTCCGTTCGTTGCGAGCTTGTCATCCTGAATCTCAAACCGAACAAATGCTTCTGCAGAACTATCGTCCACCAGTAGAACTTGGCAATCGAGTCCTTCGCGAATGCGGTTCCAATTAGAACTCAGTTCTAGTCAATTTTCAAAATTCTTCACGTATTTTACACTGTGTGATGTACAATTATAAGTAAATCATCGTTTTACGAAATTAAATTATCGTCTTGTGACGAAAGTGTGAGCTTACATGCAAGAGGTACCCTCAAAGTTTTTAAATCAAGTTTTTTTCTTCTTCAAGTGTACAATAAATTATTTTATCTTTGGATTTTAATTATTTTCTAAGTTTGCATGACAGGTTAATCTTGTTATTACAAAAAAATAAGAAAGTTTCTCTGTAAATGGTGTATTTTTACAGGTAGTTATTAATTACTTACGTTGGTGTTGTACACAGAAAATATTCACATTTCGCAATACAGAAGGTCTTAATTAACAAGAAGGTTAAATAGAAAATCAATCTAACAATATCTTTCCGTTCAATATGAATTTTTATAGCTCAATTTAAAAAAGTTGTTATCTTAGAAATATTGAGGTTCGTACTTCGTACATGGTATCGAAAGAGCGAAATAAATAAAAAAAATTGCAATTCAGCGGTAGCTGGCAATGTACAAAATCTAGGAATTTTCCATTTAAAAAAAATATACAAATTGATCTCAGGTTGATACCTCCATTTTAGGAACACAATTGCATCAAAAACGCAATAAAACACAGTTACAATTAATAAAATTCGGGAAGTAAAGTATTTATTCCAGTAACTGAAAACTAGCAAATTTTTCCTGGTTGTAGAATCCAGCTTTGACTTGACGACCGCCGAAAAATCGTCCATTAAGATCAACGACAGCTGAAAAATGAAAAATAATCATTCGCAAAATTGGTCATTGTATCATTAGTATAATGGATAAAATGAATTATGAGATGGATTACTTTCAATGAGGGATCCCCCCAAAAAATTTTGGACCATCCCAGCCCAAAGAAAGATGAATCTAACGGACCTCATAAAGGATAATTTCTGAAAAATGTACCTCGTTGCTTTTATGGGTAGAACACCCATCCTCTTTTGAAAATAGACGATTTGAGTTTCTACACTTCTCTGGATCGTTGACCTTGAACTGGTTACCAATTTTTGCCCTCCGCAAAGGGTTAGAAAATTGTAAGTCGCAAATATCAAGATTTTTTGATTTTTATCAAATTCAAATCGCTCAACCGAACACCAAACACCAAGTCTATTTCCTCAAGAATTTATCTGAGTTGAAATTTTTACGATTTCCTCAAGAATTTTCCAAATTAAAATAAATTTTCTCTTCAATTCGACGAACTTCCACGGAAAAATTTAAGAATTGCAAGAACTTGAAAAAATAAAATTTTGAGGAAATTTCAACTTGGAAAAATTTTGAAGAAAATTATAAAAATTTGAACTTGAAACATTTTGAAGTTTGAAAAAATGGTTAAGAAACTTGAACCCAATTTAAAAAAAAAAATTTAGCAAAATGTTGCCGGTATCCATGAATCCCTGATAATTATTGGTTAATAACTTGTTTTTGGTCAGGGTTCGAATTTCTGAATTTTTCGAACAATTTTACACAAAATTATCCAAGGCAACCAAAAAATTTTCCAGCAAAAAAAAATCGTAAGATTCGTGATCTTCAATTTTTCAGCTCCCGTGTAGAAGCCAAAAAATTCACTTTCAAGGTTGGTGGTTCAGGAAGATGTATAAACTCAAAACGAACCTTTTTAGGGGTGACTGAGTTTCCCAGCAAGAAGTACATATTATTATCCGAAAGTGACAAAACCCGCGTTTTTTAGAAAGTTATCCCACTTTGAGGTTTCCTATCTCTGTCTTCTTTTGGTCCCAGGGACTATAAATTTTTTTTTGAAGTTTCTTCACTCAAAATCATTGACTTTACATACATGGACTGAGCCTGGCAATGCTAATCCTGCCGACAAGATTATTTACATACGTTCTTATGCATCCCGATTTGGACCTTAGACATTACACTTTTATTGTGCAGTTATTACAATCCTAATCAAAAAAATGTATGATTTATTCGAAAGTTATTGGGTTAATGCATTGTTTTAAATGTTTACCGAATAAAAATAATGATGGGAAATGTTAAAAAAAAGAATCCCGATTTGGACCTTAGAATAATGTTTGCGCGGAGAACCGTGATAAGAAGCATTGCCAGACTCAGTCCATGTATGTAAAGTCAATGCTCAAAATGAACCACTTCACCCATTTCCGTCAAAATTCAATATGATTTTTTTCGGTCCGCTCTTCTGCAATAATAATAAAATACTCGCCTTTGATAGCAGATTCGATTCTTTTAAATTCAACAAATATTCTAACCGCTTCTTCTTGTTCACCATTGGGTAACTCGTGTATTAAAACTTTAATAACATCGCCATATTTCGTATTACATTCATCTTTAACCTCAGGTTCAAGTTCTTGATCTACTTCTCCAGGTCCAACCATGTTCTAAAAATATTATTACGAAATCGTGTAATTCGAAAAGCAACACAAATCATAACAATAACGTACAAACGTTACCTTTAATAATACTACTTTCGAAGGCGTCTTCATTAATTCGGTAATGGAAGATGTATCAGATTTTCCGTCTTTTTGATTCGATGACGTAGGAGATGTTGGAAAACCAGGCGAAAGAGGATGAGCAGGAAAATCCATCAGAGGCGGAGGCATGATTTCTTTCTCGTGTATTATTCGACCTCCTCGTTTACTAGTTTTTTCGACTTGTAACGCCATCGACATACCTTGTTCCTTTTTACCTAAACCTTGGCCTTCCTGCGGAACATTTCATAAGCAAATAACAATAAAATGGTGATAAAAATACGATTAATAAGTAAATTAATAGAACAAACTTTAAATCCATATTTAGCCATAATTTTCTGAGCCACAGAAGCTCCACCAGTACCGCTAGAACGAGGAGTAATATCCAGAGAAGATGCATCTTGCAAAACTGCCGGCGGAGCGATCGCAACACCTCCTCGAGCAGGTCTATCTGAAGGTTCAGCTTCTTCATCAGAACTATCGCTAACTCTCCTGCCAATTTTACGTCGATCATCCGTTTCAGGTCTGATCCATTAGAATCACATCGTATACACGGATGGGCTTAACTAATAATATGATACCAGAAATATCGTACTTGTCTCGATTTCTAGATCTTTCTTCTCTTCGTTTTCTTCTTTCTTCTTCTTCTCGTTCTCTTTCACGATCTCGAAGGTCTCTTAAATCTGATTTTTCAGTTTCGTTTATAGAAAAGTACGATCCATAGTAATTCATTATCATTTTATAATATACCTTTTACAACTTTATCGTAGTCGTTTGGCCATAACGGAGAATATTCGTTGCCTTCGAAGTTCCAATCCATGTCACGAGCTTGTGGCTCCCCGATGCACGCGAAGCTGATATTTTTAACATCCTGAATGAAAATGATTCAGTTAAATAAGATGTAGAACGAACTTCCGGTGATAATCGTACAAATATATTACTTTTTGAGCAGTCTGAGGAAAAATTGATAAGGTGGAAGGTAGCAGCGAAGATCCATTGACTTCTTCCTCTTTCTTATTCTTCAAATCGAAAACTGGAGCTATAGTTGTTTTTCGAACCGTGTCTCGTTTTACCTACAATTCGATTCAATGATAAAGTTCAACTAAAACACTCGATGCAAAAAGTATTTTAACACATTGCTTACCTGAGTTTGTGCTGCTTTTTTCAGTTGTAATTGCGTTTGAAATAGTTTGATTCCAGAAGACCAGCCAGCCACCTGGTCGGTTTTTTGCTTAAAATTATCAAAATCGTCATAAAGAGACATTTTTATAAATTTGGCACTAAATTTTTTTCAATTTCATGTCTTATTTTTAGGGTTTTTGCGCTTTAGCGCTAAGCTAAAACCCTATTGCGAACGTTTTTTCTTCTATTTCTTCTACTTCTTTTTCTCAATTTGTAGCCAATCAGCGACCAGTATTCTGCAGCGGCCAATTAGCTAGCCGCTTTTGTAGGAGCTAGATGCGAGAATGAAAACAAAATGATTTTTTTTTAAATTTATTTGATGATGGTGTTGATAATTATTTTGAAGCCTGTTTTATGATTTTGTAATAATATTCCTGCATTTTTGCCTTTGAAATTATAAAGTTTCAGTGATAAGCTTATTTTTGGTGAAAAAAAGAAAAAATGATAAACGACAAACAAGCATCAAAAATAAAAGATTTTTTTTTTTAATTGATGAACGGAAAAATTAAATATTTTAATTATTAATTTAATAATAATTTCGTAATATTCAGATATTTCTGATTTCAAAATTGCAAAGTGTGATGATGATGAAACACTTTTAGTTGTGTTGTAATGTAATGACATATTATAACCATATAAGTCAGAAACCCAACGTGAAAAAATACTAACCGTTCAAGTCCAAAACCCGTAGGCATTTAAGAAAAGGTATTTAGATGTACTGAAGTTCAGTATACCTAAGTACCTTATTTCAAATAGAGATTTTGGACTCATTATACGGTTAGAGTTTAGAGTTACAGTTAGTAATTTTACTATGTTTCAATTGGTTTCGACATCGAGTGATCATCATTCAGCTATACAGATGAAGGACAAGTAGTTGAAAGGCATTTAGTAGAGCAAAAAGCAAAAACCCTATTGCGATCAGCGATCAGCTGATCAGCTTGTTGAAATTTTGTACAATTTTCAATGTTTTTTGATTTTTATTTTTTTTTAGAAAACAGATAACAATGCCGAGTGCAGATGTAGAATGCGCTGATGTATTTCGGTGATAAAAAAAACGCCAATTCCGCGCATGCGCAATTGTGCTGTATCTGCAGCCGAACGAAGATGAGAGGTGAAGGAGTGGATTGACCGATTGAGGAGGTGAGGAGGAAAATCGTCGAGATCGAAAGATCGATCAAAGATCACAGTTTCACAGTACGATATTTTTTAATAAAATGAGCATTGTATTTCTTTGGAAAATTTGAATTTTTTTCTCATTTTTTCTTCCATTTAATTTTACTCAAATATTTTTAAGACGAATCGAGAGAAAAAAAATCCTGGAGTTCAAAGAAAGAGGACCTGAGGAACTCAAAAGTGGGCCATTTTTAAAAAAATTACGGTTTTTGTCATTTCTGGACAGTGCCCACCTACTGAAAACCTCGGCCGCACCCCTAAAAAAATTCGATTCGAGTTTCTACATCTCTCTGAATCTGAACCATCGACCTCAAAAAGTGGAATAAAATTAATTTTATTCCACTTTTTACCCTACACAACCAAGGCTGAGAACGAGAAGTTTCAGTTCGAAAAAGCGAATTTGAACATTTTTCAATTTTTACTCAATTTTAAATTGCTCATTCAAAAGCCTCAAAAGTCAAAATGGAACCAAATTTTTTTGGTTACCTATACCTTCAATAATTTTTGATGAAATTTCTCAAAAAATTTCATTGCTACGCTGCCAATAGCATTTTGATTTACGTATATTTTCAAAAAATTCAAGTTCATTATTTCAGTGTCTTGAAAAATACGCAAAGTTTTTTGGTCATTGAAATGAATTTGAATTAATTTTTTTGAAAATTTTCCGTAGCATTAGATACTACTGCCAACTGAAATGAAAAATTTTATCATAAATCATTCTACAGTGGTGGGCGGAGAATTATTTTTCATTTGAAGTAAATATTGAATCTGATTTTTTTAATACATTTTTCAAGCATAAGAAATCTTTTTTAAAAAAGGACCTTCGGAGACTTTTTGAGAAAAATGGGGACAAAAAGCGACCTTGACAAAAAAAGAACCAAAATGTCCGGAAAAAGGTCAATAAATTAAATATAAAAATAGTGCTCGAGTTTCTACAAATTGATTATTGCTGGCTGAAAAAAAAACACAACTCTAATAAAAGCATGGCAATAAAAATTTATTTTTTGACGTTTGTGTGTGATTTTCAAAAACAAAATAAAAAATTGTTTTCATATCAAAATTTTGCACTAAAAAATTCGAGTTCAAAAGGTAGGTAGGTAAATAATTCGTATTCCGATATTATACTTACTTATTTCGTTCTTATTACGGCTTCTCCATTTCAAATTATAAAAATGAACGATAGAATTGTATCAATTGAACCAACCCAAATTTATTTTCAGAATTGTATACACCATGAGTAAATTCGATCTATCTTCATACTCAGAAATTGAATCCTACGATTCTAAATGCGATAATCTACATAATATACATCACCCACCAATCAGTAGTTTCTGCGACACGACAAATTCACACGAAATTAAAATCGAAGTATCAGAATTGTTGGCAAAATTTGCTGAATATTCGAATCTAGGAACATTATTTTCGTGCAAATACATCCACCACCCGATTACCAGCGGTTTGCTTTTATATATTCCATATCACAAATTAATTAAATATCGCGACGGATCTCTGACAATAGGGGCTGAAAGTGAATGGAACCCTTACGATTCAACGAACGAAAACAAATACAATTCAAAATTAATCAAAGACAGAGTAAGAAAAGTATATCTGCAGCGAGGTAAATCGAAAAACGACGCTACCTACGCCCGAATGGTTAAAAAACCACGTATACTGCGGTGTAATTATAAAGAAGAGATGTGGAGGAAAAGGTACTCCAATAAACAATATTATAATGAATATTTTCACACAGAGTAGTAAATATTCAGAAAATATTATCCGTATTTTCAGGCAAGTGCGATAATGATTAATTTGAAAAAAATTTCGATATTGCTGTAAGTAAGTACATTTCAAGTTTTTAGTTTTCGTAGAATTATTTTGGTTTTTTAATGAGTTTGTTTTCAGACGAAAGGAGAAATATGTTTTAAAAAAATCAATTCATACATCAAAATTTACGAAAAAATGAATACACGTTTTCTTAACATTTTGATTGAATCTGGAAAAATATTTCATAGCAGTCGATTAATCTCTACGGTATTTATAATTTTTTTAAGACTTTCCAGTGAATAAAATTTGAAAAGGTATTTTCTTAGAGTTATTTGTTAAAAGAACTATCCGCGCTCATTGATCAAAATAACTCATTTGAAATTGGAATTCAAAATACATTTCGATAAATATGTAGAATACAAAATAGGCAGCTTAATTTTATTACATCGATATTATCGAAAATCATGTTCTTTAAATGAACTTCTATGCACGTACGTAAAAAAATTAATTAACTGAAAAATAAACTTTACAAACACAGTCATTTTCAAATTAAAAAAATATACTTAATTGAAATATCTCAGCAGAGTACAAACGTGCAACACATCTGACGCTAATATCAACAAATAATATAAATATTGCGATAAAAAAATGAAAAATGGTACTAATAAACTGGGTAATAGAGTATCTCTTTCATAAATAAAATGTTTTTAGAAAGTAACCATAGTAAAAATAGGAACGGGGTATACGTTTCAATAAACAATATTCAATTCTTCAAAATAAGGTTTCAACAACTTTGCTGTCGTCGATAATATTCTTCTTGTAATTCTCTAAGATTTTTTTCTAAGCTCGCTACTTCATCAAATTTATAAGCTTCTCTGTAAAAAAAAATTAAATAAAATCCTAAAACGTATTTTAAATCGAAAAAGTAATTTATCTCGGATAAAAAATTACCTAGCTTGTTTAATGTAACTTCTAATATTATTCATTTGCTCAATAATTGGATCATCGTTATGATACATGCTCGAAGCATCAGGAATCCATCCTTCATCCAGAGTTACATCATTTTGTAACTGGAATAAAATTTGGAATAATTAGAATCATAGAATTTTTTAATATTCGTAATTTCAATTCAGAAACCATACTTTGTCGAACGTTGGTTTACAATGCACAAATTCGGTTCTAATTTGAGACGATAGTAACGAATCTGTGACTTCTTCTAATTTTCGTTCTCTAATTTCTTGCTCGATTCTACGCCTGGAACAATAAATATATTTTTTTTCAGGTGGAGTTGAAAGAGGATTGATTTGCAAATTACAGACTAGGTACAATGAATTGGAATATTAAATCACACGTCTTCAATTTTTACCTTCGTTCTTCCTGCAATTTTTTGTAAGTTTCTTCAGAGGGTAAAGCCAACAATGTTAATATTTTCGATTGAATATATCCATTGATACCAATACTAATGGATTTTTGTAATTTAAGTTCCTTATCTGTTGGCAATTTTGTTGTATCGTTTACACCCAGCGAAGCTATTTTTGCACTAAAACATGTTGAAGATAATTATTATTAGATAATATGCGACGTAGTTAATAATGAAAGTAGTACAATATTCACCTAATTAGTCCAACTTTTTCCGAAACTCTTATAATTTTATCCCATAACTCTTTGGCATCGTTTAAATTATATTTCGATCGTCCATCGCTGTAGAAAAACGGATATTAGATTTTTAGAACTTATTTTCAGTTTGATAAGTTCAAACTTACTTCAAACTAAGGCTCATTTCAGTATACAATTCAATATCTTTATCCAGATCTGCTAAATACGATCGAATTCGATCGTACAACTGAGTTATTACCGGATTACAGTTACGGCTAGCTTGCATAGCTTCTCTACTTTCTAATAATTTCATACAATACTGACACGCTCGGAGACTATTTTCTTCGTTATTCTCTTCGCTAACGCCATTCTCTTCGGCAGCATGTGACAGAATATGCTCTATAGACAAACCACAGTCGGTAATTTTCAATTTGAAGAATGCAACAGAAAATATGACGTAACGTACTAGCTTTCACTATCGATAGAAAATAGCTACAATCGTGGCACATAACGGAACCGCATAAACGACAATGATGCTGACGTCGAGTCCAGTTGAAAGATTTCGTGCATTCGGGACATCGCGATACATCTTCGCCATCTACCCAAGGTACGACTGTTTGCTCGTGTACTGTAATCGTATAAAAATTTAGAAAATTTTCAAATAATACGCCACAATGATGTAGATAAAATTGACTTACATTTCCTCCTAGATAAATCCGAAGGAGCATTGTTGATAAGTTTATCTAAACGTATAATAAGTTTGTTGGTTTCTGACGAAAGCCCTTCTACTCTATAATTTCTAATATCTTTGAAAGTTTCGAAATGACTTCTAGTAGCTCCTGCAAATTATACCACGATCAACGATCCAGAAACTCAAACAAGATAACAGATACAAAACGATGATTTACCTAACGACTGAGGTTTATTATAAATATCTAAACTGTAAATTATGTCTTTTCTTCTTTGTCTATTGGATTCGTCGACTTCGGTGCTCTGTTTCATAATCTTCTTCGCTTGAAATACCATTCCTACGAATAAAAAACTAAGTTAGACAGGCAAACCGAAAATGAACATTGTATAGAAATATGTACCTTTCAGGAACTTCTTGATGTTGATGTCATCGGAATGCTCTTCTTGGAAATGAGCATGAAGTTTGGGGATCGATCCCAGATCTATTGTACATATTGGACAAAGATGCCCTTCTTTGATTTCACCGCTTTCATCAGCCATTTGAAATCTATTCCAACAAGGGGGAGTTGATAAGCTTTCAACAACACAAAAATAAATTATAATACGACTTAATTTCGGTTATACGTACGTTATACGATGATTTATTACAGCTGAAGTGAACAACACACGTGAAACACGAATCTATGCAAAACAATTGGGGAATTCCGAATTTATCATAACATATTTCAGCTTCTGTGATAATTTACAGGTGATAAATTTTGATACGATTTTCAATGTAAATCTATCGCTTCTCAAGCGAATTATAAGTTAAATACATTGTAATGGGCGGTATTAACGTTTGAAACTAAAAAATTAAGAGAATCATTATGCACTACGATTAATTAAAGCTAAAGTCAGTGGAAATGGAAATGGAAAAGTAAGAAAAACAAAACTAATTATTTTTAATTAAAGGGAAATTGCGAAGAAAATTCCAAGTTGAACGAAGAGTTCCGAATCAAGCCGAAAGGTTCCGAATTTTAAAAATCATTTGAATTCGGCACTTTCTTGAAATTACCACGTATTTACGATGAATTAACGAAAAAAATGCCAATTTTTTCCAAAATTATCGTAATTTACGGTAAATTTTTCAAATAAAAATGTTATTTGAATTTCTACATCGCAAAACCCAAAATTTTTGTAATGACCTAGTTCGCGACTTCATTGGTCGATATCACTGTCATTTTCCTTGGTGTTTTTCCTTCTTCGTTCATCGTTATTCGAAACTCGAATACTTCGTGTACGAGTTTTCTGAACTGATGTGTAATTGTGATTGCAGTTATTCGAATATTAGTTAAATTGTTTTCGTGGAATATTAATTCGGATTCGTATTGTAATTTAAGTTAGATGTAAAATTAATACTTGCTTTTTAGAAATTGCATTTCGTTCCGAAGTTCCATAAAATTTAAGGCATGTTGATTAAAGAATTGTAAGTACAGGACGCTCATTATTTTATCTATAAATTTAAATTCACGTATCAGTAATTTATTACTCATTTTTAAAATCTTCAATTTCTTCATCAACCGTACGTTTGAACTATCTGTTTCGCGTTATTTCACACCAACTCGTATTTACGACGTTTCTGGGGATATGATAACACTTAGCAAATTTCATCGCTGTCAAGATTAAATTTTATTAGATAATGTTGAAAAAATTTATTTAACGTATTACTAATTTTTGAAATCGAATTCCGAAGCTAAATTCTCTTCGGTTTTGCATAATCCAATTGTGTAGCCCTTCAACGTGGGTCATTTCTCACCAAAATATATAGCTTTAGTCCTAATTCAATTATTTCAACGAATATGTTAATTCTAATAATGATGTTTTTTTTTCAGCCGTGTAACACTGCCATTGACTGTCGAAGAAGTAAGTTCTGAAGAACTCATTTTCAAATATTTACCCATACTTATTCTACGCACATCAGAAATTATGAACCACTCGAGAATCATTATCGTATACAGAGATAACCGTCACGCGAAATTTCCAATTTTCGTTCCCTCCGCTGGACAAATAATTACGAAAATCACATCCTATTACGGGTTGATGAACATCGTTTATATCGATATCCTTGAAATGTTACAATTTTTATGACTTGCGAATACATTAAGAGTGTACTAAAATGACAGCACGAAATTTCAAAGTGAACCATCATCGTATTCTCCTGGCTTCTTTTACTCATTGTACTCCAGTCATTTTTCTACCGCCAACAATACGTACCAGAAAAAAGTACGATGATAAATTATTATATTTCGGTTAATTTATTAGAAAATAATGCCGTTGGTCTTTATCCTTGACCTTTTGTCCGATGAATTTGTGTAGACAACGAGGGGGTTTTCTATTCGAAGATTCGCGTCTGCCAAGAATAAAATGTGAACGAATATTGGCTGATAGGCCTGCTTTATTTCCGTGGCTAATTCGTGTCATCTTTTTCGCCTTTTACAGTATCAAGTGGCACAGCTGTATTCGGTCGCTGAAGCGAGTAAAAATGAAACCGGCGGTGGAGAAGGAATCCAAGTCTTGAAAAATGAACCGTTCACAAACTATCCGCTGCTCAGCGGTAGATATTCCGAAGGACAGTACACGTACAAAATTTACCATCTAGCTAGGTAACAATTACAATTTTACTATAATTAAAACCGATACTAGGTTTAGTAGCGGAATAACAATGCAACGTGGAATATTTTACATGTATTCGTCGAGACACGTGCACTTCTCGTTTCAATGTCACTTTTGCAATGTAAAATAGGCTTCTTTTTAAAAAATATATTTATCCCATCGTCGATCCCGTGTTCCAGTTTCATCCTGTTACAGTCCACGTGTAACTGATGACTCGTCGCGTTTTCTCGAAAAAAATTTCATCGAGTATCTCGACTCGAGGTTTTATTAAACGAACAGTCCTTAGATTCTGGTAAAGAGAAAAAATACCCGGTGAAGTATCGTCGACTGTCATGCTGGTTTGATTAAAAATACTGATATCGTTCTCTTCTAGTTCAACCTTATTATTCGTATTCATGGAATACAAGGTCGACACGAATTTCAAGATTAATTACAATGATACATTATAATCGGCGGATCAAATGGTGGTAATCGGATTTTCGAACCTGCTTCGTCGAGAGAAATTGCATAAAAAAATTTCACTCGAGTGGGTTGATTTTTCATCTGATATTTAAATAGGCTCGGTTTTTTTCCTCGAGTGGGTAATTTTCCGCTTAAATACCGTTGTGTATTCGCATTTCGCAGCGGATACTAATGTATTTCGTTTTACCTGTTTCGCATTCGTAATTAGTCGTAAACAAACCGCCGTCAAATTTCAGTATGAGTTTAACGCGAAAAATGCATTTTACAAATGGTCTTAATGCTCCTCCGAGACCTATTTCGGATGATTCTCGTCGAAAAGATAATGAGCTCGGAATTTAGTACGCTGTTTCGTGTTCAACTTGTTATCTTTCTTTTTTTTTTCGGCAAAATAGGGAGGGATTTAAAAACGTAGTTTTTCACAAACGCCATATGGTTTCGCAGCTGTTATTATTATATTTTTTCTTTCCATTAACGAAATAAACACCGACAGGGATATCAGTGTCGTAAATACCATGGCTCAGGACGCGGGTCGATGATAAGTATTTGAAAATCAAAATCGAACGAATTATTTTTTCAGCTGAGAGGTATGAAGGTTTGCGATGGGTTTTTCCGTGTTGGTTTTTTTTCAAGTGCAATTGTCTATGGTGCACGTTCTGTATCGATTTTTACGTATTTAGCGATGCTAAATCCAATTTTAATAGAGTTTCAATCCGCAATGTACTGTAATTTCGTAGCCTTGGGTTTCGTTTCTCATTCTGTTGCCGATGGTTCTCTGTATTATTTTTTACCTTTTGGTTTTCTTTGCCATTAATGTCGTTTTGCAAGTTTTCATTTTCGATGTATTTATGGGAATTGAACGTGATTTTTTTCGAATTTAGTTTTCATCGTTGAATGAAGTGTATTAAGTAGAAAGGTGGTCAATTGAACTTTTCTCTCCGTTTTTTTTGGTTTTTTGAACTTTTTTTAAAATTGCAGATTGGAATGATTAGAAATCGAAAAATTGAGAAAAATTTGAGAGACGAGTTGAATAAATAAATTAACTTTTTGTTTGAGCACGTAAAAAGCGATACCACAAAAGAAATAATTTCACGTACCAAGTAAATGAAAACAGACCAACTTTTGATTGCGAAATAAATCCGATGAATTTTAAAATTTTTATTTTTAAAATCCGCTCGTTGGAAAAATTATTTGAAAATTGCTAATTAGGCCATTTAAATGTTGGAAAATATTCAGACAACAATTAAAACCAGGTTAGATAATTAAAATCGTAGGTAGCTTGAAAACATTCGTTGGGCAATTTCCTTCGTAATTGTAAGAAGCCCCTAGAAAGATTTTTATCTTAATGATTTGTTAACCAGCCCTTTCATAATGTACATTGGAAACAAATTGTATTTTATGAAAATTCCCTCGAATAAGCGTGTGAAATATTGATGTTTTGACTTCCTCCTGTTTCCCTCTCCCATCTCCATAGGAAGTACATTTATGTAAATTGAAACAATTTTTCTAGTAACAAAAATTACAATATGTCTTTGTCTTCTTAATTTCAAAAACTTTGGTGACAAAATTACCACGATTTTCTTCAAAGTAAGTAAATTGAAAATGGTAATTTGGGAAAATTAGAACATATTATCCCACTCTCCCTTCGCCCATAAAAACATTTTCAAAATCAATTTTTTCAATAGAAAAATTTACCTCTTTCGACTTCCATTTCTCCTTTGATAATTCATTTATTTTTTCCAATAAGTATAGAAGAAGTCATGATTTCCCCTTCAACATTTTTCCCCCTCCTTTCTTCCCTGAAATAAAGTGAGTGAATTTCATTTACCAATTTAGGTGAAATCAAGACATACTGTCTCTCCCTCCTAGAGTATAATTTCTCAATTTTTTCAATGTGTATTTGGTGTGTGTGGAGTAAAATATCTCAAATTTCAAATCAATGATGGACGGACTGTTCTAAAAAATGAAATTCGTTCTTTCATAGTTTTTTTTTTGACTCGGTCAAGTTGATAGTTCACCACTTCTTCCTCATCTTCACTCATTAAACATTTTTGAAATTCTATGTCGTTGCACAAATTCTTATGAGCTCAATTCTTTTCAATTTTCAACTTCATTGTTCATCTTTTTTGAACAAAGAAGCAATTTTTTTACTTCGAAAAATTAATCATTTTGATAATCATGATATCTTATCAGTAGACTTTCGTATTCTCGATTTGAGTGAATTAAAAAAGTAATAAAATTCTCCGTTCAACTGTGAATGGAAACAAGATATGAGATAGTATCACCAAAAAGTCAGCAAATTTTTTAAAAATTGATCTTTCGTCGAAAATAAACAGATTTTCAAATGTTAGAATTTTTCCAAAACATTAAAAAATGAATAAAATTTTGAAATTTTGCAAAAATTTACGGAATTATAAAAGTTTTGATGCTTGCTAACAAATTTGCTTTGATTTTTCAAGTGAAAAAAACTCCTAATTTGGATAATCAACGTAACAAATTAGGCAAAATTTTATTGAAAAGTAGAAAAATTCACAAATAACTATTTGTTTGTAAAATTTGTCAATTATTGTGTCTGATTGATTTTTCAAAAAAAGAAAAAGTAATTCAAAATAATTTTCAAAAATTTTAAAAATCTACAAAAATTTAGAAAATTTTCCAATTTTGTTGAAAACTACCGAAATATGACTTTAATCTGTTCCTTTAAAATGTGAAATGAAATAAGCTTTTTTTCTATGTGATTAATCTGATTATAATGTTGGGAGGAGGGCAGTCTGAAAATTTTAAAGAAACGAATACCAATTTTAAGATTTGAGACCAATAACATCTCCGGCATAAGTTTTCGGGTTATTGTTTGAGGAAAGGAAGGAAGAGATGAAGGGAGGTGGGATCATCTAGAAAAATCTGTAGATTTTCTAGACATTCAATTTTGACTCATGAGTCGAAATAAAATGCACAAAATCACTATCTGGCTTGATATTTTGTCAGACCTTAAACATAAAAAAATATTAGAAAAAATTTATAATCAATTCGACCCTTCTACAGACAATCTACAATAAGGTGATTATAAGATTTTTCATTTTACGAAAATCAACGATATGACGAACAGTTGAAAAGTTACAAACATTTTGATTTTATTTGATAATGACTCGAGCAGTTTTGAAAATTTGACATTTTTAAGACAAAATTTTCAGATCGACGTCGCGTCATTTTTTATGAGTTTTTTTCTAGATCAGACGAAATGTATCAAAAAAATTGTAGAAAAATCAAATTTATCTGTTTGAAAATTGGAATAATTATTTCATTTTTAAAAAATAATACCCAGGTATCGCTTGAGCTTTTCTCTCGGAGGAATAATTTACTAAATTTTCATATTTTGTTACCGATGAATTTTTCTGTTTTAAACGTGCTTGATAGAGTATTCAGACGAATATGAGGAGAGAGGAGTGAACTGAACCCTCTTGACGATTCGGAAATTCGGAAATTATAAATTTCTCATTTTTTGAATATTTGTTAGCAAAAAAATCATTATTTTTTATTCCTCTTGGATTTTGTATTCCATTTCGTTTCTAAGTGAGAGATTATAATGTTATTGATAAGAATTCATTTGAACGAGTATGATCAATTCGAAGTATTGATTTATTGAATCGAAGAAAATGAATAATCTATTTTTTCCCTTTAGTCATTCTTGCTATCGAGATTGCTCTGAACATGTAAGAAAAATCGCAGAAGAATAAATAATTTTTACCACGAATCTTCCTTTCTTTCGCTCCAATGACAAAAAATTTCATCATTTAGAAAATTTTTTGTAAATTTCATCACGTTTGACAACTTTGCGACGACCAACAATTCTTCAATGTTGAAATTATTCGTATTTTGTACCATTGTAACCAGACCTTTACCAGTGACTAGAAATTGGCAATACAAAAAAAACACCAAACGAAACCAAAAAATTCGCAAATTTCCAAAATCCTCGATATAAATTTCCATCTCTTATCATTTTTTAAGCCGAAAAAAAAGAAATTTCCTTTTCTTTCATCTCTTACCAAGTATAAATTTAGTTCGAACGTTATCGTCGGTTCGATACGTGGTTTTCGTTGTACGAGTTTTTTTTATCCTTTTAAAGGAAACAAAAATAAAGGATTCTTTTTTTTTTGAACCGTGATAAATTCGTTGGAAATGCCGAATTTGCTGATTGTAAAGTACACGTAGAGTGAAAGGAGGGAAAACCTCCAGCCAGCACAACTGCGTTAAAAATACTCTCGCGTATTTTAAGCTGGATAAGAATTTATGAGCTTTCGTGCTTTCGGCCGGTCAAGAATGAAATTCTAATCGAGGCCGGTGGATTGTTGGTTGCGGTTCGATTATACACCGATACGGTGACGTTTTCCTTCACCACTTACCCTTTTCTATGGGAATTTTTTGTTTTTGTTTTTGTTTTTTCACTATGGAAATACTACCTGGATATGTTATATTTATTGAGGAAAATAATAATTTTCGATTCGCTGTACCTTTATAGACCCTTAACCCTCCCACTTTCCCTCCTCCACACTAACCCAAAAGTATACAGTATGACACAAAAGTCTTGTCAACGGTAAATACTTCTCAATATCTCAGAGCTGAGAAGAGATACCAAGACGGTTCAAACAACAATGTATTCTTGGCGACGAGGACATTGAAGATCGATAATCAAACTTCTAGTCCTTCCCATAGGGTGTCCACAAATCGAGAAAACCGGTTTGGGTCAAAAAATGGGGATCCGTTTTTTTTTATTGAAATAAAGTCTACACGCTGACGCGATTAAAATGTGATATGTTTTTTTGAAACCGGTTCAGCAGTTTCGAACCAGTTGTCAATAATATCCAAAAAAGTGAAGATATGAAAAAAAGTTTGAAACAAAAGTTGTAGAGAATTAAAAAACAATCATTTTTTGATCCATAACTTTTTTTCCATCTTGCAAAGGAAAGAAGTTGTACAAAAGGTTGGAGTATAATTTTTTCTATGCAAGTCGATAACGAGTTATTAAAAAATGGATATATCAAAAATAGTGCGAAATAAAAGTTGTACAGAATTAAAAACTGAACATTTTACGTTCTGCAAATTTTTTTCCATCTCGCAATGGAAAGAAGTCATGGTACAAAAGACTCGAGTATAATTTTATCCTTTTTAACCCATAACTCATCTCCATTGCAAGATGTAAAAAAAAGTTACAGAACGTGAAATGTTCAGTTTTTAATTATCTACAACTTTTATTTCAAACTTTTTTTGATTCCTCCACTTTTTTGAACCCGGTGCAAGATGAACCACATTTTTCCAAGTTTCTTGAGTGTTTTTTTTTTACAAGTCGATAATCAATTATCAAAAATTGGAGGTATCAAAAAAAGTTTGGAGTAAAAGTTGTAGAGAATTGAAAACTAAACATTTCACGTTCTGTAATTTTTTTCATCTAGCGTTGGAGACGAGCGCCTAGTTTCATTGTAGAGTTGTCGGAAATGGTGCGGCACGATTTTTTTTCTAAGTTTTTGACGTCTGACTCTGTCCTTAGTCCAGAATATTTTCGTTTTTTTAAAAGTTCAAGATTTTCTGAACCTTTTTTCCAAGTCCAAATTTTTTCATATTTTTCTCATCTCAAGTTTTTTTTAGACGTAATTTTCTCAATTCAAAATTTTTTCTTTCAATTTTCTCACCTCAATTTTTTTTTTTCAATTTTCTCAATTCAACTTTGACTCTTTCAATTTTCTCAACTCGAATTTGTATTTTTTGCATCTAATTTTCTCAACTCAAATTTTTTCAGACGTAATTTTCCCAACTCAGATTTTTTTCTTCAACACAATTTTTTTTCTTCTAATCTTCTCTACTCAATTTTTTTAGTGTTAATTTTTGTATTATTATTCGAGATATACGCGGTTATGTAATTATAGTTATTGTTGGCTACGGCCGTTAATTTATTTTTTATATTCGTGTTCGTTCGTTCGGTAACCGCGGCCCTTTTGTATCGTATAGAACCTTGTCGCGAAAAGGTCAATAAACTTTTCTTTTAGGCATCGATTTTCTACCGAAGATCGGTGTCGCATTTAATGTATTAATGTCTAATTTTTTCGAATAAAAATTAGTGAAAATTAATTCTCGAGTTTTCTTTTGAAAAGTATCGGTTTAAATCGAAATCGTAAATCTGCGAAATGAAAGGTGTCGTAATCCTTTGTGCTGATTGGTCGACGTGACCGTGAAAATTTCGTTTCTTAGAGCTACGTGCCTACTTCGTCGTAAATACCATATCGTGAAAATCTACGTGCGTAGATTGAGCTTTTCCGAACCGTCGGAAAAGCGGGTATCCTATTTCCTGCTTAAACCGAAGTTTAAGTCAGGAAAATTCATCGTAAAGGTTCCCGAAGCGGATCCCGACCGTACTAGCGGAAAAGCAGCGAAAAACAGAATCGACCAATTACGAAGCTCTATCTTTCGTCTTACGACCAATCGCGTTCCAGTCGAGTTTTCCGACTTTTCCGAAGGAACGGAAAATTCATCATTTTCAAGTATCGATTTTTGCGATTTTATTCGACTAAAAGTCGATATTTCTACATGGTAGCATAGTATCGTGGTTCCTGTGAACGGCGAATCGACTCGGTATATGATACCTCGTCTGTCGAAGCTCATTGGTCGAGGCGACGCTGCAAACGATACCTCCAACGAAGAAGACTTCCGTGGTTTTCCAGCGTCGAGCGAATCTGAAAGAGTGTTAACTCGATCACAAAAACGTAAAATTCGAAAACGGTTATCGAAAGAACTGAATACTTCCTTCGTCGGTCAATCCTCTGCGTCGCCGATACCGTCAGCTCCGTGCATCGTATCAGCCAATAACGAATCCGACGCAGCGTCGATCATCTCCGACGACCAATCCGAAAGCGAGAAAACTGCTACGTGCTCCGAAAACGAATCGTCAGCGTCCGAAATGGCTTCTGGAGAATCGTCGTCGAATATTCCAGCACATTTGATTTTCAATGGTACCGACTACATCATCTGGAAGAAGAGAATCAAATCGTTACTTTTGGCTAAAGATCTCGAAAAGGCTATTACAACGAATGGCGGCGCGACCGATAAAGAGAAAAGGAAAGCGTATTTTGAAATCGTCAGCCACACAACGAACGCGGTTTTCCGGCTCATACGCGAGGAAAAGGATCCTGAAAAACTCCTAAACGAACTCGACGAACGATATGCGAAAGAGAATCAGCAGATTGTAATCGCATGTCGTGCAAAATTAGCGGCCCTCGATATCGACAAGTTTAGGTCCGCTACCGATTACTGCGATGAAGTCTCCAACCTAGTGAACCAGATGGAGGCCGCCGGTACGAAGGTCCCGAAGGATGAGGAGTATGCGTTTTTGAACTCCGGACTCAAAAATATCGAGAAATGGAAGTCCGTTAAGAAACCGGCAGAAGCCCTTTTGAATATCGCACCCGCCGACCCAAAATTCCTGAGGGGTTTATTAACCAGCGACGAAGATAAATCCGAAAAGGCGACGTCGAATATCAACAAAGGTTCGGCGTTAGTAACTTCAGCGTCGAATAATCGAAATCCGAACGATCGTAAGCCGCGTCCGAAATGTGCCAAGTGCAAAAAGCTCGGCCATCTCGCGAAAAATTGCTGGGCCAATCGAAATCAATCGCCGAGAGGAGAAATAAAATGCTATCGTTGCGGTGGCACCGGCCACATAGGAAAGCAGTGCCCTCGGTATGGTGATGAAGCGAATTCAAAAAGGTCTGAACCGAGTTCCAGCTCCAGTTCGAATTCGCCGGCGCCGAAATCTCCGTCGAATACCGAATCGTCGAATCGTCCAAAGGCTCTTATGACATCCGAAGAAAATGTAGCGCTAATTTCAACCGTCGGTGAAATCGTCTTCGTGCTCGACACCGGCGCCACTAGCCACATGATAAATGTACCCGGTATTTTGGTCAACGAAAAGCCAGTAACGTCGAACGCTGAAATTATCGTCGCGAAACAAGATACAGCCATCGTACGATCGTCGGTCGGTGAGTTACCAGTCACTAACGATAGCGGCGTAAATTTCTTGATGCAAAACGTAAGTTATATTTCCGATCTATCGTACAACTTAATGTCCGTGAGCCAGATTCGTCGTCTGGGGTACGATACCGTAATCGCCGATAAAATTTCGATAGTTCACCGCGACACTGGTGAAAAACTGACTGATGTTTTCGAACAGTCGAACGGGTTGCTTACTGTAAAATTTAAGCTAAATAATGTTACCGATAATTTCGATTTCGCACTAAACGCTTTATGGCATCGTCGGTTAGGCCATCCGAGTAGATCGGTTATGTATAAAATACCCGATATTAGTTGTACCGAACATGACTGCCCTTTAACGAACGAGTGCGATACTTGTGCAAAAGCGAAGCAGCACCGTGGGCCTTACAATACCGAGCGCGAAAAGGCGAAGCAACCGTTGGACATAGTCCATGTCGACGTAATGGGTCCGCTGAGCGCCGGTATCGATAACGAAAGGTATATTCTTGTGTTCGTCGACGATTTTACTCACTACGCGGTAACGTTCGCGATAACGGCTAAATCGCAAGTTGGCGAATTTTTCGAAAAATACGATAACATAGTAACGAATCTATGGAATCGTCAAATCAAGCAACTACGTTGCGATAGCGCGACCGAATTTATAGGCGGTAAATTTCGCGAAGTAATCGAGAAAAAAGGTATGCGATTAATGGCTTCGGAGCCTTATGAGCATGAACATAACGGTACGGCCGAACGTTTTCTACGTACCATCAGTGAAAAACTCCGTTCGCTTCTTTTCGATTCGAAGCTCCCTCGTCGATTTTGGCCGTACGCGTTGTACACGGCTACGTTTTTATATAATCGTCTTCCGTGTTCTGCTATCGCCGATAAGAGTCCGTATCGTTTATGGTTCGATCGCGATCCGACTTTCCAATATGTTCGTATCTTCGGCTGCGTCGCCAGGGAATTTATTCCTAAAGAAAAACGAACAAAATTAGATCCGAAATCCGTTGAAAAAATGTTAGTCGGTTATACTGAAACAGGTTACATGTTACTCGATGTACCGCGAAATAAACTATCGTATTCGTCTAACGTCATCTTCGATGAAAATCAGCTTTATGCTGACCGGTTAAATGAAAATTCGTACGACGGTACCGTAAATCTTGAACCTGAAACAGTCGAAAATTCGTTAGTCGCGATAAAATCCAATCTGTGTAACGATGACGATCGTATCGAATACTCCGCGTTAATAGCTACTGAGCAGGGCAAAGAACTCACGTATGAAGAGGCAGTAAACGGTCCTGAAGGTAACGAGTGGAAAAAGGCGATCGAGGAAGAACTGAGAGCGATGGCAGTGAAGGATGTCTGGTACGAAGTCACCGAGGACGAGCTTGAAGGCAAGGACTTTTCCAAAGTCGATACGAGATGGGTTCTGCGAAAGAAAATCTCGGTTAATCACGTCGTAAAATTTAAAGCTCGACTCGTTCTCCGCGGATACAAGGACTCTCACCAATACGAGCTGGATGAGACTTACGCGCCGACTGCAAACGTATCGATCGTCCGTGGTATCGTCTGCATAGCCACCGTGAATAAATGGAAACTCCGCCAAGCCGATGTATCGACGGCGTTCTTAAATGGCGAAGCGACTCGTATGATAGTTTTCGACCCACCGAAGGGATCTTCCGTAAAACGTAAAATCGTATTCGTGTTAAAAAAGTCCTTGTATGGACTCAAAACCTCGCCGCAGAACTGGAACAAAAAATTAAAGAAAATTTTAGAAAAATTAGGTTTCGAACAGTCTGCAAACGATCCGTGCGTTTATGTAAATAAAGACGGCGATAAAACTCGGTGTATTTTTGTAATTTTCGTCGACGATTTCTTGATAACCGGTTCCGACGCCGAATTAATCGAGTGGCTGATCGATCAGCTGAATAAAGAATTTGGAATTCGAGATCTAAAAGAACCTGAAAAGTTCATCGGTATCGAAATCGAACGTAAAAGTGACGATGTAACGTACTTACATCAAAAATCGTACATCCGTGAATTAATCGTGAAATATGATCTTGAAGATTCGAATCCGATATCGTCGCCGATGGAACCCGGCTTAAAAATCGAAGACAAACGGCTAGATAAATCGTTCGAAACGAAAGTTCGTGGTATTCTTGGATCGTTGTCGTATCTATCGCGAGGTACTCGTCCCGATATCGCGTTCGCCGTTAATTTCCTGTGCAGATTTCAGCATCTCGCTAATGCTGAAATTTTTAATTATGCTAAACGTATCATTAGGTATTTAAAAACGACAATCGATCGGTCGTTAGTTTATAATTCGAATTACCTTAATGTATCGTATCCATTAAAATTGTATTCCGATTCCGATTTCGCCGGTGATGACTCCGATCGAAAATCCACTACCGGTATCGTCGTCATGTTGAATGGAAATATCGTCGATTGGATCGTCCGAAAGCAAAATTGCGTTGCACTATCGTCGGCGGAAGCCGAATACGTAGCTTTATCGACGGCCGGAAAAGAAGCTAGATCGTGGATTAATTTGCTCGATAGTCTTGATTTGGTCACCGATGTCGTACCGATCTTCTGCGACTCAAATGCAGCTATCTCGATAGCGAACACCGACGAATCTCGTCGTACCCGACATATTGATGTATCGTATCATCATATTCGTGATCTTATCAAATCCGGTGTTATCCACATCGTAAAAATTTCCTCGTGTGATAACATTGCCGATCTATTGACTAAATCGACCAATAGGATCGTCTTCGAACGTTTGTCAAACGAGATTTTTGAATTTAATTTAAAAAAATAATTTATCGTCCGAGGGGCGGTGTTAATTTTTGTATTATTATTCGAGATATACGCGGTTATGTAATTATAGTTATTGTTGGCTACGGCCGTTAATTTATTTTTTATATTCGTGTTCGTTCGTTCGGTAACCGCGGCCCGTGTGTATCGTATAGAACCTTGTCGCGAAAAGGTCAATAAACTTTTCTTTTAGGCATCGATTTTCTACCGAAGATCGGTGTCGCATTTAATGTATTAATGTCTAATTTTTTCGAATAAAAATTAGTGAAAATTAATTCTCGAGTTTTCTTTTGAAAAGTATCGGTTTAAATCGAAATCGTAAATCTGCGAAATGAAAGGTGTCGTAATCCTTTGTGCTGATTGGTCGACGTGACCGTGAAAATTTCGTTTCTTAGAGCTACGTGCCTACTTCGTCGTAAATACCATATCGTGAAAATCTACGTGCGTAGATTGAGCTTTTCCGAACCGTCGGAAAAGCGGGTATCCTATTTCCTGCTTAAACCGAAGTTTAAGTCAGGAAAATTCATCGTAAAGGTTCCCGAAGCGGATCCCGACCGTACTAGCGGAAAAGCAGCGAAAAACAGAATCGACCAATTACGAAGCTCTATCTTTCGTCTTACGACCAATCGCGTTCCAGTCGAGTTTTCCGACTTTTCCGAAGGAACGGAAAATTCATCATTTTCAAGTATCGATTTTTGCGATTTTATTCGACTAAAAGTCGATATTTCTACATTTAGATGTAATTTTCTCAACTCAAATTTTGCAGCGGCACAATTTCTTTTCCTAGTTCTTATCACGTAATGACAAGTTATGAGAAAGAAATTTGAGTTGAGAAAATTTGAAGAAAAAAAATTGAGGTGAGAAAATTGAAAGAAAAAGTTCGAGTTGAAAAAATTACGTCTGAAAAAAAAACTTCAGTAGAGAAAAATGGGGGAAAAAATTGGACTTAGAAAAAAGGTTCAGAAAATTTTAAACTGTTTTTAAAAAATGAAAATATTCTGGACTAAGGAATCAGAGTCAGACATCAAACACTCTAAAAAAAAAATCGTGCTGCACCATCTCCGACAACTCTACAATGGAACTAGACGCTCGTGCAATGGCATAGAGTTATGGCTCGAAAGAGAAAAAATTATACTCAAACCTTTTGTACGACAACTTCTTTCCATTGCAAGATGGAAAAAAAAGTTATGGAACAAAAAATGATTGTTTTTTAATTCTCTTCAACTTTTGTTTCAATTTTTTTTCATAAGTTCACTTTTTCGAATATTATTGACAATTGGTTCAAAACTGCTGAACCAGTTTCAAAAAAACATATCACATTTTAATCGCGTCAGCGTGTAGACTTTATTTCAATAAAAAAAACCGAACCCCCATTTTTTGACCTTTTGACCCAGACCGGTTTTCTCAATTTGTGGACACCCTATAGTTAGTAGTAGAACTAGCAATTTGATTATCGATCTTCAATGTCCTCGTCGCCAAGAAAACATTGTCGTTTGAACTGTCTTAGAATCTCTTCTCAGTTCTGAGATATTGAGAAGTGTTCACCGTTGACAAGACTTTTGTGTCATACTGTATAAAATATTATGGTATCGAGCTAAAGTTGGCCTGTGTAAATCAATCTTTGCGTTTTCGATTTTGTCAGAAAATAAGATTTGGTTTCGTCGCTACTTTTTATTTTTCATGATGGATTGGCGGGTTACCCTTTTTTTTATTCCAGACGAGCTCCGAAAATTGAAGAATTCGTTTGCCAGATTAAGTTATATGGCGTGAGAAGTTTTCGAAAAAAATCCGAATCGAGTTGATTCCGATGATGGATCAATTCAACTGTATTAATAACGACCTGAATTGGAACTTGAATATAATTTTTTACGTAATTCACACGTATCACGATTATTGACCTAGTGACGTATGTAAAAGTGAGTTTTTTTCTCGAAGTGACGTCGTATCCACTTCTAATCATAAAAAAGGGCAACGAATAAGGGAAGAAGAGAGAAACAGAGAGAGAATGTAAAGAAACGAGGAAGGTAAAGTGGCAACGAAGACCGACGTCGTTAATTTTCTAATTAATCGTCTACCTCGAGTCGAAATACTTCTACGTGGAAGATGTATATATTACCTACTCGATTTACCTCTTACCTGCTGTAAAAAAATAACAACTTGACGATCATATAGCAACGAATTGGATTTTCCTGTAAACCGAATGAAATAATTTGGGTAGCCTTATAAGAGGGAAGTAACACTTCATTTTTTTCGAAATTTTTTTCATAATATACATTTTATAAGCTGTGTAACGTGGAAGTACTGTTACCACCTTATATCCTACGACCTTGGGTATTATTTTAATGTAAAATTATATACACCGATATAACCTGTTTGTTGGTTCATTCTGTGTGTCGAAAAGTACCTTGAGTAGAAAAATTTCTGTATTCGCGAAACTACGAGTAAATCAGACGGAGAAAGGGAGGAGAGCTGTAATTAAGAAGTGGCACGATAGGAAGAAAAGCAGCCTGAAATACCATACGTATTCGCCGGTTTTTTAGGTAAAAGGGCTCTGGAATTTATTAATTTTCGCAGAAGGTACTAGATAGGTGAGCCTATTGCGAAAAATTACCCGAGCTGGATGGCAACGCTGCGTTGGAAGAGAAAAAGGTATACGTCCTGGGTGCCCTGCCAACCAGGCCACCAGGCAATCGAACTAAGTGTATTAAAATTCTTGTACGAGGAGAGGTTCGCGACGTATAAGGATGATACGATTTTCAAAATTAAAAACCGGGTCAATGTCGCGTGCCGTTGGATTAATTTTGATGTTTTCGTACTATATATTTTGAAACGATAGAGCGTCAATTTTGTATATACAAACTTACCAGTATAATATTCTTTTAGATACACGCGCCCTTTTATTTTACCCCTCGACCCCGATAACGTCTTTGGTCCCGTCTCGAACAAATCATTGATTGTTCTATTTAAGTTGCTAGTTTATCCGGGAAGTTATTCTAGCCGGGTTGTTGGGTAGAACTTATGCCAAAGTATGACTTTCAGCTCAGAGGTCGTGTGCGAAAATCAAAACCGACTGGATAGTTGTCTAGTTCTTCTCGTTCTGGTTGGCCAGTTTTGTACAAATACCTAAGACGGGCGGTGTTTTGTAAAATTTATACGTATTTTTTCATTGTTTACGTTTTTCTTATCAAAATTGCGATAAGATTGGAATTTTTCCGAGACGAGAAGTTTGTCGTGATTGAATTCCGAGATTTTGCGAGTTTGATGTTTTGAAATCGGTTTTATCGTGTGATTATTTACGGCTTCGAAAATTTTTCGGGGAGGGGAATTCAAAGTTCGTGAGGAGAGAAACTGGTGTAATTTTTCTGGCAGATTTTTGGAATAATTTTGTGAATCTCTTCTTCCATTACCTTCTCTAGAATTGAACGTTCAAACGAAAAAAAAAAATCTATTCAAGGCTATCTTCGTAAAATTCAGAAGTCGTTTATTTGGTTTTCAATCGAATAACTACCTATTTAATGAGGTGTATCGGTTTAAATCTTGTTTTTTGCAATTTTTTGTAAAATTAAACTTCTCAAAATGCATCTGAAATCGATGATAACCATCATTGTTTTTCTCTGTAGATTTTTGGGTGTAAATTCAGAAGATTTTTTTATTCCACCTTTTTAATTTATTTTTCGAGCAAAATTAGAATTTGATGCATTTTTTCACCCCACCCCCCCCCCTCACTCCTTCTCACTTCTAAATACTCTTGAATTTACTTTTGATCATTTTTATCCTGTGATTAGGACAAATGTGAAATTTTACAGAAGTAATGCGCCAAATTAAGGCAATGATTTCTTGTTTTTTTCTTTAGCTAATTTTTATTTTTATTTTAGTTTTTTTTTAAATTTTTTTAAAAATTTGTTACAAATTATTGAAAACGAATGATATTTTTTAATAATGTATTTTGATGATGTTTTAAAGCGAGGGGGGGAGAGAAGCATCAACACATGACAAAAAAATGTAAAAATATTTTGTCTAGACGTGATTGGGTAATGTTTGGTTTGCATTCAGTGACCTCAAATACAAATTTTAAAGGTCAAAAATACAGAAACTGATACTTTGTGTGATGATGTCGAAAAATTTTGTTTTTTGGTACTCGCCTCCTTCCCTCCTTATGAAAACCACTCCGACCTTTTTAGCCCAAAGTTGCTCCAGAAATAAATTATTCAAAGGGTAAAAAATATATACTTTAATGTCTAATTCAGAATTTTTCAACATTTTGAATCGATCCCCCCTCCCCCTCACTCCCCTCACTTTCATTACTTTTTGAAGAAGTCTGTTTTGTTGTATTGTTGTAATGTTGTTGAAATTACATCAGAAAGTAGAAACAGGCTCGGAAGGTCAGAAACGTTAATTTGGATATCTCCCTTAATAGCATCGAAAAAATTTCGATTTCAATATGTGCAGTCTCTTAGGTCCCACTTTTGAGGTATTAAGTTGAGACCTCCTCTTGTAATATCGGATATAATTTTTGATCAGTTGAGACCTCAAGTAGCCTTCACAGGCATCATAGCGGGTCACTTTTTTAGGGTGTTTGGCACTTTTTTTTACTTCAGTCACTTGTGGTTACTTTTAACATCTAAAAGGTCACTTTGGTTACATTTTTTCCCCTCAAGTCACTTTTTCTTCGCACTTCCAGGCAATAATTCAAATTTTCACGTAAAAATTGCTATTTTTCAAAATTCTTCAATAAAAAAATAAAAAAATAGATTTTTGCTAGTTTGTTTGTTTTGACGAAGGAATTTAATAAATGAAATTATTCACGTCTTTTCAATGAACTACAGAAAAATTTACCCCTCCAGAAAACTGTAAAAAAAATTGCCCCCGAAAAAAAATGTATTTTTGGTTACTTTTGGTTACTTTTTGGTCATTTTTTTGTCACTTTTGCTCAAAAAAAGTCACTGAAAGTTACTTTTTTCTTCAAAAATTTTGCTATGATGCCTGCGTTCATGGTGCTATACTCTCCGAGTTATGCACATTTGAAGTTGCAAGTCCAAAAAACATAGCTTCGAAAAACGATTCAAAGTTTTTCTTTCAAAACATGTCAAATTTCAATTTCAAGTGAGAAAAACTCGACGAAATTTGCACCTTGAAGGCTCCGTGAGGTCTCTATCGACCAGAAATTTTATCTAGTTTTCTGCATAATCTCAAAAATAAGACATACTTTCGTTATTTAATTTCTAGTGACCAAATTCTGTCACTTATTTCTATTTATTCAACATGAAGTACATAAAAAGTTACATCATTTTTTATACCTACTCTCTCATTTTTGAATCAGTGAAATTTATCAAAAAATACTTAAAAACTGACAAAATTGCAGCACAGTAATAAATCAGTGAAAATTTTTCCACTGAAAACTCAGTAATATTTATGAAATTCACTGAATAATCTGTGAAATTCTTTGATGAAAAATGACTGAAAATCAGTGAATTTCGCTGATTTTTCCTGTGCTGCAATTCTGACTGTTTATCAGTGACTTTTCACTGATTCGGAATGAGAGAGTACCAAATGAGGTTAGGTATGAAATTCTGATTGGATCACTCACTCAGAAACGATTAAAATCCCGAAATGATTTTTTTTCTTTTCCCCTTTTAATGGGCTCGGACAAGAAAATCGCTATATCTCAGAATTATGTTCCTCAAAGATAAGTCACATTAATTTTTTCTCCTTAATTCGGAAGTAGAATTTACCTTTCTTACACATTCATTATTTTTAAACAAATTTCAAGAATTATTATTTTTTGGAGAAAATTTTGACGTAATTTGGGAATATTATTATTTTTTATTTCAAATTCTGAGGTGGAATTTTTTCATTTTATTTTTCTGGAATGTACTCGTAGAATTTGAATTGGTTGGATTTTTTTTTTAATTTATTGGCTTGATCTTGAGAAGAAAATAAAAATTGGGATTTTCTACCTATTTTTGAACTTTTTAATTGTTTTACTCATTTTTCAAAAATTATAGTCAAGTGAAATTTTGAGTCATTTCTGGATCCTCCTTTTCTCAATTTGCTGGTAAAATTTTTGAATTTTGAAAAATTGATTACTGTTGGTAATTTTTTGAGAAAAATCAAAGTACAAAAGGTATTTTGCATCCTTCCCACCTCTCTCCTTGTACCAAATTCAAAACTTTTTCTGAAATGAGATTAAATTTTAATTTGATAAATTTTTAGTCTAAAATTGAAGCGAAATGGAAGTGTGTTACTATTACAATATAAAATAACTTATAGAATTTTCTCTCTTTTATCATTTATTAGCGATAATTTCGTCATAGCTTTCATTGAAATTATCATCAATTTTTAAAAAAATCCTGATGCGCTTGCGTATATATTTTTTTCTACGAATTTTATCGCGAATTCATGATTATCTGCATACTATGTACAAAAAATCAGTATTCGAAAAATACCTCCTAGCAGATACTCATTCTCCTCTCCCCTTTTAACAAAATCAAATTCTCCCAGTAAAAAACCACGCATTAAAAATTTTTCCGATTAAATTCTCAGCGCTGGGATTTGAAGTTATTATCAAAACTGGCGTTTTAATCGAATCCATCCCTTCTCCGCCTCACCTTCTCTCCAGAGCACGTCGAAAAAAAGAGCAAAAAATGCCCCGGTAAATTGACTAGATTACGTCGGCATTTCCCAGCGTTAAAAAAAACAAAACAACAAAATTGAACCTCGTTACACGTTAATTATTCAATTTTCGATTAATTTTTCAACATCGCGTCTCGCTGCTCTTAAAAATACTCTCGCGTATACCTTTACAGCAAATTCCGTATACGTCAAATCGTTACGTATTGTTTTTATCCGGCAACAGTTTCAAATACAAGGCTATTTAACGTCGCGATAAAAGTAACTCTCGCAATCAGGTAGCTTTTGTGTACATAAGTTTAGACTTTTGCGGTCGTTACGCGCATAGCAATCGAGCGAGAAGGAAATTTGTTTTGATCGAAGCTCGACTCGAGTCGAGTAGGTATATACGGTTAATTTCATTTGTTATTTGTCAAAAGCGTACCGCCACGTTGCTTGTACTTGGGCCGCCTTAGAAGCTTTTATAGTTAATTAGACATCAGCCTTTTAAGTTAAAAGGCGAAAAGAGAGAAAAAGCTGCCTGTACTTAGACATAGACGTATTGTATGTGTACTACGTATAGGTGTACACGAAACGAGAAGTGAATAGTCTACGATGAAACACCGTGTTTATACTTATTATTTATCGTATATATATATATTTTTGTTCGCAGCAAAGTTCCCGGCTTTATTAGACTTTTAGCGCCAAAAGGCTCTTTAGAAATACACGAAGAAGCATGGAACGCGTATCCGTACTGTAGGACTATTATAACGGTAATGTATTTTATACTACACGTATATAGCATACTTAGGTATTATAAGAAATACGATGGAAAACCTCCCTCCTATCTAAGAAAGATAGAAAAAATTGGCAGGGGGTTTTTACGTCTTTATTACCTTATTTTTTTCAATTTTTTTTCTTAGTATATTCAATAATAGAAAATATATTCTACGTATACCTCTGATATAGACACCTCAGTTTGAAAAGAAGTCTTCGGATGTAAAAGGTGTCCTCACTACGATTGGAAAACACATTGGTGGTGATAAAATTTACCAAGAGGGACAAAAATCTTTATACAGGGTGTTTCATAGTTAAGGTACCCCCTTCTATTCAGTGGGTAAGCAACCTATCGTGCGTACAAGGATTATGTTTGGCTACATTTTAATTTTCAAGATAAAATTCTCATTTTGCTCGATAATTTTGTGAAAATTCTTCCAGTATGCCTAACAAGCAGGCATCATAGCAGGTCACTTTTTTCGACTTTGGTCACTAAAAGTCACGTTTTTCCTCCCAAAGTCACTTTTTCGCATTTTCAAGCGAAAATTCAAATTTTCACGTAACAATAATTGCTATTTTTCAAAATTCTTCAAGAAAAAAAATTAAAAGTTGATAATGATTTTTCAAAAAAAAATTTGCCCTCGCTTCGCTCGAGCAGTATTTTAATAATTCTATTTCTAAATTTGAAAAAATTCTGTTTTTTTAGATCAGTAAAGTAATTGATTTTTTAATCAATTCCTCATTTGACAGAATAAATCAATAATTTTGACTAAAATAAATCAATCAAACAATTGAAATATCACAGATTTTTAAATAAATTCATTTCACTGATTCAAAAAGGCACAGTTTTACAAAAATTGACTGATTTAGATTTAGAGAGTAGATATAGGTCATATTATATTAATTGTTTGTTCCAAAAATCTCGTCATTTTTCAATTTTTCTTTGCTCAAATGTGTATAAATTAATTATGTATATCTGCCTCCTAAAGTGCCACTAAAAAAATTAGATTTTTAGATTACCTACCCAATTTTTTCATTGAATTTTTACCCTCTCCCCTCATTTTTTCTTGAATTCTCAGCCCTCTTTTTAACTGTAAAAAATTCCCCCGAAAAAATCGAATTTTTGGTCACTTTTGGTCATTTTTTGGTCACTTTTTGCTCAAAAAGTCACTAAAAGTCACTTTTTTTCTTCGAAATTTTGCTATGATGCCTGTAAATCAAAATAATCCCCCAAAAACTGTAAAATTGCCCCACTCCCCTCCCCCCAAAAATTGAATTTTTGGTCACTTTTTTTCTTCGGAATTTCGCTATGATGCCTGAACAAATCTAGACGGCGCAGCAGATATTTGTAAAGTGAATGAAAGTTGAAAAATGTTGACAGATTTTTGAAATTTAAATAGAAACTTTAAAATTGAGAAAAAAAGTTTTGAATCAATTTTTTTTAAAAACTATCGTTTTTATAATTTTTTTTTCGAAAATATTCATCTCCTTTACAACGTCTCATTGCTTGTATTTTGACAGGGTGCCTAATAGGTCAAGCTGTCCTGATAAGTAAAGTTTTTTGATCAAAAAGGTCATGCCAGTCCTGAAAAGTCAAGCTTTTTGACCAATTCACCCTGATTTCAAAAATATAGCTATTAAAAATTACGTTTTTTTTTTGAATTTAATGTATTTGTTGAAATTTTAATTTTCTATAAATAACTACAAGCATACAAATATATAGATTTTTTGTGGAGGGGAGGGGGTACTGGCGTACAGACTTATAATGGAGGGGGGTGCTAGGGAAAGTCATACAAAAAGTCATTCCAAAAGGTCAAGCAAAGTCTAGCTTTTTTCTCAACAAATTTTGTTAGACACCCTGTCTGAGCTTTATTGTCATTTTGTGACGTAAAACTTGTCAGCTCAGTTTTAAATATACATGCAATGAAGACCTCGATGTAGAAACCACCCTTATAGGGGTCAAAAATTGGTTCTTGAGTTGACACTAATTCTGGTCCTTTCAGAAGGAGTAGAATCAAGGGAGAACTTTAACTCAAAAACCAATTTTTGATCCCTAAGGGTGGTTTCTATATCCAGGCTCACATTATATAATTTTGAACCTGTGCATGATCAAGATGTGCACTGGCTTCGAAAAGTATGAAAATCCAAAAAAAAGTGAGAATTTTTCTATTTTGGTTAAAAATGTAGAAAGAATACGAAATTTCCTCATTTGTTTTTTGTTTGCCATAATTCATTTTTTTCACAATTTAGTTGTAATTATTTTAAGCCATGAATTACTCTCTCTGATAACTAAAATGTTGAAAAAAATCATGAAATTTTAGCTTTAGATCGTCTTTCTCCTCAAAAATTTTCACAATAACTAGCTTCGCTCTGGCTCAATTTCTTTTTAAACGAGGTAACTAATATTTTTCAAAGTTTATGAGATTTTTTTGTGGGTGAACGTCTCTTTGACCCCCCCCCCCCTCCCCGGTTCATTTTATAATTTATTTGACGAAGCAAACTGAAAAAATTGTAGGGGTTTGCTTGGAATTCATGGATTTGAAGTAATCAATTTTTTTAGAGGGTAAGCAAAGAATTGTGAAAAATTTGAAATTTTTAGTCCTAAAATAATACGAATTTGTCTCGATAAATTTTTATTAAAAATGTTGAAAATCAAAATTATTTCAACCTTTGTGGTTATTTTGTGAGTGATTTAGGTTTTCTAGGAATTTACCTGATGACCGTTTGTATTGAAAAAAATTAAAACCGATGTCACAAACCTCAACTCTTTACCTGTTGCTCATTGTTGTTAACCGCTACAAATTGACCAAAAAAGCTTTGTACAATTTCACGTGTTTAAAGAATCGTAGCTCCTTCAATTTTGAGAATTTATAATATGTTTGTATTGAAAGTGTTCTCAACTTAATTCATTGCCGTGAGTATGCAACTCATCTTGCAAAAAACTGTAAATAAAAGTATTTTATTAGGGTACTCTTAATAAGTATTTGTATCGGTGAATTTTTTTCGAATTTGATGGCTTTCAATATCTACCAATATCGGGTTATTTTCACTGAATCTTTAAAAATTTCAACTCAGTTGGATGACCCCTCAAAAACAAGTTCGGCTGTTCGCTGATTTGTTTTCCATTAATGAATTAAAATGATTTTTTTTTCAACTGAATCATATTTTCTCTCTCATTTTGAATCAATGAAAAGTCACTGATGAATAATCACAAAATTGCAGCACAGGAAAAATCAGCGAAATTCTTTGATTTTCAGCAGATTTTCGCTGATTTTGCAGCAAATTTCAGAGATTTTACTGACTTTCTAGTGAATTTTTACCAATTTACTAGCAATTTTTTTCAGTGTTTGCTTTCAGTGAATTTTTTTACTGATTTATTACTGTGCTACAATTCTGACTGTTTTTTCTGTGATTTTCGATAATTTTCATTGATTTATAAATGAGAGAGTGGGGTATAAGGTACTTGGGGGGGGGGAAGGAGATTTGGAGCCCCAAATTTTCAACCCAATAAAAATTCGACTTCTTTCCATTTTTTTTTTTCATCAGTAAATGAAAATGAATAAATAAGTCATACTTGAAGTATAAGGTATTTGGGACAGGCAACTCGAGGTTTAGTGCCTCAAAATTTTGAAAAAACGTTTTTTGGGAATTTCTGGAAATTTTATATTTTTGGGCCTAAAATCACTCATAATGCTTGTCCCAAGTACTTTACCCCTGATATGGTTTAAATTCATAGGTTCCCAGTCATTTTTGTATGATTTTGTAAAAAAAAACTTCTTCGCCATTCTATTTTGTGTTCATTCTATAAGGAAGAGAAAAAGCTGACAACAATAGTTCATATTAATGAATATTATCCGATTGAACTGAAATTTTTTCGTGAAAATGAACTGTTTTAGATATTGCAAGCCATCAAATTTGAACTTTCGAAAAAAGGAGCAGTGGAGCACCCTAGTATGGGGGGAGGGGGGTATGCTTGCAGATCTTTGAAATTTTAGGGACAAAGATCTGGAAATTTCCTACTTGCTGAATTGAAGGAGACCACCACTTTAAAAATGTTTTAAAAAAAATCGTAAAATGATAAAATTTGAATTTTAGTAATCTCGTTGCTCCCATTTCTATCTCTCTGAGCTGCAGATATCAGCAAATTTATCTGAGATGACTAGAAAAATTTTCCAAAAATAGTATACTGAACCCTAAATTTTGAAAATTGATTACAATTTCTACTAATTTTCTTTGCTGTCAGCAATGGTACTGTCAGCATATCACCAATCGTCTGTTTCCAAACGAAGTATGGACACCTTGTATACCATATTACCCAATAGTGATTTTACCTTCTGTTTTTTATAGAATCCAAATTTTATGAAAGATAAATTTTTTATCATTATTGAAACATTACACGTTGCCGATCGAGGGCAGCAAGAAAACGTGAGTTAAAAAATCATCAAATAACGATATGAGAAAAGCTCGGGAATTGCTGTTTCGTTCTTTTTAACCATTTGTTTGTCTCATCTTCATTCTCGTACTCTGTTTGGTGATTGCTTTCTGTCTGGCGCATATCTTACATTTTTTACGATATTTTCACAATAGTGCGGCTATTTACAAAGCGGGGTAATTTTTCTTCGTCATGTTTATGTGCGATACGAAGGCTATCAGCAGGGACGTTTTAATCCGTTACACGTCGTTTCGATTCGAGTCGCGGGTTTCGACCGCAAAACGCGAATCGTTGGCCTTGTCTAATGTCAAGACGACGGCAATAATGTCGCTGGTTTAGGTTACCGGACTCGTTTTATATTCTTACCAATTTTGCTTACGTTGTATGGAGGGCTTGTTCTCTCCAAACCTATAAGTAAGGCGACTGGTTCATTAAGCCCGAAATTATAATGACTCACGCAGACATTAGCACAACAAGTGAATCAGAAAGTACTCGTGTTTTTACCACTAAGATATATGAGTACATTGTATGATTAAAGTGCCAAAGGTGCCTTGCCCTTGTTATCGTTGCGGTACCTAGACCTACGCGATGATGCAGCTCTACTAAAAGGGACCAAGATGGTGGCGGAGGGCTCGTTGGCGAATCGAGTCGACAATTATTACTTCGAATGGTTTTATTAGTCGAGATGGCGTAATAAACCAGCCTTATTGAAATACTGCTTTCTCGAATTGTGGAGTTATTCCAATTTAACGTCGGGTAGATGCGAAGAAGAAAGAGTAAAGGACGAAGCAGAGAAGAATGTTCGATGAAATTGAAGAAACTATTCAGTGTGTATATCGGAAGAACAAAATCCGGAGAGGAGGGGTTGATATTTTGGAAAAATTTTCAAAAAGATATGAAATTAATATTTATTCTCTTCGCTGTGAAACGAGACAAAATCGATGAATTTTTTTTTCTCTCGGTATTTCAAAAAGTGTGTTGGAATTGAAATTAAATATTTGTGACCGAGTCCGAAAAAAAGGAACCTTGTATTAAGTATATTAAGTGATATTTAATTGGATTTTGAAGGTTTCACCATAACATTGAATTTTCCTCGTTTTAAATAAAAAAGTACCTAATGTATTTTTCATTATGCAGTGTTCATCATAGTTCTTCCCTGAGAAAGGTAAAATTATAATCATCAAAGTAATGGATCTAGATTGAATACAAAAGTTTTGACATCCCCCCCCCCCGAAATTACATGCAGCTGTTGTTCAATTTCAATTTGGAGAGATTCTATGATTGTGAAAGATGATGATTTGAGCCAGGCATGCCACAGAGTCACCTTTCTTAGTGACTTGTCCCCTATTCTCAGGGTTGGTCACTAAAAGTCCCTTTTTTAGCCAAAAGTCACTATTAGTCCGTTTTTTCACTCTAAAGTCACTTTTTCCATTCAAACGGCCTTCCGCTCTTGCATAAAATTTAAAAAAATACTAGTTTATTTTTTAGAACTCGTAATTTTTAGATGCAGAATATTACGATTTTTTTCAGTAAAAACTTATTTTGGACGGAAGTTTTATTCCTTTTTTCAGTTATTTGAAGCATATTTTTAAACTCGTAGCTTCAAGTAAATAAGGGTAAAATGCCCTGATCTCGACCGCTTCCTAATTTCTACCACCGGCCGATTTCGGCCGCTATAGACGTAATCTACCGGGAAAAAATTTTTCATGCTTCGTTTTCTCAGATAAACAATTTGAGACCAAAATGACTACTCCACAGGCAAAACTAGGGGAGAAAATTAAAAAAAAACGAAATAGCATAGTAGTACAGTCATTTTAGGGTTTGACCCAAAAAAAAATTAGCAGAAAGGGGAAGTTTCGTAGTAGGGTATGTATTTTAAGATTCCTGAACTTCCTTAAAATTGGTGAATAATTTAGTCCTCCTTTTGGGGAGTGAAGGGGTTCAAATTTTATTTTTTCGTCGATAACTTTCGAAATTACGCACTAATGAAAAAATAGTTGAAACAAAAGTTGTAGAGCATTAAAAAACGAACAATTTTGTCATTTACCATTTTCTCTCAGAATGTCATGGGGAAGAGCTAGGGCCTTCAGAAAAAAATCAATTTTGAAAATTTTCCATTACCTCAAATAATTACCAATAATCACGTTAATCGACTTTTAGTAGCGGTTTTTTTTACATCCTATTACTAAGTGGAATAAGAAAAATGTACAACCGACCCCTCATCTCAAAGTGGGGGGGGGGCTTGTGGTCGAAATTAGAACCCAAAATTTCGATAATCAATTTTTGATTTCCCTGAGAAAAAAATCACAAAAAATGATCGTATCGGCTCAGAATTTTAGGGGGTGGTGGAGGAAGGATCAATGTATTTTTTAAGCCATTTCTGACGTTTTTACCTCCATAAGTCTTTGATTGGTGGAAGTTTGAAAAAAAGTGGTCGAAATATGGCACCCTTACCCTTGATGAAATAATTTTTCAGAAAAAAAAGTATTTCCAGCACTATTGCAGAGAGAAATACAGTTTGAGTTATGATTTTTTTTTGGGGGGGGGGGTATTTATTTATGAAAAAAAAGAAAAACTGGTCACTTTTTTCGAAAAATAGGTCACTTTTTGCCTCATAAAAAGTCACTAAAGTCACTATTTTCCACCAAAATCTGTGTGGCATGCCTGTTTGACGAGAGTCTGAATTTTCATTAACATTTTGGAAATTTGAAATAAATAGACGAAAATGTATGATTTTGATTTTTTAATGAGAAAGAGATTCGTGGATTGAACATTTTTTTCTAATTCTACCTCAATTTTTCAACGTACGTCTGCTGAAAACGGACCGTTTTGCCTAATTTCCTTCGTTTTGAGTCATATACTTATTTATTTCTTCGGAATAATGAAATTTATCAATTTTTGACTAGAGATCTCCTTTTTCATGGCTCGCCAAGAAGTTCAAGGTGTGTAACAGGCAGGGTTGGGCAGAATTTAAATCCTTCTGGATTTAAAATCGAAAAAATTTCAAAATCCGAATTTTGGATTTTGTATTTAAAAAGGTTGGGCAGAATTAAAATCCTTCTGGATTTAAAATCGAAAAAATCTCAAAACCCGGAATTTTGGCTTTGGATTTAAATCCACTCGCATAACGGATTTTGGATTTCGGTTTTAAAATCTATTTTTGCAACGGATTTCGGATTTTGGATTTGAAATCCCATTTTTTCAGAATCGTTTACTTTAAAATCCAAAATTTTTCATGTTTCGTGATCCGGTGATTAATGTTCAGGCTTTAGGTTCGGGCATCACAACATTTCATTTCGTAGTTATGTCCGGTTTTGAATAAATTTTATAATAAAAACGTTTCGAAGTTCAGAATAATTAAAAATTGTTTTTCTTCATCGTTACTTAGATTTTAGATTTTGGAATTTGGATTTTAAATCCACTTTCTAAGAGGATTTTGGATTTTAGATTTTGAAATCTATTTTTACTGAGGATCTCGGATTTTGGATTTGAAATCCTTTTGTCCCGGATTTTGCCCAACCCTGGTAACATGCCCATTGTCCTGCAATTGGCAGATTTGTGCAGGAAAAGTCCTACATTTAGCTCAACAGTCTTCAATTTTTCATTATGAATTCGTTTTCCTCCAATTTACCATTCAAACTAAAGAAGTGATGCAATGAAAATTCGCAATTTTTTAAATTTCGTTCATTTTACGTTTATTTTTTTTAAATTCGAACATTGAAATATCTTAATTTTTGAAGAAAGGTGAAAATATCTTGTTGAAGGTTCTGAAAAAAAGTGCGGAAATTTTTCTCTGCAAGGAAAACATTTGAATCAGAAATATGTTTTGGAGATGACCATTTTATTTAAAAAAACAGATGAATAATTCATTTTTATTTTTTTCAATTTATAACTTTGTTTTTGAAGGTTTTTTTATCCAATGATTGAAATTTTTCCAAGTTTTATCAAATAAAACAGTCATTATATCTAGGTCTTGAAATTTTGAGCCTCAAGTTTCTTAAAATTGATACTGAAAAAAAATGTTGGTCTTCTCCCTCTCCTCCCCGGACTGATTTATTTTGCTGAAACGTAATATTCATGTTGAATTTTGGAAGGTTGCATTTTTTTTCCTTGGGGGGAGGGGAGCAGCGTGACCGTATAAAGTTTCGTCGGTATACCTCGATGTTTAACCAATTAAACTACCTAATTGAAATAGAAATTAGTTTTAGTAAGTTTGTTCAACTTCTAATTAATATATGATTTGAGTTGAAATCGATGTAAATTAGATTGGGGTTTATCTTGAAAAAAATTATTAATTTAGTAGGTACGAAAGGATTGATTAATATTTTGAATATTTGATTAATTGAATTTAGAATTTAATTGATTATTTTTAGTTGGGCAAAAGCGTAAAATGAAAAATGAGAGTGAGCTTTAAGATATCTAACAAAATTTCTGAAACGAAGTGCAGAACTTTTTTAGTTTTTTGAAGATCTACCAGTGAGATATTTTCACATCTCTTTCACCTCCACAAAATTCCAACCCCTCAAAAAATTGGAAAAATCTTCATGTTTTACAGACATATAATCGTTTTCTTGAAAAAATTTCATTGGTACCTTGAAAAATTAACGAAAAATTAACATGATTAAAAAATAGTTGAAGTTCAATCATTCTTTTTATTTTTGGAAAATAATTTACGACCCCCCCCCCTTCCTCTATGAACAAAAGTATGTATCAATTCCAAGAATTTGGAATTATTAAAAATTTGTAACTTTTCGAAGAAATTCTATCGATGAAATTTTTCTATGATATTTCTTTGAAAAATAAGGAAACTTGGCTTAAATATCCAAAAAGTTGGAAAAAATCACCCAATATTTTAAACTTTTTGTAATAACTTTTCAGTGTTACGTTTTCAATAAGAAATGACTCTGAAAAACTTTGAGCTGTCTGTCTTGAGAAATAAGAAATTCTTCATTACATAATTTAACGGAATTAATGAGCGTCCCTGTATTTCTCGTGATGAACAAAGGGAGCAGAAAAATTTTCAAAACTACTTTCCATAAAAAGAGACTAAAAATTGAAGATTCTTGAACAAAATTGTTTTAAATTTTTTCGTTTTTTAACGCTTCTTTTTCAATTTTGGGATCTTAAAAAATTGAAACTTGAAAGAATTATTTTCTCGCACAAAAAACAAAAACAGACCTCGAGGATGGAAAACACTGAATGAAAATCCTCCCCCTTTTCCCATTCCTCCCACTTGTGAAAAATCCAGAAATTCTAGTTTTCGAGTCGATAATTAACAGAAGTGATAAAGTTGAACTAAAATTCAGCTATAAATACTAATTATTGTCAAATTTACACGTCGTTTTGAACATTAATTGAATAAATAAATTCCAATTTTGAATTTCTAACCCGTCTCATTTCTGTATAAATTGGCTTTTGATTCGATATGAGTATCATACTTTCAATGAAGCAATTTTAATAATACATCGTAGAACATACTACTCAACACTTTTTTCCAACGAAAGAATTTTCAAATTTATTTCTGGACCGAAATGAGCAAATATGCGAAGAGCTCGCAACCCATGGCCCTTTTTCGCCTTTTTTCATAAACATAATCGCGTGAAAGATGTAAAGACGAAATACGCAGAATTATTATAGGATATTCGAAGAATTTACTATTCTACCAAGGCAACAAAACCGTTCAGGTATTTTGACAATATTTTAGAAAGAGTTTTGAAAATATGTACAGCTCATTCGAAATAAACAGGCTGCGTGCAAACTTCGGCATCTTGAAATTTGCGTCATTTGGAAATTTTTTCAATTATTTATTTGTCTCTGGCCTTTTCGTATAGTTTCAGAAGTGGGTATAATTTAATCATTGGAATTTTTTGTTTGTCTTGGAAAGTTGTTTGGAAATTTATATTTGAAAATTTATGTGTCTGAAATTTTCATGACCACTGTCCTTTCTAATTTTAAAATAAGCTACTTTGTGAGGTTTTTTTTTTCACTCGTACGAATCCTTTTACCCTAAACCGTGGTATTTTCACACCTCCTCCTTCCTCCCCCTAAACCCTCACTAAACTTGTTTTTCGAGATGATGGAAAAAAATTACAACGTCGAGAAAGTTTTAAATTATTTTCTACGACCATGTTTTTCTGGATAATTTTTCTACATGAATATTAAATCCCGAGTCCGGATTATCGTATCATATACTTAGAGGATATAAAACGGTAGACCAACGTAAATTAATATGTACAACGTTCTAGTGCTGTACAAGTGTTAAAGGTAGCTATAACCGGAAAAATTTTTATTTACGAAAACTCGTAATTGAAAAGCGTTTTTCCGCGAAACGAAATTTTTTAATGTAACGAAAATGATAATTGACAACATTGAACCACCCGCGAACCACCGATATAATAAACGGTTTAATCATCAGATCTGGTAATACTTGTCGTGAGCCGTGTAAAAGGTCATTATAATTTTGCTTACGTTCGATATTTCAAACGCCACGGCGCGAAACTTTGAAACGTTGTGGTCTGCAGCGTTAAATTTAGGTTAAGTTTTTTTCCCCAGTTTCATTTTGCTACCTTTTTTTTTTCTACCCATCTCTCGCGTTCGCCGGTATGGTAGGCGTAAATAAGTATAGTGTAGAAAAGGTTGAGAATGTGTTGTATTAGAGGTTGTCTATGTCTTATAAGGAAGGAAATACGTAATTGCCAGTATGGCCTATTTATTTAAAGTCGTACTCGATGTCACGCCGGCGGTGAAATTAAATTTGTGAATTTGCGATCCGATGACATTACGAAATATTGAATCATCGGAATGATTTTCTAATCAGAATTAATCTGATTGGAATCAGAGAAAACACGATAATATGAATTAGTAATAGGGCTGAGGATCGATTTGTTATTCGTGTAGTTTAACTGTAATATACATTTTTTCCCCTATGCGATAATATATATTTATGGACGAATTTATTATGTATAATTTTCGTTTGGATTTGGAAAGTTATGGTTTTTTTTTGTATTTTTAATAGTTTTGGGTTTTCAAGGTATCAAGGGTTGGTTGATGAAAATTATAGGAAAAAAGATGAGGGAAAAGGTGAAAAATATCGAGTAAATGGAATTTTCGATACCTTATTATTTTGATAACTGATGATGACTAATACGTAATATCTAGAATTGATTAATTTTTAGCCAATAAAAAATGATAATATTTTGCGTAATCAATTGAGATATTCGATCATGTCTGATGAAACATTTTTCGGATTGAAAAACCAAGGGGAAAACTCAAAAAAAATCGATGCTTTCGACGATGTCCATGTCCTAGCTCGAGAGAAAAGATAGTTGTCGAGATGAAAATGGCATAAAAAATTCACATATCAAAATTCCGTCGACTTGAAATGTTTTTGTAGTTTTTTCCCGACAGGTTGTCAATATTTTTGACTGTCGATAAAATGAAACTTTTAAAACTATTTCGATGGATCGTTATTGAATTATGAATTTGGAAATGTGAACTTGGAAAATCGAGGAATCGATTTCGAATAATTTGATAATTCGTTATAGCAATAATTAATTTATCAGTCTTATTGAGCACTACTTATTGTTCCGAATTTTGAGTGGAAAGTCGATTTTAATTCATTTTTTGGGCTTTCATTTTTATAAAACGAAGTTTCGAATTGTTTCGATTCATCTGTGAAAAATGATTTAATTGATTACACAGGTCGACGTTTTCAAACTTTTGAAATATTTTTACACGCTGATCACGAAAAAAGCACTGAAAAAATTTCATCGCTCAAGGATTTTTCACAATTTGAATTTTTTCCTGAACAGTTTTCCTAATTTTTTTGATAATGATAACTTTTGGTATTTGAAGTCGATTTTCTGAGAAAAGGAAGGGTTCTACAAAAAAAGTGAATAGAACATAAATTGTGGAGTGTAAAATTTCATTTCCAAAAATTTCAATTAGTTTTTTCTTAGAAGGCTTAGCTTTCGAGATATATTATAGTTCAAAGTTGAACTTTTTTTAAAATTGGAAATATCTCGAAAACTAAGCTTCCTATGAAAAGAACCAATTAGACTCTACAGATGGGAAAGACGCTCTATAATTTATGTTCTATTCGTATTTTTCTTTGGAGGCTCGATTTTTCCAGAAAATCGATTTTTTGTAATGAACCACATTTTCAACATTTCTCATATCTAACAATGGAAATAATCAAAGGCCGGCAAATCAACATTTTTTTCCTCAGTGATTGAGCCTGATTGGTGATTCTGACCTATTTTCTAGTGCTGAGTTCTAATATGATTTCAGTTTTATTCCATCACGTCAGGATTTTTTATAATTCGAATGTTTTGTTGAAAATTCGTTTTATATTTCTTTATGTAAATTTTGACCCTTAAAGTCGATTTTCTGGCGAAAGAAAGGGTCCTATGAAAAAAATGAATAGAATCTAAATTGTAGAGCGTAAAACTTTCTATTCGTAGAATCCACTTAATATTTTTTTAGGAGGCTTAGTTTTTGAGATATTTCCAATTTTTGGAAAAAAAGTTGAACTTTGAACTTTGTTTGAACTACAATATTTCGAAAGCTAAGCCTCCTAAGAAAAAACTAATTGGACTTTACTGGTAGAACATTTTACGCTCTACAACTTATGTTCTATTTAATTTTTTCGTAGAACTCTTCCTTTTCTCAGAAAATCGATTCTAAGAGTTGAAAGTTATCAAAAAAGGTGGAAAAACTGTCGAACAAGAAATTCAAATTGTGAAAAGTCCTTGGGTGATGGAATTTTTTCACTATTTTCCTCGTGATCAGCAAGAAAAATACTATAAAAATCACCCTTCAAACTTCAAACAGCATTTTTAACGTCGACCTGTGTTATTGATCATTATTGGCGATTATGTGTAAAAATCGATATAATACAATCAATTATTGATTCAGTATATTTTGATTCCGTTCTATCGATTTTGTGTTTGATTTTGAAAAATTAATGCTGCTTTCGATTGTCGAAATCAATTCGATATTTTATATGTCGAAATCGTTTCCGAATGTGACTTTATTTGCCATTTCTAGTTCGATATTGAAAAATCAAAATTGGCGACGTTTAATTTTATAAAATCGATATTCTGTTCAATTTTTCGTACTTGATTCGGTATTCGATTTCTCAATATCTAGGTAATTTGAATTGGATTTTTTTATTAAATTTTGTGTTCGATTTTAGAAAATTGATATGATTTGATTATCAAAATTACTTTGATGTTTGATTTCTGGAAATTCATTTTTAATACGGTTGTAATCGATTTTGGAAAATGTATGCATACATTTGTTGGATTTCTCGAAATCGAATCGAGGTTTGATTTTTCGAAATAAATTTGATATTTGAATTCTCAAAATTGATTCAGTATTCGATTTTTAGAAATAAATTTAATAGTCGATTTTTCGATTCGATTAAGATCAGATTTATTGCACTCGAATCAATATTTGATTTTTCGAAATCGATTCAGTATTCGATTTTTCAGAATAGATTTTGTTTTTGATTTTTCAAAATCGATTCAATGTTAGATTTGTCGAAGTCAAATTGATATTCAATTTTTCAAAATAGATTCAGTTTTTGATTTTTCAACACGGATTCAATATTCGATTTTTCGAAAGTGATTCAATATTTGATTTTTCGAAAACAATTATATTCAATTTTCCAAAATAAATTCAGTTTTTGATTTTTCAAAATCGATTCAATATTAGATTTTTCTTTAATCGAGTTGATATTCGATGTTTCAACATAAATTCTGTTCTCGATTTTTCGAAATCGATTAATATTTAGTTTTTTTAAAATAGATTCAGTTTCTGATTTCTCCAAATTGATTCAATATTAGATTTCATTTCTCGAAATCGGCGATTCGATAATCGATGTTTCAACGTGATTCGATGTTCGATGTTTTGAAAACGATTCAATATTCGATTTTTTAAAGTCGATTGATATTCAATTTTCGATTTGATATTCGACGTTTCAACGTGGATTTGATATTCGATGTTTTAAAAACGATTCAATATTCGATTTTTCAAAATCGATTCAATATTAGATTTCTTGAAATCGAATTGATATTCTATGTTACGACATGGATTTGATATTCGCTTTTTCGAAATCGATTCAGTAGGTATTGGATTTTCCGAGATCGTTTTAATATTAGAATTTTCAAAATCGACTTTATATTCAAAATCGATTTCTGAAAATTGATTCGATTTCGAATTTTTTCATTATTAATTCAAGTTTGCAAGTTCAATGCGATTTTATTTTATTCAATTCGTAATTTCACAAAATGGTTACTTAGTTCGATTGTGCAAACTCGATTCTGTATGTACTACGTACTCAATATTTGATTTCTGTAAATCAATATTTCAAATGAGATGTAAATAATTTGATTTTTCAGAATTTATTCCATCTGCGATTCCATTTAATCATCCAAAATTAATAGCCATGTTTTTTTACACGGATTTTAAATTCTTTTTTTTCGATTATGTTATCAGTTTTCTAAAGAAAAAAAACTTTTCCGTTCTGAGAATCCAAAATCTATTTCGAGAATCTACTCAGCGGGTAGCTTTTCGAATTGGATTCTGGATTTTGAAATTCAGGATCCGGAAAATCCAAATTCAGATTATGCAAAATCCATGTAAAAAAAACCATAGCTAATTTCATTCGATGATTAGTGATGAAATTTTCATTTTGAAAAATCTTTATAAAATTTTCCAAAAACGTTATTAAAGTTTCCTAATGATGAAAAAAAATCGATTGTCGCGTTCACTGAATCTATCAATTACTTATAACCATAATTAGAGATAGAATCTCTAAAAATAATTATTATAATTTCAATTTTCTCGTAATATTCAAATATCCCAGGGTGTCTACCGGTCGCGAAAGTCGCGAAAGTCGCGAAAAAGTCGCGAATTTAGATTTAGGTCGCTGAAGTCGCGAAATTGACCCAAAATTCATCAAAAGTCGCGAATTTTTCCGAAATTACTTCCATTTTTTCGCCTTTTACAAAACAGAAAAAGTAAAGAAATTTCACCATTTTGAACATTTTTTCTAAAAATTTTCGCCCTCGCTTCGCTCGGGCTCATAAATTTTATAAATCCATTCTTAAATTATATACCCCTTAGTCCTTTTCCCTTCTATTTCAGACAATTGAATATTTTGAAGCGGAAAAATATGTTCTTGTGGGAGACTAAGTAGCGATCACGATTGGGAATTTCAAAGGTAATATTGTGTCCATTGTCAGGAAAATCTAAAATAATTGAAGAATTTTGGAATTTTCTAAGGGATGTTTTAAAAAATAAATCCATTTGGAAATATGTCTTTTTTTGCTGGGTTTTAAATAAATTCTCCGAAAAAATTTCGCCCTCGCTTCGCTCGGGCCAAATCTGCTAATATTTCAGTCTTTCCATGAATTTATTTCTCAATAATCATTTAACAATTTTATCTGTTCTAACATGATTTTTCGTAAAATTTTCACCCTCGCTTCGCTCGGGCAGTAACTACTTCTCTTCTTTACCATAAAATAACTCACTTTTGGAAAATTTTTGTGAAAAATTGTCTTTTTTCAAAATTAAAGACGTATTTTCTTCCGCGTATAAACTTTTTTCTATAATAAATTTGATCTCGTTGATTTTTTGGTGTGTGGGGGGGGGGGTCAAATTGAGAGGTATGATACTAGATACCTTAAAAAAAGGTCGCGAAAAAGTCGCGAAATTTGATTTTAAAAAATTGGTAGACACCCTGATATCCTAATTGATTGGTATAAATAGAGAAATAATCGATTACTCTCTCCAATTCGATAGTTCCTGCTGCGTACATATCTCACTCTTCTACACGTTTTAAATTTTTATGATGCGTAACCATCAAAAACATGGTTCGATTCGATTTATTCGACGGATGGGTAATTTCATAAAATAAAACGATTGTCGGAATGGATTTTATCGTATATCACTCCGAAATGGGGAAACTTTGATAAAATGTCAACAATTAGCATAAAATGGTAATAAAATGTACACGTATGTTTGCCTACCTTGAAACTTTGAAGGAGCATAATGCTGTGGATAAAATACCAACTTCGTTGGTCGGTCTTGGTACTCAATACTCATTTCGAATGTAATATGCGGCGGGAAGGAAATTTTTCATCGTCAAATATCAATCGATTTTTATCGAGAACTTGGCGTTGAAAATATTTATTTTTAGAAATACCAATTAAGTTTCACTTTGAAGTGGGAGTAAAGTGATTTTTCACGGTTTATAAATTTTTTAAAGAAATCCCTTCGAGGAAACGAAGAATTTTTTTCAAAGTGTTGGAATAAATTTACATTTTGAAAAAGTCCTATCGTTGATTTTAATTCGGTGTTTTTCTCATTTTTTTTTGGTTGTCGTACCAAAGACTAAAAGTTTTATCAAGATTCCTTCCCCGGTCCGCTTATCCGATCAATTTTCAAGCATCAATATTATATTCGAAAATTACTTAGGTACCGCATAGCTCGACATTGAGATATAATTAGCGATAATTGAACGACAATTATTAGTGGGTGTCGTTGGTTTTACGATATTATTATGTCATCCTAGTTAGTCGGTCGGTCGTATGCGTGAAATACGCCATCTGGCGATTAAGAGGGTTAATTTCGTAACGTTTATATTAATTTTTCGTCAAGAAAATATATGGTCGGCAAACAAGCGCCCATAAACGACGTAGGTACGTATAATTACGCCCAGAAATTAGTTTAACGAGATTATTCGCGAAGACAACCAGGCCGACGGTGTTGAACGGATTAATACGGTTGCTACTGCCAGCTTTTGGGGTCGAAAAGCCAAATCCTTTTGAAGGATTTTTTCCATCAGGGGTGAAAAATTTAGTGACGATTTAGGTACTAACTTCCCTTTGCCAATACCTATAGCCAATCCAATCACCCAATTTAATTTCTATTTGTACGTTTTAACACATTGTGGTATTTCTTACTGTGTTTCTCTATCTTTGCGTTTGCTTTTTTTGGTGTTTGTTTTCGGTGATTGGTTGTGTTCATTGTGGCTGATATACGATTAACACACACGCACATATTCTATATTTTACACACATTTCCATTCCGAATCGTCGCCTATAGAATCCCGGCTATATGAAAGAAAATTTCACCATTGTTGTTGAGTCTTATCATTTAGCCGACAGAGGAGAACAAGAAAATGTAAGATTTTCCACGCTTCGAAATAATGCCATGGTTGCTTTTTTAAATTTCATTTCTGAGTAATCACAGTACAGTACTTATGCTTTTGTTTTTTTTTTACAAGAGAGGTATCCCAATTCGAATTAAAATTTTGAGCCGAAATAAAAATAAATCGAAAAGATATGATAAAAGAACTCAATATCCAAAATTTTAGCAGCTGAAGTTCATTTCTCGAATTTTAGCGAATTTTTGAAGTTTCAAAATTACTTCATTGCTCTGCTAAATATGAAAAGGGTACCGGCGGTGCTGAAATTCGACACTAACCGATGGAAGTTCGTTCTTATGGTCTGAAAACCTTGTGGAAAATTTTTTGGACCTCTACCCCTCTCCTATCCTTGATTATGGGCCAAAACGTTCTTTTTTTCAGTCTTTTCATCAAGAATTTTTTTTGCGAGTTTTCAACCAAATTTTTTCAAACTTGCGTGGGTGGTACACTATACTGAGGGGTATTAGCTGGTGGTTTGAAAAAAATTTTCGATGATTTCTTCTAGCTGAAACTCGTGTTTGAAAACTTCAGATCGAGTTTTCTATACATGATGGTTCAGAGGTGCAATTTTGAAAAAAAAAAATCATATGCCTACTCCCTATGTACAACGTGATGTTTTTTTCAGAATTTTCCAGGTGGTAGAACATCTTGAAAAATGCGAAAAACCATTTTTCCACAACGTTTTTCACTCATGGTCATTTTTGGTCGAAAATTAAAAATCGCAAAAAAGGAATGAAATGAAGTGAAAATCGGAAAAGTGGTGTATTAAATACGTATTTTGGGGTTTAATTACACAAAGAAAATTTCGACCAAAATTGACCACTTTATGAGTGAAAAACGTTATGGAAAAGTGGTTTTTCGCATTTTTCAAGATGTTCTACCACCTGGAAAATTCTGAAAAAAATATCGCGTTGTACATACGAAGTAGGTATATGAAATATATTTTTTTCAAAATTGCACCTCTGAACCATCATGTAGAAAACTCGATCTGAAGTGTTCAAGCACGAGTTTCAGCTAGAAGAAATCATCGAACATTTTTTTCAAACCATCAACTAATACCCCTCAGTATAGTGTATCACCCACGCAAGTTTGAAAAAATTTGGTTGAAAACTCGCTAAAATAAAAATTCTGAACGAAAAGGCTGAAAAAAAGAACGTTTTGGCCCATAACTAAGGATAGGAGAGGGGTAGGGGGGCAAAAGAATTTTCACAAGGTTTTCAGACCATAAGAACCAACTTCCATCGGTTAGTTTCGAATTTCAGCTCGGGGGCAGATTGGCCTATCTTGACCGCCGGTACCCTTTGATCTAATTAACGAAAAAAGCTGAAATTTGGTATATACCTTATTTTTGACCTCCCGAATCGATTTGAAGAGGTTTCGAGACGATTCGGAGTCTCCAGAAAATTTGAGAATTTTCCTGCACCGAAAAAAAAACTCATAAAAATGGTTCATATGAATGCACCTATATAAACTATTTTATTGGGCTTTTCTTCGAGGCTAGAAAATTTCAAAATTTTCTGGAGACCCCGAAACTTTTTCCTATCGATTTGGAAGGTCGAAAATAGGGCATCTGCCAACTTTCAGCTTTTTACCTCGATGCGTATGCTGTGGGCGTATTTTTAAATTTTTTACCGAAATATTTTCTGCCGAAAAATATGGATTTGAACTGGAAGTTTCAAATTTCGGAAAATTATGCTTTAATCGAGCAAATAAGTCGCTAATATGGGTAATCCGCTATTATAAGTGCTAAAGTTCATATGAACTATTTTTATGGGCTTTTCTGCGGTGCTGAAAAATTTCAAAATTTTCTGAAGGCTCCGAAACGTCGCGAATCCATTTTCAATTGATTCGAGAGGTCGAAAATAGGGGATATACCAAATTTCAGCTTTTTTCGTTGGTTAGATCAATTTTTTTTATTTGGCAGGGGCTGAGGTAATTTTGAAATTTCAAAAATTCGCCAAAATTCGTGAAATGAACTTGAGCTTCTGAAATTTTGGATAGGTATATAGTTCTTTTATCGTATACTCTTAATTTATTATTGTTGACTTGAAATTTCAATTTTATTCGGGATATCCCCCTACATAACTTTTTTTTTCAATTTTTAGAGTAATGAAAGTACCAAATATAATACTTTTTGACGTTTTGCATAGGTTCACGAGTTACCACCGGAAAAATTAAAACAGAGAGATATAGTTCATATTGATATAAGTAATGATCCAGTTGCTTCAAACGATTATAAAAGAGACGAAGATCCGTCTTTATTTAAAAGTAAAAAAACCAACCGAGGACCTCTGGTTGGTAATTGGATTGAAAGGGTGAGTATAAAAATTTATCGTGTAAATGGTGATTTGAGGAGACCTTTATTTCGATGAAATTTTTACAGGTCGATCCCGTGATGACGTGTTATAAATTGGTTACTGCTGAATTCAAATGGTTCGGGTTGCAGAATAGAGTAGAAAATATTATTCAAAAATCAGAAAGAAGATTGTTCACTACGTTTCACAGGTACGAAAAATTATGTATTTTTAAAAAAAGAAAAAGTGGAGGGGATCGGAGTGAAAACCAAAATTCGTTCAAAATACGAGCTGTCTGATTCCCCATCGATGGTAATAAAATTGCCAACCCATATTACGCGATACTGCTTGTGTAACTTCCTTTTATGTGATCGTAATTTTCGAATTATTAGGATTTAACCCGAGTGTGACGTGGCATAATGTTTACTAGCAAGAAAAACAAGAACAATCGAAAAATATCAGAAATTTTAATGATTTTACTGTAAAAAACAAGAATTTTCAATTTTTTCTCTTCCCTTGAGTTTTTTTTTTTATCGAGGAGGGTTCTTTTTGGGCGAATTTGAAACAAGAAAAATTACGTTAAAATGTTTAGAAAAATCTGGAAAATAGCAAGAATTTTCATTATTCAGATCCAATAGAAACCATGCGTGATTACAGTTGCCTGTTAGTTTATTCGAAGGTGTTTGCTGTTGAATTTTTAACTGGTTGCCATAAAAATGTTAAAATATTCAAGGTAGTGTTGTTTATTTCAAAATTTGAATAGTGGAAAATACTCATAAATTTTAAATATATCCATCAAGAGTAGAATTTTTCCCAAAACAAATCTAGCTAATTTCTTTTTGAAGGAATAAGCTTCAAAATCATTGGATATGTTTGAAGAAAATAAAATTCAATGTTCAACATTGCCAAGCATGCCAAGCAAATATTTTGATTATTTTAAAAGTGATGGTGATATCAATGGCGATTTCGTTTCAAATGCTTTTTAATTTTGTCAGAAGTTTACAAAAGTGCCTGAGACTTTTTGTTAAGAAGTCAAATATTGGTAGAAAATGTCAAATTAATGATGACCATATGACTGATGAATTTTTACCAAATTTTTTATTGTCTGGCAAAACATCAAAAGTTCACTCTTTGCATCAAAAATATTTTTCCATGTTGGAAAGTTTGAATTTTCATCTTTTTTTTTTTGAAATGATTCGACCTTGGAACATAACCTTGTTATGGGAAGTCCAAAGCCCAAAATTTTATAAATTTTTCAATTTTCGAAATGTGTGGAAGTAGACGTAACCGTTTAGACAGTTAGACAATAGACACGCCCTCAAATGCGTCTCTCTTTATCCAAAAATATGCAAATCTTATCTAAGAAGTATTTTAAAAAGTAAAAAAATATTTTTTAAAATTTTTTATTCGGAATTTTATGAAAATTGTTATCGTAGAAGGTCGAAACATTTTTTTCACGGGTTTAAAAAATCAATAAAGTTCTAGGGCAAGTATGCCAAATTTCGTTTTGGGTACGAATGCTGTTAGCGAGGAAAAGAGTGATAGAAAAGTCAAATTCATGCCATTTTTTGTAATTTACAAGAAATTGACTCTATGAATACCACAATAATTTTTCCATTTGAATATTCCAGAGATAGATTCTTAGTTGGTGTGTGCTTCCTACTGCCTAGTTTTAGTTCACATTTGGTTTATTTTTTTTGAGTTTGGTGTATTCTAAATCAGATTTTTTCTCTTCCTGTACTTCGAGAGCAGGATGGAGAAGAGGGTGCGTTTTGATGTGGATGCTTGAGGCTAACAAATCCAAAATAAAGTTCATTTTTGAAAATTTTAATTTTTAATAATTAAAAAAATGAGATGTTTTAAAAAAATCAATCACGATTTGGAAAAACATTGAAATTAGTTAATGTGGTCATGTAAGTAGTCGAAATGAAAGAAATTTTGAGTAGAACACAATGAGACAGGTTATAGCCCAGATCAAAGTACCAAAATCTAAATCAATTTTCGTGAGATCGAATTCATCCAAATATGAATAAGTGAGTACTCAAAATGCAGGAAATTGTAAGTATAATTCGCTAAAATAAGCTACAGCTCAGATCAAAGCATCAAATTGAAGTCAAATTTGATTGGGGAGGGGTTGCCATATAAGGATCCAAAATCAAATTGAAATATGATCATGTGAGTACTCGCAATGAAATAAATTTTGAGTAGAATTCAATGAGATAGGTAATAGCTCAGACCAAAGTACCAAAATCTGAGTGAATTTTCTTGGGGATGTAAAGCTGAGACTTTCTTTACACAAATACCAGGACGAATCATTCAATTTGAAAATTATTCATTCATGATGAGAAATAAAACAAAACATCGTTTCATTCCTCGCTTGAACCTCCGAAAATGAAAAGAAATGTTAAATTGATCGAGATCTTGGGAAATAGAAAAAAAAATTCATTAAGTACCTTTCAAGATGAAGATCCACATTTCGTTTAAAATTTTGAACTTAAAGAATCAAAATAATTTTGATCGAATTACATACTTACTCTTTTGTTTATAAATCAGTGAAAATTATCGAAAATCACTGAAAAGCAGTCAAAATTGTAGCACAGTAGTAAATCAGTGAAAAATTTCACTGAAAGCAAACAGTGAAAAATTTGCTGAAAAATTATCGAAAATCACTGGGAAAAAGTCAATATTGCAGCACAGTAGTAAATTAGTGAAAAATTTCACTGAAAGCAAACAGTGAAAAAAATACTGAAAATCAGTGAAAATTCAATGAAAAGTCAGTTAAATATCTAAAAATTTTTGAAAAATCAGTGAATTTTTTTGAAAAATTGGTGATATTTCTTAAAAAATTGGTAGATTTTTTTGAAAAAACTAGTGAAATTTTTTGAAAAATTATCAAAAATCCGCTGAAAATCAAAAAATTTTGCTGACTTTCCGTGTGCTGCAATTTTGACTATTTTCTATCAGTAACTTTTCTCTGATTCAAAATGAGAGAGTAGGATGGAGTCAAGAAAGGTTGAGCCAAATCAAAAAGTTCGAAAAAAAAAGAATGGTGAATTCTTAAAAATATTCCAATTAAATATATAATTTCGGGGAAAAAACTGAAAATTTGACTTCGGTGGCGTATTCAAAGTTCCTAATCAAATTCTGGAATTATTCTGACTCCAACCCCAAACGCCGGCCCACAGGGGAAAGAGGAGGGGATCAAAGTGAAAAAAAGTTTCAGCAGTATTGAGTGTGGTATCGAAATAATCCACATTTCATCATTTCCCGAGTTGATTTTTCATCTCCGAAATCCCCCCCCCCTTGAAAGGCTCACAGAACTTGGGGTAAGGGACCAGCATTTTAAAAATTTCCAATGAGGTATCAAAATGTATGTTTTTGGAACAATTTTGGCTCCACTTGGTAATTTTTCAGAAAATAAAATGTTGAACAATTTTTTAACTTTTTTCAACCTTTTTTTTTTACAGACAAGTATTCTGTTGGATGGATAATTGGCATGGACTTACCATGGAGGATATTCGAAGGATCGAAGAAAGAACGAAAGAAGAACTAGATCGGGTAAGAAATTTCGCAGGAATTTTTTTCCTCTCATTTGTTACATTATCGAATCTAAAAAACATATAAAATGTAACAATTTGAAAAATAAAAACGGAAACGGTCGGTTAATTTACATCGATGATGATTTGATTACAGCAACGAAACACCGGAAACGTCCGAGGCATGCAGGCGGAAACGGAATAAAATTTTTCGACGCTTGGAATCGTTAAATTTTTACCTTCGTCACCGCGAACTATCTACCATGGGTTATTGTAATTTTCTTCGACTTTTATTTTTTTCTCTGCTGTACTTAAAAAAAAAGAGTAATTAAAAAATAATATTTTAAAGGTGTCATGCGCGCGAATACATTCGACGTTTAGTTGTATTAAATTTTTCTTCTCTTGTTATTTGTTTTTAATCGCATATACAATTACGAGTAGTCTAATTTATCGCCGTGATTTATTTAAGACAAGCAAAAAAGAAAATCACGGCGGGTATTGTACGTAATTTTTTTTCCTTTCCTGATGGAATTTTTAATCGGAGCATTTTACGCTTTCGCTTTGATTAGTGATCTCAATAAGCGAATTATTTTTATTTGCTCTATCGAGTGCATTTTTCATGAAGTTTTTTCGTTTTTTCTTTTATTTGTGGGAAATCTATTAGGAATTTTTTGTTCGATAGATGTTTTTTTTAAATAACAGTGTCATCATTCCGTGGATTTGATTTCGCCTCACCCCCCCCCCCCCCCCACCTTATCCCAGACCCTTTCCTTAGAGAAATTTAGGCGCTCGATATTTCCCCCTTACGTCCCTACCTCTATACTCCTTGCTCCTTATCCTATCCTCATCTTGAAGTACGAACTATGATTATTATTATTATTATATTTATTAAGTATTAAGATAGTATATTTTTTTTGAATTTTCATCTTCGAACCAGAATTTAAATAAGCAAGGATGTGATCTATCTTCTGTCTGAACGATAATTCCATAATTTTTAAGCCGATTGATTCGTTTTTTTCCCTCGGTTATTCTACCTACTTTTTTTTTACAGTCAACTCGTTCGCACGTGTTTGTTTTATACCTATTTTTTTCGAAACACTAAGGCTTTTTTTGATTCTAGGTTTTGTTATCTCGTTAAATGTTTTTTTTTACTCGAGTACGTCTCTACATTGATATCGTGATCAATGGGACGATGTGCAAAATTATCAAATTCTACAGCTGAAAAATGCAGGCATCATAGTCGGTCATTTTTTTCGACTTCAGTCACTTTTGGTTACTTTTCACGTCTAAAAGGTCACTTTGGTTACTTTTTCCCCTCAAAAGTCACTTTTTCTTTGCACTTTCAGGCAAAAATTCAAATTTTCAAGTAAAAATTGCTATTTTTCAAAATTCATCAAGAAAAAAATTAAAAAATTGATATTTGTTAGTTTGTTTGTTGTTTTGACGAAGGAATTTAATAAATGAAATTATTCATGTCTTTTCAGTTGATTTATCTTTGAAATGTTTGCAGAAAACTACAAAAAAATTACCCCTCCCCCAGAAAACTGTAAAAAAATTGCCACCTGAAAAAATTGAATTTTTGGTTACTTTTGGTCACTTTTTGATCACTTTTTGCTCAAAAAAAGTTACTGAAAGTTACTTTTTTCTTCAAAAATTTCGCTATGATGCATGAAAATGTAATTTTCCACGTATTTGCTAAAAAAACAGGAGTATTTTATATTGAGGTATAAGCGGCTAGTCTCTTGTGTAGTATGTCGAGTGATAAATTATTTTACCAATTAGGTTATTAAGTTAAATGTCAACATTTTCAGGCGTCTGTTGAAAAAGTATACTTGTTTTTTTTTTTTTTTTAGTTGAAAATTTTTAATGAAAACGTAGAGAATTACGATGGCAAAGACTGTGCAATGTGTTGCTTCCATATTATGCAATTTTTTTTTCTTATTCTGCTTGACGGTTTATGCGATTTGTAAAATGATGGATGAAATTTGTTTTTGAAGATGTAAAGGTGTATGACACTTATCCAGTTGAGTTTTTTCTTGTTGCTTTTATTTATAAATTACGCTATTAATTATAAGGTTAACATGTTACAATGGTAAAGTGTGTGTCAAAATTTCTTTTAACTTACTTTGAAATAAATTATTTATTGTTAGCGTTGCAGGGTTGTGTATTTTTTCCTCGCGAGTTGTGCAACAAGAGTTAATATTTGGTTTGGGACGATGATGTGGGAAAAAAGTGGATTGTTCAATTCTGTTAATTTTGTTTTGAAAAATTTATGGGGTGTGAATTTGTCAGCGGAAATAGGTACCTTGAAAATTATAAGTGTTCGATGTCCATTTTTCCTACCTTTTAATTAATTAAATTTTGTCATCGTATGTTGAGGTATTGTTTGCGTGATGTTTTCATTTGGAAATTAAGTTGATACTCGATTCGATGTTATGAGGTAATGTCGCTAATGTGCTGAATTTAGGTTTTCACGGTTATCGTAAACGTGTACGATTGTGGCTTTTCTTCATGAAATGTAGGTACCTACTCGATATCGTCGTTTATTAATTTTCATCTTTACGTTGATGGGTGTTGGTAAAGTAGTCAAGAGCAATGATATCACTATCACTTATCGACAAAAAAAATTACTTACTGCAGATTATTTCTGTTCTTGAGTATTGAGCACTCGAGTAGGTGAACGATAATTGCAGTTTGTAATAAATTGTATTTATTCGGCGACAATCTTGTAAATTGAGTTGGAAATCGCTTCGAGACGATTTGTAGATATAGGTACCTCGAGTAAAATGTTTTTCGCTGGGTTAATTGGATTTTGTTTGATTGCTTTGTCCTATGGCAAGTATAGCTATGATACGAAGTATATAAATGTACCGGTAAGTAGATTAAAATTTGGTAATTTTTTAATCGGTTTAATGGATAGAGCAATTTAGGTTAAATGCAGGGGTGTAATGAAGTATTATTTAGAGTGAGGAGGTGTCCTTTGTGATTTTTACAAATTTTTAGCTAAAAGGAGTTGCTGTAACGAGTCTAAAAATACAGGGTGTTTCAGGGTAGAAGTAAGGGATTCCAGGCAGTGACTAAGCGACACACACTGAGTCTTTGTAGGTATGTTTGCCTAGCCTCCGAACCGCAGGGGCTAATTTGCAACAATTCAAAAAAAAAATTTTTTCAATTTATAATTTTTTTTTTGAATGAGCATAGCTTGCAAACCAAAATAGGTAGAGATTTGGAATTTGTTCGAGAGAAAAGAGAATTTTATCTGGATCACGATGGTCTGGTTGTTTTTTGTCTTAACAGATCAGGGAAGCAAGCAGCTGATAAAATAAACAGAAAAACGCTTGAAAAATGTGTGTCAAAACCTTCAATTTCCATCATTTTTGTTGAATTATTCAAAAATTTGTTCTCTTGACCGATCGATTAAATTAATGTTTCTAGAAGAAAAATGTTTGCTTTTTTTAATGCCGCAATCCCCGCCTCTCCATCTTGCTTAGATGAAAAATTATGCCCATTTAAATTCTTGAAAATGATTATGGAATTTCAAAAAAATACTTCATTCTCATTATTTTTGAGAATTTAAATGGGCATAACTTTTCATCTAAGTAAGAAAGAGAGACGGGGTTTGCGGCGTTAAAAAGAGCGAGCATTTCTCTTTCAATGTTTCAATACTCTTTCGATTCTGCCACCACACGTTCTTCGTTTCGCTGAATAGGTATCTCATCAACTGCTTATCATAATAATCTACACATACCTATTAATTTTTTTTAGAACTGATCTGAAATGAGAAATAATCGAGAAGGTCTGGAAGCAGCGACGCTCAATATTATCAGCCGAGCTTCTCTTTGTATCGAACTAAATGGTGGCCGATTCGAAGCTTTTCTTTAGTACCTAATTCAAATTTTTTCAATAAAATAATTTTTTGGAATTTTTACATTTTTGTTAAGTTATTCAAAAACGTGTTCTGATTGCCCATCAATGAAGTGGATATTATTGAAAAAGAAATGTATTCTCTTTTCAACGCCGCAAACCCCGTCTTTCTATCTTATTTAGATGAAAAGTTATGCCCATTTAAATTCTCAAAAATAATGAGAATGAAGCATTTTTTTGAAATTCCATAATCATTTTCAAGAATTTAAATGGGCATAATTTTTCATCTAAGTAAGATGGAGAGGCGGGGATTGCGGCATTAAAAAGAGCAAACATTTTTCTTCTAGAAACATTAATTTAATCGATCGGTCAAGAGAACAAATTTTTGAATAATTCAACAAAAATGATGGAAATTGAAGGTTTTGACACACATTTTTCAAGCGTTTTTCTGTTTATTTTATCAGCTGCTTGCTTCCCTGATCTGTTAAGACAAAAAACAACCAGACCATCGTGATCCAGATAAAATTCTCTTTTCTCTCGAACAAATTCCAAATCTCTACCTATTTTGGTTTGCAAGCTATGCTCATTCAAAAAAAAAATTATAAATTGAAAAAAAATTTTTTTTGAATTGTGGCAAATCAGCCCCTGCGGTTCGGAGGCTAGGCAAACATACCTACAAAGACTCAGTATGTGTCGCTTAGTCACTGCCTGGAATCCCTTACTTCTACCCTGAAACACCCTGTATACTGAAGGGAAGGACGATATTTTTTCGTATAGTGTACACTTTTCTTTACTACATGTGGAACACCACGTCAAATATTTTCGTAATTTGAAACGTTCGAATTTTTGCGATTTTTTTTCAATACTGATACCTATTTTTCCAACATTTTTTCGAACCTTGAAATTTTTTCAAACTTTAAAATTTCATCGAACTATTATTTTTACAACTCTAAAATTTATTTTCCTTTTTTCAGGCTCTGTAATTTTTCTTAAAATTTTTTCAAACTCTGAAATCGTTTCCTGAAAAATTGTTCAAACTTGAAATTTCTCTTTAAAATTTCCTCCACACTCCGAGATATTTCCTCCAAAAAATTTCAAACTATGAGAATTTTTCTCAAAATCTATTCCAACTCAATAAAATTATTTCTCAATGGTTTTCAGCCCTCAAATGTTTTCAAACTAGGTACCTTAAAAATTTTTCTTAAAATTTTTCATACTCTGACGTTTTTCCTCAAAATTAAACCACCCTTTTCCTCGAAACTTTTTCCGGCCATAATATTTTTCTCATAACTTTTCTTTTTTTGAGTGATGTTTTTTTTATACACGTGATGTTATCGCCCGTAAGTAGGATTGGAGAAAAAAGCTTGAAAATTTCGAGAAAAAAATATTGAACAAAAATTTCATAGCATGAAATAATGTTGGGAAAAAATTTTACAGTTCGAAAAAAATGGGGAAAAAATTTTAATTGGAAAACGTTTTTAAAAAATTTTTGTTGACAATTTTTTGAGAATTGTATTAAATTTTGAGGAAAAATTTCAGGTTTTGAAAAAAAATCAAAAGTTGGATAAAAATTTTGAGAGAAGATTTAAAGAGTTGTAAGTAAAAGATTTAGAAAACGTTGTATAGAGCTGAAAAATAATTAAGAATTGGGGTAGCAATTCCATTAAGAATGCCCTTTCAAAATGAGGGGTGATTTTTTTGATTACCAATTAGTCATCGATGAGAAAAAAATGGAGAATTTTTCAATTTGTCAAAAATTGTGCAAGTGCCATATTGTGATTTTCGACCTACCAAATTGATCGGAAGTGGTTTCGAAATGTTTCGAAGCCTCTGGAAAATTTTGGAAATTTTCAGCACTAAAAAAAAGCCCACCACTACGAGTGTATCCAGTAACTTTTAGTTTTTTGCCTCTATGCGCACGCTCTGGGTGTATTTTTCAATTTTTTTTCAACAAAATTTCTACCAAGAAATAGTATACATATAGGTTTTATTTTGAAAAATTGTGCTTTAATCGATCAAATACATTAGGTCATCAATATGGATAATCCGCAATAAAATATGCTAAAGTTCATATGGACCACTTTTATGGGATTTTCTGCAGTGCTGAAAAATTTCAAAATTTTCTGTAGGCTCCGAAAGGTTTGGAAATCGCTTCCAATCAATTCGGGAGGTCGAAAATAGGGTATACCAAATTGTAGTTTTTTTCGTTGATTAAATGATCAAATTTTCATTTTTGCAAGGCGATAGAATAATTTTGAAATTTAAAAAATTTTCCAAAATTCGGGAAATGAATTTTAGCTTTAGAAATTTTGAATATGAAGGTTCTTTCATGGTGTATCTGTACACTTCCGATATATTTTTGTTTTGGCCCAAAATTTTACTGCCGGTTGGGATACCTCTCTTGTTAGTTTTTTGGAATTATCTACGTTTCTCTATACCTTTTAAATTATTGTTGTATATTTTTTCTCGTAGTTGGATCATTTTTCATTCTTCAACAATCATACCTTCAAGTTGAGATATTTGATCAATGACAAGTTTTGGAAACCCAGCAATGGTCCAATATTTTTCTACCCTGGTAACGAAGCAGATATCGACATCTTTGCTCAAAATACGGTAATATTATTTATAATTTGGTGGAGTAAAAGTATTCCTCAAAATGTGCTATTGTTGTGAATGGGTATTTCTGTATAGAAATGGTAAAATGTCCTGTTCTCGGGGCTTCATTTTTCTGCACCCAGGCCTAGGCTACAGGTAAGTACATATTTGCACATCAGAAAATTATCTTTGATATCTCCCCCCCCCCCCTTCATTGGGTGGTAATTTTACAAAGAAAGTATTCGTCATTTGAGCATGAAAATGATTATTCAAGCAAGTAAGTACACACTCGTTTGTAAAAAAAAAAGAAATAGGTACCTAATACCTATACTCATTTCATTTTCAACTATTTTGTGATTCATAAAATTTTAATTTAGGTATACCAATGAATTGAGTGGGTAGTTCAAATTCTCTCATTTAATTTTTCCAATTATTCATGTGTAGTACCATCCATCTTTTTGAGATAAAACGATTTGTTAAGATTTGTTAAAATCTTTATTGCCATGAGAAGTTGTTCTTAAGTAATTTTTTATCACCGCAGGGATTTCTTTGGGAAGCCGCCGAAAAGTTCAACGCATTGATTGTTTTTGCTGAACATCGTTATTATGGAAAATCACTACCTTGCAAAGGGCATTCACATTCAGATTCAAATGTAGGTATAGGTTTAGGTACCTACTGAACAGCGTTCTCGTACCTACCTAATTTCCACCTAATAGTAAAAAAAATTTGATGAAATTTTTCGTCATTATAAACGATTCCTTTTTTTTTTAGAATACTCACAGTAACCAATACGAACATTATGCCTACTTGTCCAGTCAGCAAGTATTGGCTGATTACGTAGATGTCCTGTATGAAGTGAAAAATTACCAAAAACGTGGCAGCAGACGTCCCGTGGGTAAACAATCCAACCCAGTTATTGCTTTTGGAGGATCAGTAGGCGGGATATTGGCCTTATGGATGAGATTGAAATTTCCAGCTGTAATTGAAGGGTGAGCAAAAAATCTGAAAATACGAAATCAATGGGTAAAATTCTATTTTAATCTACTTGGAATTTTTCAACAGGGCATTGGCATCGTCTGCACAAACTTTCGGTTTTACTGGCATGACCCCTTGTGACGGATACAATAAAGTTTTGACCGGAGTATTCAACGACACCAGTCCAAAATGCGTGGAGAATATTAGAAATTCATGGAGCGTTATACGTAAAAACGTCGAAAAAAGTTAGTTTTTGATTCTCATTATTTATTATTAGGCGTTGTTATTCTTTTGGTTAAAACATTTTCTCTTTTTTCATTCACATGTTAATTTTCTTACCGATTGATATTAGACAATGGTACGTGGATAAGCAAAAATTGGAAGTTATGTGAACCAGTTAAAAGTGCAGAAAATGCATCTCGACTGATTGATGCTCTGACTGAAGTTTATTCAACTGTTGGCACGGTGAATTATCCGTATCCCAATGATTTTCATATGTCATTACCAGCATATCCGGTCAAGGTGAGTGGTATTTCTGGTTCTGGATATCAATTTAATTATTCCAAATTTTTTGTGTTTTGGTAACGTCGTTTTGGGATGGAGCCTCTTCTAAGGTAGTGAAAAATTGGTGAAGGGGTTTATTTCGAGCGGGAGATCTCCCAAGAAATGTTTGACCCCCTTGCCCAATCGAGAACGGAGTTAGGGGACCTCAAATTGGGGTCATATTTGATAAACCTCGCAGGTTTTTGCCACTTTTGGGTGATGCCATCGGCTTAGAACCTCGTTTACCCTCCTAAAAAGGTACAAGTTCGGTTACTGAACTTCCCTGAACATCCCTGAATCGTCAACCTTGAAATAAAATACCACTTTTTGCTCTCCACAGGAGGCTTAAAAATTGCAGATCGCGAATAGAAAGATTCTTCGATTTTTACCAAATTTACTCAAGCATTTTAAAATTGAGTCCGACTTTTTTTCATCGGTCCTAGAATAATTTTTGATGAAAATTTTCAAAAAAATTTCATGACAGGGGCGTCAACTGCATTTTGATTAACGCAATTTTCATCAAATCAAGTTGTTTTTTCTGTGAATTGAAAAGTACTTACTTACTTAAGCAAAAAAATTTGGTGATTAAAATAGATATATGTACTTACTCGTTCCTCGATTTTTAATTAATTTTATTAAAAAATTTTTGTTGCGGTGTTGTCTATAAAAATTTTTTGAAAATTACCTAAATAAAAAAAAATACAATTGGCAGCACTGTCGTGAGATTTTTTCATGGATTTTTTGAAAAATTTCATCAAAAATAATTCCAAGTGACTGAAAAAAATTTAAATTCAAATTTGAGGCGTTCGACTTCGAACGAACGATTTAAATAGAATATGTTAAAATCAAAAAATCTTAAAATTTGAGATCCACAAATTTTCAATTTAGGTCAATTATTCGGGGGAGTGTAAAAATTCAAATCATCGAACTTTTTTTGGGATGACTTGATTCCCAGAGGGTGGCACTACCCAAAAATGGCGAAACTGCGAGTTTTTCTTTCAAAACTGACCCTTTGCTGAATCATAGCTCCACCACTTTTTGGGCAAGGGAGTCCAAAGATTTTTTGTGGTCCGTCCGTTCGTAAATTTGCTGATTGGCTTGTGTAACACATATTCTGTTGATGATAGGAAATGTGCAAATATTTAGATACCTCATTCAAAGACGATGAATCATTATTAACAGCTGTACACAAATCCATCTCAGTTTACTTAAATTACAACGGAAAATCAAAATGTTTTAATTGGTCATCCGATCCATTTGACGATATTCGTAAAGTTACATGGGGTGTGCAAGTAAGTAATAAATTGGATATTCAACTTAACCATTCAAATTTATACCCAGTGACGTACTGATAGGGGGAGGGGGGGGAGCTCCTCCCCTGAGGAAATTTTTTACTTGTGAGTTGGGAAAATTGAACAGTTAGGTTTAATTTTTTTGATGAAAAATAATAAATAAAATAGTTATTTTAAAAGTTGAAAATCAACAAAATTTTTACTTGTTCCAACTCAAAATTGATAATTTTGCCAACTCGAAAATGGTAAATTTCCCGATTCAAAATTCGTAATTTTCCCAATTCAAAATCGGCATATAATGAAAAATTAATAAGGTAAATAAAATGAATTTTCACTTGTTAGTTGGGAAAATTAAATTAGTCCTTTTCCAACTGAAAATTGATAATTTTCCCAGCGAAGAATTATTAAACCGTTGTACCTAATAAATGCTTTTTTAGGAAAAAGATGAATAATTACTTTGCATTTTAAAATTTTTCAATCGTCAAATAAAATTTTTTTATAGTTGTACTGGTAATTTAAAAGAGATTTTTCGCATTTTTCTTCAAAATTATTCCAAATAATTTCATCGTTATTGTTCTCCTTAAAACTTTCAACTACAATGATTTTGCTTGTAGGTTTGAAAAAAATAAAAATTTGGAGTAACCAATGAAAAATTAATTATTCAAATTTTTTATTTCAAAAAGGGTTTTATAGTAATCGGTTATGAAAACTTCAAAAGTTCGCAAACGATGAAAACGAGTATAAAAAACCAAAAATTCTCACGACTTGGGGAGAAATTAGTACCTATACATGTAAATTTTAAGAAAGCCGCCAGAAAAGTTTGAAAAAAATTGGTTCGCAAATTTGAACCTCACTCCCCTCCCCCAGCCCCAGAATTCTGATATCGACTATATGTAGTTCGGAATTTTGAAAATTTGTGTTGGGATTTTCACCTCTTCTCCCCCCTCCCCCCTGGGAAATGCCTTCGGTACGTCACTGTTTATACCTCGCTCGTCTTCATCAATGAATTCAATACTTTAATTTCCAATTTATTTTCATAAGAGTTGCTCAGAATTTGTTATACCACGGTGTAGTAACGGAGTGACTGACATGTTTGAACCTTCATCATGGAATTTCACCCAATACTCCGCAGAATGCAAAAATTACTACGGAGTAACACCCAATGAAAAATATATAGAGAAAGAATACGGTGGAAAAGATCTGCGTTTTGCTTCAAACATCATATTCAGGTACCTTGAGCAACACCGATCCAGAACCCTAATCAGCATAAGTAATTTTCAAAATTAATTTTTCATTTTTGTCCTGCAGTAATGGATTATTAGATCCTTGGTCTAGTGTAGGAGTCACTGAAAAAGATGTACCTTCTTCTATAATTGTAGTCGATATACCCGAATCTGCCCATCATTTAGATTTAAGAGATAAACACCCCAAGGATCCTCCAAGTGTTCAACGAGCTAGGAAGCTTTATGTTAATATTTTCAGAAGATGGATTAGGAATTATCGGAAGAGAAAAACTGATGCTTGATGATGAACAATGTGATAATTTCGAGCTCTTTTTTGTGCTTTTATAAGTAGGTAATAGATTGTCATAAAAATTTTAGTTTGTGAGAAAAAATAGAATAAATTTTGAAACCAGTTTAATAATATTATTGCGATGATTGCCAATTTACCGAGCATCAAATTTAATCAGAAAAGACGCATGAATTTTTCCATTCAGTTTCTTTATTGGAACTTATCATAAAAGAACAGAAACGCCAGCAATATGAACATGTTAGGTACCTATGAATATAATTTTTTAGGTATAGGTACCCATCTATTATCATATTAATTACGAATGCTGTCAAGAGCATCCGTTATCAATGAAAAATAATATCAAACTCAAGTAGGTTGGTTGAGTAGGGTTGTGTTAAAAATAATGACTACTTAGTTGGAAAACATCATTGTGAAAGTTGGTCTTCATTTTACAGAAAATGTTTTTTGCAAATTTAATTATCGGTTCATGTTTAATTACATTTTGTTGGGCAACTGCAAGATATAAATATGAAACGAAGTATATCGACGTCCCGGTAAGCTGAAATGATACTACATACCTAATTTGTGGAAAGTGTTTAAAAATCACATGAAATGAAATTATTGAATTTTTACCCATTCAAATTGATTTTTTTTGCAGCTTGATCATTTCTCTTTTTTTGACAATCGTACTCTTAGGTTGAGATATTTGCTTAACGATGCTTTTTGGAAACCCAGCAATGGTCCAATATTTTTCTACACTGGAAATGAAGGCGATATCGAGGTTTTTGCCCAGAATACGGTAAAATGTTGATTTTATAGATTTAATATCGTGCATGATTTAATTTATAGGTACCTATAAAACTAAAATTCTGATTCTCTGACTCATAGACCAAATAGAGTTCTGATTATGAATGGAAAATGGGTTAAAAACTTACACAATGGAACCTTTTACAATCCCTTCATTCAATTAAGTCAAAAGTACATGAAGAAAAAAAAATTAGACTTAAAATTTTCCCCTGTTCTGTCTTTTCAGCTAGAATGACGAAAAAGCGTGATATTTAGGAGGAAAATTTCATTTAAAAAATTTTACTCTACCGAAGTTGAATGGACAAAATTTTTTAGTCGTCGAGAGAAAATTTGGATGCAATTTTTTTTTAAAACACAGCACTGTTGCCAACTGCATTTTGACAAATGCAATTTTTATAAAATTCTATCTATTCATTTGAATGGCGCGAAAACTGAGTCAATTTTTTTTTGGTCATTCCAAAACATTTTTTAAAATTTTTTTTGTAGTACTCGTAAGTATTACATCCCTATGTAAAATCATTCATCAGGCTGCGACTGTAAATTTTCAAGTGGTCTCTTTCTATGTACCTATTTTAAAAGCTACCTACGCTCCATCAACTGACCCCATTTTAATTTCAAGTGTAGGTAAACGAATTAAGATATTTTTCACATTTTCGATTAAAATGAAAGCAATAACACAGCTCTACTTTTCCGCATCTAAACTACCTATATAAGCTACAAATAGGTAAGTACAGGGACATATTTGCACATCAAGAAATTATATTTCCTTGATACTCTTCCTTCTTATTGCGTGGAAATTTTACAAGGAAAATATTCTTAAATATCTTTTAACATGAAAATAGATAGTTATTCAAGCGGGTACATACTCGTTGATAAAAAAAATTGTATTCAAGTACTTACCTAGTACCTACATGGTTCCAATTTGTAATTTCATCAAACACTTCATTCTCGAGTATTTCGTGATAAAAAAATTTTTAATTCATACCTACCTACGAATTGAGTAGGTATTTATGATTCTCTCACTTGATTTTTCCAAGAAATCATGTGTGGCTTCCATCTATTTGAGATGAAAAGATTTATTCAAATCTTTATTGCAATGAGAAGATGCTGATAAATAATTTTTTTCCAAGCAGGGATTTCTTTGGGAAGCAGCCGAAAAGTTCAACGCATTGATTGTTTTTGCTGAACATCGTTATTATGGAAAATCACTACCTTGTAAAGGGCATTCACATTCAGATTCAAATGTAGGTATTAGGTTTAGGTACCTAGATCTACGTACCTACCTAATTTTCAACTAGTAGGCAGTAAAAAATTGTTGATAAAATTCTTCGTCATTATAAACGATTCCTTTTTTTTTTTAGAATACTCGCAGTAACCAATACGAATATTATGCCTACTTGTCCAGTCAGCAAGTATTGGCTGATTACGTAGATGTCTTGTATGAAGTGAAAAATTATCAAAAACGTGGCAGCAAACGTCCTGTTGGTAAACAATCCAACCCAGTTATCGCTTTTGGAGGATCATTGGGTGGAATGTTGGCAGCATGGATGAGAATGAAATATCCAGCAGTAATTGAAGGGTGAATTAAGAATCTGGAAATATATATTCAAATCAATGGGTAAATTTCCATTTTCATTTATTTGGAATTTTTCTGTAGGGCGTTGGCATCGTCAGCACCAATTTTCTATTTTTCTGGCATGACCCCCTGTGACGGATACAATAAAGTTTTGACTAAAGTATTCAATGATACCAGTCCGAAATGTGTGAAGAACATTAGAAATTCATGGAGTGTTATACGTAAAAACATCGAAAAAAGTTGGTTTTTGATTATCATTATTTATTATATGTAAGGTGTTATTATTTTTTTGGTTTAAAACATTTTCACTTTTTTCATTCACATGTTAATTTTCTTACCGATTGCTATTAGACAATGGTACTTGGATAAGCAAAAACTGGAAGTTATGTAAACCAGTTAAAACTGCAGAAAATGCATCTCGACTGATTGATGTTCTGAGTTCCGTTTATTCAGCTGTTGGCATGGTAAATTATCCGTATCCCAATGATTTTCTGATGCCAGTTCCAGGAAATCCTGTCAAGGTGAGAATGACATTTATGGGTAGCATCAGGTTAATTAAACCAAATTTTTTGGACTTTTGCGACGTCTCTCTGGCATGGAGGCTCTTCTGAGATGGGGCAAAAATTGATGGAGTAGTTTAGTTCAAGTGGAAGACCTCCTAAAAAAAATTTGATCCTCTTAGCCAAAAGGGGAACGAAGCTAGGGAGCTTCAAATTGAGGTGATTTTTGAAAAACTTTGCCACTTTTAGATAGTGCCACCGACTGAGAACCTCATTCATCCTCCTAAAAAGGTGCGATTCCTGTTTCTGAAGTTCCTGTATACTATTGACCTTGAGATTAAATTCCACTTTTTGTTCGCATATTGCACGATTCTCCGATAATTTACTTAAGCACTTCGAAATCAAACCAAGTTTTTTTTTTGAACTCAGAATGATTTTTGATGAAATTCACAAAATTTCCGTGACCTGGCTGCTAACTGCATTTTGATACACGCATTTCATCAAATGAATTGTTCGTTCATAGTGATTTGAAAAATAGACCAAAAAACTTTGGATGATTATTATAGGTAAGTACTTGAATTTAATTTGTTTTGAAATTTTTTGTAGCATGTGTTGCAAACTAAAATTTCGCAAATCAAAATACAGTTGGCAGCACTGTCATGCAAATTTTTGAAAAATTTCAACAAAAATGATTTCAAGTGGCTAAAAAAATTGAACTTGATTTTGATGTATTCGAGTGAACGATTTGAATTTATTAAAAATCAAAAAATCTTACAATTTCTCTGCAATTTTCCAATCTGGTCTAAGATTCGGGGAAGTTTAAAAATTCTAATTGTATACTTTTTCGGGATGACCAAGATTTCCAGCAGGTGGCATTATCCAAAACTTCCAAAAGTGGCAAAAACTGCCATTTTTACCGACTTTTCTTGAAAAGTCAGGTACTAAATTTGTTGCCGCGGTGAGACTGGGGGTCGGGGGTGAGTTTTCTTTGCGTTTTGGGTCATTAGGAACACGATTATACCATTCGTTCAAATTCACCTTTCCTTATATATTTCTATATATATGTATGAAATTTGTCCTCGATTAAACTCCGAAACTATGAGGTTTGAGAAAAATCTGAAAAAGTCGCGCTGTTGGGGCATTGCTGAACCTGTGAGATTTTAAGTTTTATCGAAATCGGTTGAAAAGTTTTTGAGAAAAATGAATTTTTGTGATTTTTTAATGAATTTTGTGTGAAAATAGCGTTGCCTAGAAGCAATTCTTGTCCGAAAAAAGGCCTTCAGGGTGTCCAAAAGAATATAATGAAAATGCATGGCAAAAATTATTCAACCAACTTAATTGAAAAATTTTAAATCTGGTGTCAGTCCTGGTCTATTATCATTCGAATGTACATAATAGTAGAAAGGATCCATCAAGACAGGTTTCTTCAGGTTACGAATTCATCATTTCCGGTTACCATCAACTTTGAAAAAAAGAGGTCTTCAGGGTGTCCAAAAAAAATTGCAATTAGAATGCTTAGCAAAAATTTCGTAATCAACTTGATTGAAACATTTAAAATCTGACGTCATTCCTGGTCTATTACCATTCGAATGCACATGATGGTAGAAATACAAAACCCCTCGATAATTATGATCTTATTGTAAAAGGATTTTCGGCTTATTGAAATATGCAGTTGAAAATTTATGCAGATTGTTCATAAAAAAAATTGTTCAAGTCTTGAAGGTTTTGTTTTTTTACAGTTCTTTGGAATTAACTGTCAATTTAGAATTCAAAAACGGAATCGGCAAGAAATTGACTAAATTTTGAATTAGAATATGGGCTCAGTTTTTCAACGGATCGCAGTGAACTTCCTATCACCTCTCCCCCCCGGGCCGATGAGGTGAAAATTCAAAAAAAAATGAAAAATAACATGTGACGTGTCGTTTGTTGGGTTTTTGAGAGAACTGAGTTCGAAAATATGCTCAGTTTTTTATCCGATTTCTCTGAGCCCCCCCCCCCCCCATCGTCTCCCTAAAACTAGGAAAATACGTGGATTTAGGTTAATTTTGTATTCAGTCATTTTCATTGTATCAAAATGAACCCCAACAAATAGCTATTGATGACAAAGATGATTTCTTTGTCAGATAATACATTTTGTTGAAAAAATTCATGCATAAAAATACGAGAAAAGTCGGTTACCTCACGGTTTAGGCGTGAGAATTTTTCTTAACTGATCCCATTTTGAAGTCCTCTTGGTCCACGTCCTTTTTGGGCTGTGGAGATTCAATTTTTTGATTTGGATATGTCTTATGGCTGGGGGGGGGGGGGTGTGACATAATGACATTTTGTTTGACTAGAAAAAAAATAATTTTATCGATCAGTGACATATGTACCTAATTGTTTTTTTTAATGAAAATTTGTGTATTGAAGTTTTGAAAAAACATAACGCCCACTACTGACATGATGATATTTTGTTAAACTTGAAAAAACTTGGAAAACAAAATGGATCAAGATATAATGACATTACGAAGTTAGACTTGAAAAAACTTGAGAAAAAAAATGAATGATCGATGACATTGACATTTCAATAAAAAGTTATAGTTTGATTTTTTAAAAAAGTGGTTTAGATTCACAATATTGGCAACACTTTCATTCTCTGTTTTTAAATTATAACATAATACAAAAATTATATATATTTTTTAAATTGGGTGTATTTTAAAATAAAATATTTAGAAAAAAATGAGAATAAAAATGGAAAAAGTTTTTGGAAATGTTTAAATACCTAATATTAAAATTAAGAAAAAATTAATTTCATTGACATTTGAATAAAAAATTATGAAGGTTTGTCCCTTTACACACAAATAAGAAACATTGACTCATCTCTAGCACGTTCATTTTTTTCAAAGTCCTTCACTCAAAGTAAATACTATCACTCCAATTTTCGTAAAACTATAGAAAAAAAATTATTTATCTACTGTATGTTATTTGTGTGTTACTCCTTCCATTAAGATATATATCAACTTATGCTACACCAAAGTAGATGGGTTTGCAGATTTCATTAATTGAAGGAATAATTAATTATAGACTTCACCACTATATCGCCATTTACCAAAACAAACAAAATTTGAGGAATACATATTTTGTTGATGACAGGAAATGTGCAAATATTTAGATACCTCATTCAAAGACGATGAATCATTATTACATGCGGTGTACAAATCCATCTCAGTCTACTTAAATTACAATGGTAAATCAAAATGTTTTAATTGGTCATCCGATCCATTTGGTGATATCGATATGATCACATGGAGTTTCCAAGTAAGTAAATTGCATGTTTAAGTTGACCATTAAAATTTTAACTTCTCGTTTTCAATGAATTTAATCCTCGTTTTCAATTTATTTTCATAAGAGTTGCTCGGAAATTGTTATGCCATGGTGTAGCAACGGTGTGACTGACATGTTTGAACCCTCATCTTGGAATTTCACCCAATACTCCACGGAATGTAAAAATTACTATGGAGTAACACCTAATGAAAAATATATTGAGAAAGAATATGGCGGAAAAGACCTGCGTTTTGCTTCAAACATCATATTCAGGTACCTTGAGCAACACCGATCCAGAACCCTAATTAGAATAAGTCATTTTCAAAATTAATTATTTGTTTTTGTCCTGCAGTAATGGATTATTAGATCCTTGGTCTAGTGGAGGAGTCACTGAAAAAGATGTGCCTTCTTCTGTAGTTACAGTTGATATACCCGAATCTGCCCATCATTTAGATTTAAGAGATAAACATCCCAAGGATCCTCCAAGTGTTAAACGAGCTAGGAAGCTTTATGTGAATATTTTCAGAAGATGGATTAGGAATTATCGTAAGAGAAAAACTAGTGCTTGATGATGAATCATGCGATAATTTTGAGCTCAATTTTTTTTTGTGATGTTGAGTAATATATATTCTATTACCTATCAGAAAATGTTTAATGTGCAAAAAATATAGAAATAAGTTTTGAAACCAGTTTGTTTCAATTTTGCAATGATTGCCTATTCATCGATTACAACTTTAGGCAGAAGAGTATAGGAATAAATATTTTCTTATTCAGTTCCTAAAAAAAACTTGAGATGAACATGTTGCCTACCTTGATAATTGAAGGGGCAAATGCTGCTTACCAAAAAATTACGTAATTTTTTTCAAGAACGATATTGGACAGTGCTTTGAAAACTGAACAAATTTTCATCGTATGATTTTTTGTCTAACTTCAAAATTGAAGGGGCTACAGAAAAAATTTGTTTAAAAAAATAAATCAATCAAGAGAATGGACATTACGTTGAAAATTGGACAAATTTTGGTCCGAAAACTTTTTGCCTAACATGAAAAATGAAGGGGCTATGGCCATTCAAAATAAGTGGAGTACAAAAATTTTTCAAATTTTTTCCATTTTGAATGACCCATAGCCCCTTCATTTTTCATGTTAGGCAAAAAGTTTTCGGAACAAAATTTGTCCAATTTTCAACATATTGTCCATTCTCTTGATTGATTTATTTTTTTAGAATTTTTTTAAACAAATTTTTTCTGTAGCCCCTTCAATTTTGAAGTTGGACAAAAAATCATAAGGTGAAAATTTGTTCAATTTTGAAAGTACTGTCCATTCCCATTGTTGAAAAAAAAATTATGTAATTTGTTTGTAAGCAGCATTTGCCCCTTCAATTATCAAGATAGGCAACATGTTCATCTCAAGTTTTTTTTAGTAGTTCCCGGTTATATCCAAAAATGAAGTATGGACGTCCACTTATGGAACACCCTGTGTGCTTAAATAACTATAATGTTTTCTGAAATCAAAATACAACAACCCCTAATATTGAACTGTTAAAAGTTGATAAATTCACAATTTGAATGAAAATACGTGTAAGTAGGTAAGTACAATAGATACCTATACTTATGCAATATACATAGGCACTTACCTTCAGATTATTCCAAATACCTGTGCATTTCGATTCGAACGAAAGACAAACAATTTTCTGAACTAGATATAGATGCCATTTTAATTAGGTAGTTATAATTACGTATGGAAATAGGTAATTGAAAATTATAATTTATACGAGCGTTTAAGTATACAGTGACTAAGTATTGGTCTGGGAAATGAACATACAAAGTAACTGGATGAATGGAGTTCGTCAAAATGCTCTAAGATCACTTAATGAAATGATAATTTCATTGATTCACGCTTTCCTATAAAATTCTGAATCAAAAAAGTGTATACGAAAGGTCGCTGTAAGTGCTAATTTATTAATAGGTAAGTATGTAATTTAATGATTGAAAGCATCGCATTTAGTTTCGTATCGATCGTGCATACGAAACGGTCGGAAATCGATATCGCACAAGTCTTGTTCAGTTGATTGTGATTTTGTAAAAAAAAAAAATGTTATCATTAGCTAGTTTTGTGATCGGTTTATTTTTTATTAGTTTTTCGTACGGAAGATATACGTATGAAACTAAGTATATAGATGTGCCTGTACGTTGACAATATTTTGAATTTATTTTAAATTAAAATAAATGTTTTTGAAGCAAGTAATCTATCCACTAGTTTTTTTCAAACTTTGAATTTTTTTTCAAACATTAAAATTTCTTTTAACCCAAAAATTTTTTCCTAAAAATTTTTCCAAACTAAAATTTTTGTTTAATTTCTTTCACAGTCCAAGACATTTCCCAAAAAATTTTCTGAACGAAATTTTTTTTACAATTGTTCTTAATTTTTTTCAACTCTAATAAAAATCCTCAAGTTCTTTCTACTAATATGAAAATTTTTCCTACACTATTTAGAATTCTGAAATTTTTTCTCAAATATAAACTAATTAATTTTTTTTTTCAAAACCTTTTCCGGTTATAAAATTTTTTCATATCTTTTCATTTTTTGAGTGCATTTAATTTTTTTTCAAGTGATGTCATCTCCCGTTTGAGGGTGAAAAAATTTTGAGTTTGGAAAATTTTGAGTAAAAATTTCAGGGTAAGTACCCACAAAGAAGTGTCGAGAAAAGTTTTAAGATATACGAAAAAAATGAAGAACAAATTTTACTTCAAGTTGAATTTTTTTTGAAAATTGTATCACTTTCATTTTGAGAAAAATTTTGTACTTGGTTGAATTTTTTTTTTAAATTTTATTGGTGTTGAAAAAAAATTAAGAATCGGGGTTGCCAATTCCATCACCTCCTCCATGCTTCATGAATATCTTCTGTAAAAGACTTGGAAAACTTCGAAAGATTGGTCCAGAAAACCTTGAAAAGTCAGGGAAAATCATTTCTGAAATACATATTGTGAACACTTTGTATAATTTCTAATCGTTTCAAAGCCTTCAAGGCAGTTTTAAAAATAACATTACTTACCTCAGATTTATTAGCTATTCAAAATCAGGGATAATTTTTTTTTGCTTATTGGTCATTTATAAGGGGAAAATTGAGAGTTTTTTAATTTCTCAAAAATTGTATACCCAAGTGCTACATTATGATTGTAACTTATGTACCTTTCTCATCTAACATCAATGAAAAACATTTTATGATTCATTATACAAAGAAACGAAAAAAGCTTAAAATTCGGAAGGAACGTTATTTTCGACCTCCCAAAACGATTAAAAATGTTTTCGAGATGTATTGAAGCGTTCAGAAAATTTTTAAAATTTCCAGCACTAAAAAATCCCACTAGTAAAAGTAGCCGTAATTTATATTGCAATCAATTATAAAGGGTACTTCAACCAATTCGTAGGTATTTCCAACTTTCAGTTTTTTACCATGATTTGTGCGCTGTGGATGTTTTTTTCAATTTTTTCGGAAAAAATTTCTACTAAAAAAAATATGGATTGAACAGGAAGTTACAAATTCATTAGGGCGGATTTTCTTTCGTGCTGTAAAATTCCAAAATTTTCTGGAGGTTCCAAAACATCTCGTTAGATCGAATTTTTATTTTTGCAGGGTGATAAAGTATAATTTTGAAATTTTAAAAATTCGCCAAAATTCTAGGAATGAACTTTAGCACCTGAAATTTTGGATATGGGACTCCTCTCTGATGTACGTTCTATTCATTTTTGTTTTGGCCCAAAATTTTGCTGCCGGTCGGGATATCTCCCTTGTTAGTTTTTCAGAATCATCTGTAACTTCACCTATACCGTTTAACTTAGGTACCTACTTTACCTATTGTTGTTCGTATATTTCTTTCACGCAGTTAGATCATTTTTCATTCTTCAACAAACGAACCTTCCAATTGAGATATTTGATCAATGACAACTTTTGGAAACCCAGCGATGGTCCAATATTTTTCTACCCTGGTAACGAAGCAGATATCGACGATTTTGCTCAAAATACGGTAATATTATTCATAATTTGGTAGGTAGAGTAAAAGTATTAGAACTATGAAACAATGTTGAGTAGGTACTTGAAAACATTAAGACTTAAAATCCCCTGCTCTTTAAAAAAAGCCCACGTTTTGAAAAAAAGAAAATAAATATTTTGAAAATTATAGTCAATTTTCTTATAGATTGCCATTTGAAAGTTCGAATAAAGAACACTCACTCCAAACCCCACTAAATTCAAAATGGTGTACCCCAAGGATCTGTCCTCAGCACAACACAGTTTATTTTTTTAATCGATGAAATCCAAACCGTAATTTTATGGCCATTTTCCCTGAAAATTTTTGCAGATGATCTTAATATACATATAACTCCGAGTAAGACATACGATATATTTGCCCAACACATTATTCAAGATACCCTAAATCAAATTCAGAAATGGACTGATCAAAACGAACTTACTTTCTCTGAAACAAAAACACAGTGCATACTCTTCTCAAAAAAGAGGAAAATCCAACAACACTTTGAGCACCCCTGCTCCCCTCCCCTTGCACCTGGGGGGCTCAAATTTTTTTTGGGTAGCCTCCCACTCAAAGTAAACCACCCCACCAAATTTGGTCGAAATCCAAGATATGTTTTTTTTTTTTCGATCCACCCTAACCCACAACTTTTTGGGGATAAAACGATTGAAGTATTCAAATCTTTATTGCAATAAGAAGTCGCTTTTAAATAATTTTTTCATCGAAGGGATTTCTTTGGGAAGCAGCCGAAAAGTTCAACGCATTGATTGTTTTTGCTGAACATCGTTACTATGGAAAATCACTGCCTAGCGAATGGTCTTCATATCTGGATTCAAATGTAAGTACCTATAAGTTTAGGTACCCACTGAACAGAATCCTAATAAATACCTAATTTTCCAACTTGTAGTAGAAATATTTCGTTAAAATTCTTCATCATTATAATCGATTATTCTTTTTTTTTAAGAATAACAACTGTAATCAAAACGATTATTATGCCTATTTGTCCAGTCAGCAAGTATTAGCTGATTACGTAGATGTCCTGTATGAAGTAAAAAGTTATCAAAAAAATGGCAGCAGACATGATGTTGGTAAACAATCCAACCCAGTCATCGCTTTTGGAGGATCATTGGGTGGAATATTGGCAGCATGGATGAGAATGAAATATCCAGCAGTGATTGAAGGGTGAGTTAAGAATCTGGAAATACATACCTATTCAAATCAACAGGTAAAATTTCATTTTCATTAATTTGGAATTTTTCCGCAGGGCGTTGGCATCGTCCGCTCCAATTTTCAGTTTTTCAGGCACGACTCCTTGTGACGGGTTCAATAAAGTTTTGACCAGAGTATTCAATGATACCAGTCCGAAATGTGTGGAGAACATTAGAAATTCATGGAGCGTTATACGTAAAAACGTCGAACAAAGTTGGTTTTTGATTATCATTATTAGGAATTATTATTTTTTTGGTTTAAAAACATTTTCACTTTTCTCATGTTACTTTTCTTACCGATTGCTGTTAGACAATGGTACGTGGATAAGCGAAAATTGGAAGTTATGCCAACCACTTAAAGCTGCACAAGATGCATCTCGACTGATTGATGTTCTGACTAACATTTACTCATTAGTTGGCATGGTAAATTATCCGTATCCCAATGATTTTCTGATACCATTACCAGCAAATCCTGTTAAGGTGAGAATGGCATTTCTAGATACCTAACAATTTAATTAATCTAGATTTTCGTGAGTTTTGGTAACCCCTCGGAATGAAGGCCTAATGACTCATCTGAGCTAGGAGTTCAATCATTTATTGGATGGATAACTTTGAATGGGTCTGCGAGTCCCCGGGGTCATTTTTGAAAAACTCTGGCCTTGTAGGGTTTCTTGCTTTTAGATGGTGCAATCGGCTCGTTCACCTTCCTATAAAAATGCGATCTCAGTTCATGAGAACCTTTTTGAACTGTTGAGTGTTGACCAAGAATTTAAATTCCACTTTTTGCTTTCTACAAGAAGGTTACAAAATAGCAAATCGCGAATTGAAATATACCCTATTGACAAAGAAAAACGCTAAACGCTGTAAAAAGCGCTATTGACAGGCGTTTTTTTGAGAAAATAGCGCTGCGCCAACGCTATTTACATCCAAAAAATAGATGGTTCTGTGTTCGTTTGTTTATTTTCTCTAATTGAAGACTTTTGTTTTCAATCAATTGGTAATTTCTGATAAAGGTGAAAAATTGGTTGATTCAATTATTACTCGTTCGTTTTAAATAAAGAATTTATTTAGCATTGATCTAGAACAAGATTCAAGCCATTAACGTTGATTTATTCAGTTTTTTCGTATAATAATGCTTATGGTGCTTTTGGTTTTTGAAGTAAATTTCTAAAAACAACGGCGCTTTTTTTTGCGTTTGGCGCTTTAAAAACGCGATTTCTACTGCGCATACGTTCTGCACAGGCGTTTGGCGTGCGCTATTTTCTCAGAAAAGCGCTATTTCAAAAACGCGATATTGTCAATAGGGTATAGGTATTTCGATTTTTATCAAATTCACTCTAGCACGTTTTAATCGATGCCAAGTTTTTTTTTTTCATTGAACCTAGGGCCTAGAATAATTTTTGATGAAATTTCCCAAATAACGGGGTTCCAAACGGCACATTGTTTTCGCAAATTTTTTCATCAAATTCAAGTAATTTGTTTAGCGACTTGAAAAGTAGGACAATTTTTTTGGGGTATGATTAAAATAATTACTTTTAATTTAAATCAATTTTTTGGAAAATTTTTGTAACTGTTTTGCCAACTATAATTTTATGAAAATTACCTACCTCACTGTCGGTCAAAATACAGTTGACAGCACTGTCATGAATTTTTTTGAAAAATTTCTTCAAAATTACTTTAAATGATTTTAAAATATTTTTATTTAATCAAAAAATTGAAAAATCTTAAAATTTGATATCTACAAATTTTCAATTTAGGTCAATGATTCGAGTAAGGGTAAAAACTCAAATCTTACCTTATTTGGGATGTGTTCTAAGTTACCTTTCAGGAAGAGACCCGAAGAGAGCCAAATCTAGACTGAGCTGAGTAGCTCCGGATCCGCCAAAGTCAACATCATAGGGAGGAGGGCCACGCCCATAACCTGTTTCTCCCACTTAACCATACTGGAGGGGGGGCTATTGTTAGATAATGTCTAAGCCAACGAGCAGCAGGTGTAAGATAACAGGACAAAAGGCCTCAAATAGGGCAATAAAACCAGTCATTGTGTTAGTTTGAAATGACTAACCAGCAAAAACTCAGATATAATAGGGGTGATTCTAAATTTTCGCAGAAAACTCTATACGGAGTAATTATCTCAGGAAATATACATGCTGGAACAATGCGGTTGGAATGTATAGATAGATAATCATCCCCCCTACATATTCCTGCGAAAATAATGGAGCAAAAAATATTCCTGTCCCCGAGGGGGCTAAAAAAGTAGTCCAAATGTCCTCGTCGTGGCCTGTACTTGATTTTGCGCTGAAGTCAAAATACTTCTGTTCTCTCCTATCACAACTTTCCAAGCTGAACTATTGCACCAACTTAATGCAGAGAGGTCCCATATTACTTATTATGACGTTTAAAACATATTTCAAAGTCGATGAAGCACATTTTTAAAAGCTCAAAGTAGCGTACGGAATTTTTGGTCCTTCGTCGTGGCTTTTTTTCTCGAAAGGCTGAGAGAGACAGTTGGTTATTTTAGAATACAACAATTGGTCGAGTCGATACCTTGACATCATAAAATTACTGTCCAGCTGTAGATTTGACTTCAGTGTTCATAATAATAACGATTTCGTGAAAAATGTTACCAAATTTATAATTCGGCACACAGAAATGTCCTGGTCGTGGCTCTTCATTGTGAGGCTATACCTCAATTTTTCATTTTTTTCAAAGCTGCCTTAAAATAAGAAGGTGAACCAGTTTTCGATGCAATAGTTGGTTTTTCCTCAAAACGCATTATTTTCTTACAATTTGGACATTTCTACAATTTTGTCCTTCGTCGTGGATGTCCTCGTCGTGGCATTCCCCATTTAAATTACATGGGGAAAATCTATTTTTGTTTTCCAGTTGTGTGAGCATGTGAATGTTATCTGGCACACTAGTATTAACGACTCTGATCAAAATTTTTCAGAAAAAAATGTTTAAAATTTTTTAAAAATTCCTAGACGAATTTCTGCGAAATTTTAGAATGACCCATAGACAGCAGGGGTATAAAAGAAATATTTCACCTGCCTACCCACAGCTGTAGAATTCTGAATAGGATGACCAAAGATCTTGCCTGGTGGCATTATACAAAAATAGCAAAAACTATGTTTTCTCTAAACTGACTCGATTTTGAAGTTTCCTTGCTCCGTCTTCTTTTTGGACTGGAGAAATTCAAAAATTTTTGGTGAAGGCCCTCAGTCAAAATAAACATTATCATTCCAATTCTCATAAACATCTAGAAGATACTTTTTTTTCATTTGTGTGTTAGGTAGTGATAATTACTGATTTTCAGTATCAGCCTATGCTACACCAAAGAAGGTAGGTTTAGGTATAGATTTCAGCAGTTGAAGAAAGCGAAGAAACAATTAATTATAGACTTTCTAGCTGTACAAGTAATTTACCAAAAAGAAAAAAAATGAAGGAAACTGCAACTCTGCAACTAAAATACTTACTTACCTACATAAATTTGCTAATTGACTTATGTCACACATTTTGGTGATGATAGGAAATGTGCAAGTATTTAAATACCTCGTTCGAAGACGATGAATCATTATTAACTGCAATATACAAATCCATGACAGTCCACTTAAATCACAATAATCAATCAAAATGTTTTAATTGGTTATCCCCTCCATATGACAAAATTGATACGGTTGCATGGGGTGTCCAAGTGAGTAAATTGTTTGTTTAATTATGACCATTAAAATTTAAAAATCTCATCTTGAACGAGTATAATATCTATTTCCAATTTATTTTCACAAGAGTTGCTCAGAACTTGTTGTGCCACGGTGTAGTAATGGAGTAACTGACATGTTTGAACCTTTATCTTGGAATTTCGCCCTTTACTCCACAATTTGTAAATATGTCTATGGAGTAACACCCAATGAAAAATACTTGGAGAAAGAATATGGTGGAAAAGACCTGCGTTTTGCTTCAAACATAATATTCAGGTACTTTGGGCAACAGTGATCCGGAACCCAAATTAGGATGAGTAATTTTTTAATTTCATTTTTCATTTTTGTCCCGCAGCAATGGATTGTTAGATCCTTGGTTTAGTGGAGGAGTCACTGAAAAAGATGTGCCTTCTTCTGTAGTTGTAGTCGATATACCCGAATCTGCCCATCATTTAGATTTAAGAGCTAAACATCCTAATGATCCTCCAAGTGTTGAAAGAGCTAGGAATCTTTATGCTGATATTTTCAGAAAATGGATAAAGAATTATCGCGAGAGGAAAACAAGTGCTTGATGATGAACAATGTGTGATACCTTATTATGAGCTCAATTTTTTTAATGCTGTTAACTGATAGATTGTCAGAAAATTATAAATGGGTGAAAAAAAATTGAAATAATTTTTCAAACCAATTTAATACCCACTTCACATTATTGTGTGGATTGCCTACTTATCGAGTTATCGAGCATCAAATTTAAAAAGATTTTTTTTAAAATGATTTTGTAGTTATTAAATTTAAAATTTTGAATGCTTGCGTAGTAATTTTATTTTCATTTTTTGTCATTTTTAATAGAAATATTTTTATTTCTTTTTCATTAATGATTAAGTACCTAATTAAAGTTCATGTTGAAGTTCCAATTGTAAATTCCATTTTTCATTTTGTTTCTTCATTGTAATTTTTCATAAAAGAATAAAAATACAACCCTGTTACCTACGATCTACGAATATAATTTTTAGGTAGGTACCTACCTACACGTATTATCATACTAATTGTGCCTGCTGTCAAAAGCATTCGTTATCAATAAAAAATAATTTCATACTCAAGTAGGTTGATTGGGTAGAGTTGTGTTACACCTAAGTCAGGTTGCACAAAATTGTCAAGGTTACGATTTTATTTTACTTTTATTTCTGCACTATTAAAAATAATGACTACTTAGTTGGAAAACATCATTATGAAAGTTGGTTTTCATTTTACAGAAAATGTTTTTTGCAAATTTAATTATCGGTTCATGTTTAATTACATTTTGTTGTGCAACTGCCAGATATAAATATGAAATAAAGTATATCAACGTCCCGGTAAGCTGATAATAATTTTAAAGATATGTGTTTAAAATCACCTGAAATAATGAAATTTTTTTGCAGGTTGATCATTTCTCTTTTTTTTGACAATCGTATTCTTAGGTTGAGGTATTTGCATAATGATACTTTTTGGAAACCCAGAAATGGTCCAATATTTTTCGGAGAATATAAAACTGCACGACAAAAAAAAAGGGTTTGCACAATGAGATTGGCATAACTGAATCACGACCAAATAATGGGAATTCTCGACACAAAAAATACGAACGATAATTTAGAGATAAAAATAATTCTTTCCACGACGAAATAATGTTTTCACGACAAAATAAAGTTTTGCACGTTGAGATATGTAGGTACCTAAAAGTCTTAAAACTAATTTGGACATGGATATTGGATATAGTGTTCCAAAAGTTCCAATCTGAATAACTGGGACTTATTGTCCTGAAACTAATTTTGACTTAGATACAGTGTCCCAAACCCCTCAATCTGGACATAATACCCCAAAACCTTGTAATTTGGACATCCCAAATACCTCAATTTAAAAATAATATCCCAAAAAAACTTGACCGGGACATAGTGTCCTAAAACTAATTTCTACATTGATATATTGTCCCAAAACTTTAAATTTAGACGTCTCGAATTCCTCAATTTAGAAGTAAGTACTTATTATCCCAAAAAACTGAATTGGGACATAGTGTCCTAAAACTGGCTCATTCCATGTCAACTCGACCAGGTTTTGACCTTGGGTCTTCCGATTTCGCTCAAATTTTTTTTACGAGTTTCCCTCGATGGTCTAATGAAGGAATCACCGTCATTTCGATCCTAATCCTTCAGAGGGGCGGGGGGTGGCCCTTGTAATTTTCGTATAATTGGGATTTTTTGCGAAATGGCTCAACTTTGAAGGCGCATATCTCAAGTTCGGTCACGTCCAAGATGAATCTGTTCATGCGGTTTTGTAGAGAATTGAAAGCAGATTTAAAATTGAAAATCATATTTTGAAAAGTTCAAAGTTGAACTTTTAAGATGAAAGCTCAATTTTCATGGTAAGTACAAAACATGAGGGCCCCCATTTAAAAATCTGAAAAAATTACTATGGAGAGAACTTTTTATGTACTTTTCAACTAACTACTTTTCAAGATGGGATCTCAATACCCCTGGGGGGCACAGGGGTCCTCAATTTTGGTCAAAATTCAAGAAAATGTAAAACGTGAAGTAATATATCGATTTCTACTAATTCGAAGGCGCTGAGTTCGAATATGAGCTCAGTTTTTTCATCCGACCCCTCTGAACCCCCCTATCAGTCCCCCTGATGGGGTTAGAATTCAAAAAAGTGAAAAATAGCGTGTGACGTGTCGTTTGTTGGGTTTTTGAGAGCGCTGAGTTCGAATATTTGCTTATTTTTCGGATTTGACCCTTGGGTGCACCCCTAGCACCCATTTTTAAAAAAACGTAGTTTTTTAAAATTTTTTAGCAGTTTGGGAGTCAAAATGGGGGGATGGGAATGGCCGATCAATAAAGTAAGTTGATAATCAAGCTCAGCACCCTCGAATTAGTAGAAATCGATATAACACATGCTATTTCTTTTTTTTAACATGTGTTTTCTCAAAATTGGGGGCTAGGGGTGCCCCCCAAGGGTCAAATCCGAAAAATAAGCAAATATTCGAACTCAGCGCTCTCAAAAACCCAACAAACGACACGTCACACGCTATTTTTCATTTTTTTGAATTCTAACCCCATCAGGGGGACTGATAGGGGGGTTCAGAGGGGTCGGATGAAAAAACTGAGCTCATATTCGAACTCAGCGTCTTCGAATTAGTAGAAATCGATATATTACTTCACGTTTTACATTTTCTTGAATTTTGACCAAAATTGAGGACCCCTGTGCCCCCCAGGGGTATTGAGATCCCATCTTGAAAAGTAGTTAGTTGAAAAGTACATAAAAAGTTCTCTCCATAGTAATTTTTTCAGATTTTTAAATGGGGGCCCTCATGTTTTGTACTTACCCTGAAAATTGAGCTTTCATCTTAAAAGTTCAACTTTGAACTTTTCAAAATATGATTATCAATTTTAAATCTGCTTTCAATTCTCTACAAAACCGCATGAACAGATTCATCTTGGACGTGACCGAACTTGAGATATGCGCCTTCAAAGTTGAGCCATTTCGCAAAAAATCCCAATTATACGAAAATTACAAGGGCCACCCCCCGCCTCTCTGAAGGATTAGGATCGAAATGACGGTGATTCCTTCATTAGACCATCGAGGGGAACTCGTAAAAAAATTTTGAGCGAAATCGGAAGACCCAGGGTCAAAACCTGGTCGAGTTGACATGGAATGAGCCAACTAATTTTGGGAACATACAATGGGCAAAGTGCCTGAAAACCCTCAATTTGGATGGAATGTCCAAAAACTTTCCATCTGGATGTTCCAAATACCTCAACTTAGACGTAATACCTCAAAAAATTCAACTGGACATTTACTTATGGATAAAATTGTCAATTTTTAAATAAAATTCTAAATATTTTTTTTAAATTGATAGTGTTTTTGGAAAATTGGCCGTATTGCTATTTTTAAAATAATTTTTTTGTTTTTGCATCCTCATCAGTACCAATCTATAAAATTTTGATTACAATGTTGATTTATATTGATCAAATTTATTAATAAACCATCATTTTTTTGAAGATAAAATGCAGAAATTCAACAACGGAAGAATAAATTGTAAAAGTTATAGGTATTCTCTTCTTAAGATTATCTCATTCAAATCAGTGATTGGCAAAAATTCATACTTCAGTACTTTTTTTTGGTTCGTGCATAAATCTTTTCATCAGAGAATATTTTCGAATGAAATTTGGAAATTCTGAATTTTGATGGGTTCATTCAAAATCGAAAGATATTTTGTCCAAATAATGAAAAAACTGCCTGAGCCTGGAGGGCAAATTACCTCTTGGCTATGCCACCTGACACTGACTGACGTGAGACCAACAGTAAGAAGTGTTACCACTCAACCATTGAGACCATTTTTGGTCAATATTACTTGACGAGGGGAGAAGGCGAAAACCGATCTTATAATTCTCAAAAAAAAACAAATTATTCGTAATCTATTTCGCATCAAGAACAATAAAAAAAAGGATAAAATTAGCTGTGTAAGTAAGTACTCCATCACTTAAAAATTATTCTTGGTCAAGACCTTGAAGAAAAATGATTAATGTACGAGTATGATTATTTTGGTAAAATCTTCAAGAAAATTAATTTGTATTAAAGTCAAAATTATTTTTTACAGGAGGTACTTCCTCATATTTTTATTATTTACACTTAAAATTTGAATAAAAACATTTTTTGACTTAAAACCTGACCACCACATCACAACCTTGCCTATAAAATAACCAGCTGTAAAACATATCACCACTGTAATTATTTTATTCTTTATAGGTATTTGTGATACAAAGTGCAAAAATACACACAATGATAACATCTTTTCGTTATCATTTAATGAAATGATAATTGCATTGATTCACGTTTTCCTCAAGTGCGTAAAATTCTGATTCAAGTAAGCATATAGGAAAGGTCGCGTACTAAACTACATATGAATATGTGATTTAATGATCGGAAGCATCTCATTTAGTTTCGTTTCGATCTTGCATACGAAACGGTCGGAGATCGCACATGTCTTGTTCAGTTCATTGTCATATCGTAAAAAAAAAAAAATGATATCATTAGCTAGTTTCGTGATTGGTTTATTTTTTATTAGTTTTTCATATGGAAGATATACGTATGAAACTAAGTATATAGATGTGCCTGTAAGTTGACAATAATTTGAATTTATTTTAAATTTAATTATGTTTCTGAAGAGAGTAGGTAATCTACCCACTAAATTTTTTATTTTTTCTTACCAATGAACTTTTATTTATTCCCTGCTAATTTCAAAATATTTATATATAGTTAGGTAGTAGGTACCTATAAATACTACCGTAATTATTCTGTAGTACCTACCTATCAACTATTCAATCTCTACAATTTAATTGCCTCATTTTGAAGCGCCATTCAATTTTTTTCGTCTGAAAATTAACGTGAATAGAATAGAATAATTATAATACCATCATTAGCAAATACGCGTGCTTTTATCGAGAACATTCGATAAAATTAATCGCTACACGTGATAAACATAGCTTGTGAACCATTCAGTACAGATGAACTTACCTGTTTTTATTTAATTATTGCTTGCAGCTGGATCATTTTTCATTTTTCGACAATCGCACATTTAGGTTGCGGTATTTGATCAATGACACTTTCTGGAAACCGAACTACGGACCTATATTTTTTTACACTGGCAATGAAGGAGATATCGACGTGTTTGCTCAAAATACGGTAAATTGTTTTCGTAGGTATATATTTTTTCGGAGGCGGAGGATATGGTTTTGAATGCAAAAAAGGGTAAAATATTGATTTTACGATTTTTAAGGATGAAATTACATACAAATTTTTTGCAGGGTTTTCTCTGGGAATCGGCTGAAAAATTCAAAGCTTTGATTGTTTTTGCTGAGCATCGATATTATGGAGTATCACTGCCCCCTAAAAATAATACAGAAGTGAGTATACGAATAGGTATTTACTTAATTGGAATCGAAAAGGCAACATATCCTGGATTTTGGCGAAAATTGGTGAATTGGATTACTTTTGAGTGAGAGAACGACCAGAAAAATGTTTGCCCCCAGCCAATCTAGGGAGGGGGGAGCTAAAGGACCTCAAAGTGAGGTCATGTTTGAAAAAAAGTGGTTTTTGCCACTTTGGGCAGTGCCACGTGCTGGAATCTTCCCCAAAGGTGCGATTTGGGTTTCTATACCTCTCTGAACCATTGATTTCGAAATTGGATACCACTTTTAACCCTCTACAAAGACTACGAAGTGGCCGAATATCGCGAATTTGAACAATTTTTGATTTTTACCTAATTCAAATTGTTCACTCGAACGCCTCAAAATCGAGCTTAAAAATTTCTTTTCGTCGCCTAGAATTTTTTCTGATGAAATTTTTTAGTGACCTGGAAAGTAGATGAGCCAAAAAATATTTGGTCATTGAAATAAATTTAAATTGATTTTTTTGGAAAATTTTTTATAGCGAAATACTGCCTTCTGAAATTCTATGAAAATCGCGTAAATCAAAATGTAGTTGGCAGCACTGCTATGCCAATTTTTTGAAAAAATTTACCAAAAATTATTCCACGTGAGCAAAAAAATGTTGAGATCGTTTTTGAGACGTTTTAATGAGTAATTTTAAGTAGGGAAAAATAAAAAAAAAAACTAAAAATTTACGATCTGCATCGAACTCCTTTGTAAATTGAAAAAAGTGGTGTCCAAATGCGAGGTCAATGGTTCAGGGGGATGTAGAAACTCAACCCGTATTTTTTTTAGGGGTTGTCGAAGTTCCCACCCAGCAAGTGGCACTATCCAAAAATGGCAATAGCCACTTTTATTTCGAAAATGACTTCACTTTAAGAGTTCCCCTAGCTCCGCCAATCTTTGGGCAAGGGGCTTTTTTTTGGGGGGGGGGGGGGGTCATTAAAACTAAACTGCCTTATCAATCTTTGTCAAAATCTAGGATTTTTTTCGATCCACCTGGGTTTACTTAGGCACATAAAATATTAGATACATATCTAATTAGGTATTTGTAAAGTATCAATACCTAACTTAATGTTTATGGTCATTCAGCATGAAATCGAACGATGCAAAAATATAGATACCTACTTACTTATTGAAAACCATTTATCTATAGTGTCGAATGATAATGACCTATTACATGCTAAGTTGAAAAATGATGGTTTCACTATTGATATAAGTTAACCGATTTGTGAATCACGCCATAGTCAAATAAAATAATAAAACACCTGTGTTGAAAAAATATTTTCCTCATTTTCAGGATACCAATTATTACGCATATCTGTCAACTCAACAAGCTCTAGCTGATTACGTCGATTTATTATACGAATTAAAAAAATACGAAAAATCCAACCCTACTGAGAAAATAAGACGTCCTGCCAAACGTTCAAATCCTGTTATTGCCTTTGGTGGTTCTTACGGAGGAATGTTAGCAGCATGGATGAGACTCAAGTATCCAGCAGTAATTGAAGGGTACCCACATTTATTAAAATAATTCCGATTTAGGTAATTATGGTAGGTATTCAATTTCAATTCAATTATCATGTTTTTCAGAGCTCTGGCTTCATCTGCACCAATTTTACAATTCACCGGAATCACACCCTGTGATTCGTATAACAGAGTTTTAACCGATGCTTTTAATGCTACGAGTCCACAATGCGTGAAAAATATCAAAAATTCTTGGAGCGTTTTACGTAAAACATTGGCAAATAGTGAGTACTGATGGTTTAAGATTTCGACGAATTGAGAAAATAAATAACTAAATGGGTAATTATTTATAGACGATGGTAAGGAATGGCTTAATAAAAACTGGAAATTATGCCAACCTATCAAATCGGAGGAAAATATAACCCAGCTGATTAATGTTTTGAGCGAGCTTTACGGAGCTGTTAGTATGGTCAACTATCCTTACCCTACAGATTTTCTAATGCCCTTACCTGCCCATCCTGTCAAGGTATAGAACATTTAACAAAATTAGAAATGATGGGTTACCTATTTGACTATTTTCAATTCCAACGATGTAAATTATAATTGTTGATTTGATGGTCTGTCGTGACAGGTAATGTGTGAATATTTAAAATCCCCAATTCCAGATAATGAATTATTAACTGCGATATTCGATTCCATTTCGGTTTATTTGAACTATACTGGAAAAACACAATGTGTTGATTGGTCCGCCGATCCATTTGGTCAGATTTCTGCAACAACATGGAATATTCAGGTAGATACCTAATAGGTACCTAATACCTATTCATCATTAGTCGATCAGTTACGTTTAATTATTCGAGATTTTTTTTTCCTAAATCAAGTCCTGTTCTGAAATTGTAATGCCATTTTGCTCTAACGGTGTAACCGACATGTTTGAGCCATCGTTGTGGAACTTTACCCAATTTGCTGAAACTTGTTATAAAACTTATAAAACAATACCGAACGAAAAATTCATAGAAAAACAATACGGTGGAAGAGATCTGAGATATGCATCGAATTTAATATTCAGGTACATACCTACGAATTTCATATTAAAATGTATTGATTTTCATCATTTTATTTAGGTACCTAATAGTTACTGAATCTTTTTTCTTTGTAGTAATGGAATGTTAGATCCTTGGTCCAGCGGAGGAGTCACCGAGAACATATCGATAAATTCAGTTGTCTTGAATTTAGACGAAGCTGCCCATCATTTAGATTTAAGAGCTGCAAATGAAAATGACCCTGAAAGCGTGATCGATGCTAGAATGCTCTACATCAAAGTATTTAGAAGATGGATTAGAAATTATCGAAGGAGAACGCGTGCAGCTGACGTGGAGTATGATTATTATTTGAACACGGTGGAATAATTTTTTGAGCCTGATTCATTGATTCGGATGAAATTTTGTTATTTTTTTATGCCTGAAAATATATAAAATGATTTTGAAAGTGAATTAGCGTACCTACAAACCTACATTTTATTTTACAAATGTAAAAAAAAACATGTATTAGAAAGTAAAGGGAACGAGGGGAATGACTTTTTGTAGGTAATGATGATAATTCAAAGGTGATGCCTCTGAGCTCGGAAGGCCATTATTCCAAAGAGTGGAATTTCTATTCCTCATACAACCTGAATATCCTATTGATAAAATTTTTGGTTTTTCTAGTTTGGGGGAAAAATCCCCCCTCCCCTCCAAAAAGTTATCAAATTGAAAAATTATTTTGAGGTTGAGGGTCGTAACATGTCCCCAAGTGCTCAAAAACTCGCAATTCCCAAAAAATTTGTAAATTTCGATTTACTCGAATTCTAGTCTGAAATTTCACAAAAATTTTAAATAATTGGTTGGAATTGGAAGGTCATATCCATACCTTCAAGAGCTCCGAAAAGGATCCCAGAGCCAAAAATTCGGAAATATTTAGGAAGCATAGCACAGCACTTGAACTTTTTTGAATTCCTGGTAAAATAGCCTGTCACATTATGATCGATATTTTATAAAAGATTTTTTTTTCAAACGCGTTTTTCTTGAAAAGTCGATTTTACAGCTCATCTCTATCCTTCCTTTTTTCTTTCTTTCCTTCACGAAAAACTAAACTATAACTAAGTCACAAAATTTTACGTATGATGATAAGTACATATGTCTATATCCTATATCTACATACTTTAAAATCATATTTTTTCCATTTATGAAATTCAACCGGTCTTTTCTTCATGCGAAAAAGCCGAAAAAGGCCGTCATCCAAAAATGGAGGAAAATGGGAAAAGTTTCTAAGACTGCTTGTGGTTGTGTGGGTGTGCTTGCTCCGCTTCAATCCTTGGTTGTTGGTTCCTTGCACAGCCACCGTGGTTCGTCTCCGTGGGACCATTTTTTGATAAATTAAATTTTTTATTTTTTTCTCATTTTTCGATTAAAATTATTAATCATCAAAAAAATCTCTGAAAAAGAAGTAGTCCCCCGCCCTGTAGGGGAAGAAATGTAAGATATTTTTTGTTACCTTATGACGGGGAGTTAGCATAATTTATCTACGAATAATACCTATCTAGTTTCAATTTTTGTTCATCAGAAGTATTTTGGTAATAAAAAGTTCTGATATCATGGTGAAATCCGCCCTAACAAAAAAATTCTCCCACTTCTGGGAAACAAAGTGAAAATTTTTTTATAGTAAAATGTTATGATATCATGGCAAAATCCGTGAAAAAAAATGAAAAAAATTCTGGGGCGGGCAGAGCTCTTACATAATTTTAACAATCCAACCTCAATTCAAGAGCTCTGTCCGCCCCAGAATTTTTTTCATTTTTTTTCACGGATTTTGCCATGATATCATAACATTTTACTATAAAAAAATTTTCACTTTGTTTCCCAGAAGTGGGAGAATTTTTTTGTTAGGGCGGATTTCACCATGATATCAGAACTTTTTATTACCAAAATACTTCTGATGAACAAAAATTGAAACTAGATAGGTATTATTCGTAGATAAATTATGCTAACTCCCCGTCATAAGGTAACAAAAAATATCTTACATTTCTTCCCCTACAGGGCGGGGGACTACTTCTTTTTCAGAGATTTTTTTGATGATATCAGTTGTTTTTTATACGTAGTTTTGGTTAAATGGAATGGATAACCAGAATACAGTTGTGGACTAAAAACTGACGCCAGTCAACAATCAAAGTTTAGAATATTGAGAAGAAAAAAACGTATTTTGTAAAAATTTGAGTCTTGAAGAAATTTTTGAACGAAAATTGAGTTGAAAAACATTTAGAAAAATGTTTGGAGTTGATAACAATTTTGCCAAAAAAAGGTGGAGGTGGAAAAATTTTTTATAAAAAAAATTAAACTGAAAAATCAGTCGGAAAAAATTTGGATTTGATAGAGTTGATGAAGATTTTTTCAGAAAAATTTGGAGTTAATGAAAGTATTGAGAAAAAAAATTGATTTGAAATGGGGGAAAAAATAAAACTTTGGAGTTGGAAAAAATATTTGCAAAACATTAGAGCCAGGGTCCGGAACCATTTGAAATTTTTTTTCTGGTGCTTCTGGCTCTGCTCTTTAACCTTTGAGATGAAATGGTTCCTGTTCTGGTTCCAAAGTGGTTCCATAGTCAGTTTTTTTGGGGGGGGGAGGGGTTCTGGTTCTGGTTCCAGGAGTCAAGAAAATTTAATGGTTCTCCTGGTTGTGGTTCCAATTAGTACTGGTTCCCCCGGTTCCAAGTGGTTCTGGTGCTCCCAGTTCCAGTCATTTTTTTTGTTTTTCTTTCAAAATAACACATCAAACTTCAATTTAGAAGTCAAATTAAGATCTGCGAATAGTTTTGTAATTTTTTCAAATTTTTGTGAAATAATTGAAATTGAATCTAAATTTTAATTTTTAATCTAGATAAAAACTGGTTCTGGTGGTTCTGGTTAGTTTCAAAATTACTTCTCCCTGGTTGTTCCCTTTATTGGGAATGGTTCTATAAATTTTTTCAACTGGTTCTGGTGCTGGTTCTCATTTGAAAATTCGAAATTTTGGTTGTTCTCCCAAGTGGTTCCGGACCCTGATTAGAGCTGATAAACTTTTTGTCAGAAAAATTTGGAGTGAGAAAGAAATCGTAGAAAAAAATTTGAGTTGAAAAAACTGAAAAAAGGTTTAGAAAAAAATTTTAGTCAAAAAATTGTTTGAAAAAAAAATTGGAGTTTAAAAATAAAATACTGAGAAAATTTTATACTGGTGAAAATTGTCAAAAATACTACAGAATTGAAAAAAAAAAGCTAAAAAAAGTTCATTCATGTGTTTTTTAAGTAATCAGCAATCCATGGTAAATAATGTAAAAATATCGTAATTACGACTCCACTTTTTGTAATAGGCAATCTGAAAATACTATAACTAGTGCAAAAAAAGAAGAGGAGAAATAGCTCCACCTCAAGGATTGATTACTATCACTAAATTCGCCAAATTTGGCAAAACTCTCCTTCTGAAATTAACATTAATTTTCAGAAAGGGTAACAAGCTTTAGAAAGCTTTAAATGACTTGAGATTTTAAACATGTATAGTTTATACATGTCTTCAATCGCTGTTGTTATTGCCAAAGCTCAACGAATAACAGTTATTTATTATTCGGAGCTTCAACTTGGTCAGTTTTCACATTTTTTAGAAACTTTAAGCTCCTATAAAAAGCTCAAAAAAAGTTCAAATTAACTGAAATTTGCGACAGTATATGCATTTTCACGCAAGGAACACGATTTTGGGGTTAATTTTCCGTTTTTCAAAATTTTGGGGCTCCAAATGGGGGGGGGGTGAAGGGTCAATTCTCAAAATTTTAAAAATCCGCTTGGAACATTTTCTCAGGTTTAACGAGTACAACCCATCCCCAAAATTTCGTAAAATTTCATTCACACGATTTTTCTCTATCTCTGTTACAATAAAAAATGATTTTGTTAAAATCACAAGTTTCAGCAAAATTTGAGGTTCCAGATCTCCGCGAAATTTTAACCAACAAAGTTTGTTTTGGTCTTAAAAGAAAGAGCTTAAAAAATTAAGAAACTTTGTAATTCAAAGTTTTTTAATTCAACAAGCCTTTTCCGAAAAAAATGAATTTGAAAAACTTGAAAAATCACGAAAACTGTGTCCAAGTTCATCAGAGAATAGATAGTGTTCACGCTGTTCCGACGTTTTCATTACATTTTACGGTTCTGACTGTGTAGGGCGGGGGGGGGTCACTAGCGTGACCCATGATCAGGGTTGTGCCGATTCGAATCATTTTTGATTCGAATCATGATTCGAATCACTTATTTTATGATTCGAAAAATGATTCGAATCATTTGAGAGAAAATGATTCGTGATTCGTGATTCGTTCGAATCATTCCGATGATTCGTGATTCGCGATTCGAAAATTTTTGTACTTTTCCTATTATTTCACGAATCATTTCATTTTTTTTAAATTTTTTTTGTGTCTCTAAAATTTACAAATTTTTGGGCGTAAATTTTTGGATATTTCACCAGCATGGTATCAATACACAAAAAGTGTCAGAAAATTAGAAATCTGCTTAAAAAAAAGATGAATTTCAGTCTCGAAAATTGAAATTTTTTTTTGCAAAAAATCCAGAAACATGACAGTGTGATGGAACGTCGTTTCTTAGCCCAAAAGTGGCGTTTTTTGTGTGTTTATATTGTGTAGTAGCAAAATATCCAAAAAAAGAAGTCAAAAAATGTCCAGATATCGGAGAAACTGAACAATTTCAAATGAATTAGATGATTCGAAAAATGATTCGAAAATTACGAATCACGAATCATTTTTTGAAAAATGATTCGAATCATTGATTCGAATCATTTCTCAGGAAAGGATTCGTGATTCGTGATTTATACGAATCATGTTGATGATTCGTGATTCGTGATTCGAATCAAAATGAACGTGATTCGGCACAACCCTGCCCATGATTATTACTGAAAATTATCTTTTTTAAAAAATTAAAAAATAGTGCAAAATTGGAAAAACGTCATGTTTTCAAAGTCAAAATTTCTGATTTTCAAATTTAAAAAAAAAACAATAAAATTTAAAAATCCCGCCAAAAAACTTTTTTCTAGAACTGCGATCTATAATTTTGTTTAATAACTAAGATTATTTAGAATGCATCAAAAAATCTTGGCCAACTTTTGATATTGGTACTCTGAAAGCTCGAAAGTCGAAACACTGATAAAAATATTCTAAAACTTTCTGTACTGTGTCAAGTTCAAAAACAACCTTCATTGATTATTGAAGACAAATTTGCCTCTAAAACTTTGAAAATCGTAATTAAAGTAAGTATAGTTAATCTTCTCTCTTTACTAATCGTCGCATTTCCATCTTTTTGATATCATTTTGCTGAAAATATACTTACATCCTTGAAAATTTAATATTTGACTCAATTTCAATACCTAATGACTCTTCTTTTACTTCCTTTATTTCTAGAAAACTAATCATGGCAGGAGACGGAAGTCTTTACAGTACTGCTGACTATCATTTCGACGAATCCAAATACAAAGGTTTTTGGAAATACTACAACGCTGATACACCCAGAGGACGTGCTTCGGTAATGTATATTTTCTGAACTTTTCGTGTTGCCTAAAGTTAATATTTGTTTCTCGTAAATCAAGCGCTACTTTTGATACATCTCTAATGCTATTTTCATCGTTACAGGCTTCAAAAATCAACTTAGGCATTGTGTTTGGCATCGGGATGTTTTTCTACCTGAAATCTAAGTTCTCCAAGAAATAAATATTACGCATTGGTAAACGAAGTTATTGCTTTCAGTCTTTTAAGCTTTTCTAGAGTTTTCTGTATTCATGTTATTCGTCGTGTAAACTTTGTGTTAAACAGTAAAGCATATTAGAAAATAAATAAAAATGTATTTATAACGTATGTATAAACTTAATTTAATGGTACGATATTCATTTCTCATCCATTTGTTTATCTCTGGCAATAACCGAATCATCGAACTTAATCATGTACGTCGTTCCATTATACCAATGAGCAGTTACTTTCGAAGGCTGCAAAAATACAATAATTTTAAAAAACCAATGTGGAAGAAAAATAAGTACGTGGATGATACTTACAAATCCGCACGAGTTCAAAACTGATTCGATAATTCCGGCCGTGAATACAGCGCAGTTTAAGGCGCCTTTATCCTTAGGAACTGATATGAATTTATTCACGAGTGGATCTTTCTCTTTCAAGTAGTACATTCTTTCATCATCGTTGGCATGTTCTAATTTATCCGCTTCTCGTCCAAATAAATTCTGTAAACAGATTCAATGACTAAAGTTCGTTCAAAGTTGGATCGGAACCAAACGATAAAAACTCACTTTCCAAAATGTAGATTTGATGAATATAAGAATATTGAGCAGCTTGATTTCTCGTTTGTAGTTTTTTTCGCGAATGAATACTACATCTATCAGCTTAGATCCAACATCTTTGCCAAATTCTGAAAGCCTGAGAAGCTTCGATTAGAGATGGACAAATTCATTATAGTTTAATGGAATAGGGGCAATAATTACTTGTTTTGAAGCTCTGGAATGCTATGAGAACGATTTTGACAGTATTGGACGATTTCTGAGAACAGGAGAGCGAAACACGTCAGACTGATTTCTCCTTTTCCTTTACTCAACGATTTATCGAGTATGCTGGTTTTGGAACGAGATGCCGAAATAGTTATAGTATTCATTGAAACGGTTTATATTTACGCAGCACAGCTAATACTTCACTTCTATGAAACAAATCGAATTACTCGAATAAGTGATACGGATTTTGAGCTAGAAGAACATCAAATTCAGGTGTTTTCCATTTTTTTCGATTTTTTCGTCCATTTTTTAGATATTATTTTGATAATAATGTTTTTCTACGGTAACGCCATCTGTGCAAATCACAAAGAACTTCACGTTTTAACGGTTTTCTTTCTTTAGACGTCAACTTTCTGCGTAGTTGAAAAGGAACAGCCTACAATTTATCATCAACAAGTCCCATCAAAAATTTAAAAACCAATGCAAACTTTGGGACTAAATTTGAATATTTTATTTAATTCCTAATCATCGTAGTGTGATGACGGTTTATATGTTTTATAATTCCGGTTAATCAAATACGCGTTATCTAAACACCAATTGTTCAGTATTACGAATGCTGTCGTAAGATCGACCCGTGAAATTTCATCACAGATACCAAACGGAAATACATTACAAAAGCTTTTAAAAATGGCTGATGATTTACCAGAAAGCAGCGGTACGTTTTCAACGTTTACTACCTACTTCATTAATATTCCCTTAATTGGGATTATTTTCTATTTATTGTGGAAAATCTTCAAAAGCCGAAATGAAGTTGACAAGCCGGTCATGTACGTATCTCCGGCAGCGCCGCCGATGAAGAAGAGAGATTTCACGTTAGAAGAATTGAAAGAATTCGATGGCACTAAAGGCGAAGGACGAGTCTTGGTCGCTGTAAACAATAAAGTATTCGACGTGACTCGCGGTAAACGGTATTATGGCCCCGGAGGACCCTATGCAGTATTCGCAGGTCGAGATGCATCTCGAGGTTTGGCTACATTCTCACTGGACGAGCCTACCGACAAATACGACGATCTCAGCGATCTACAACCATCTGAAATGGAATCTGTACTCGAATGGGAAATGCAATTTAACGAAAAATACGACTACATTGGCAAGCTGTTGAAACCGGGCGAGACCCATAACAGTTATTCCGACGACGAAGGCGAAGGCGTAAAAGAAGACGAACCAAAAGAGGAAGAAAACACTTCGAAATCAAAAGACGATTGAATTTGGTTAATGAAGAAACAGTTCAATCAAACGTACGTGTATTGGTATTAAGTTACAGGGTAATGTAATGTTTCGAAATTTCGCTATTACGTACTATATCAGTTGAAACTACTTAGAAGTGATCAACCGTGGATTCATTTTAAACATACTTAATCTTTAATTATTATGGATTTCGTCGGCGGCTAGTTTTAATATTTTAAAACATATTATTGTGATACAGAATCGTGTTCGGTACAGTTTCCCTTTTTTTTCATTGCTTTTTAAAATTACGCTTAAGTTCATATGGAACGTTTTCCATGTTTTATTCTTAGCCAACTTCTAAGTAGTTATTCCTTTTCAATTAATGTGTCGCATCACTTGTGAGTGGATTTTTAAGAATGGTGTTTGTTATTGATTGTTACAATTTTTAAATTTTCATTTATTGTAATCCTTTCAAAGTTTATTTATAAGGTTTTCCTATCTATTTCTTTTTTCATTCTACAAATTATTTGTAATATTGTGTGTAGTATTTATCGGTGTAAGGATTATGTATATTTGTATTTATAATCTATTTTTCAGTGATTAAAATTGGCGATTCGCACAAATCATCGATCTCTAATTTTTTCTCAACGGAAATCATTAATTCTTGAGTAGAGTAATGAAAAAATATTTATTAAAGATTAAAAATGCTATAAAAAATTATATGTTTCTTATTCAACGCATCGTAAAAATTACATTCCCATAGATTCGATGTATTGTAAATAAATAGCCATAAATTTGGCCACAAAAGCTTCCAAATAAAAGATGACCTTGTTGCCACGATGTAGCCGATGTTCGTAATCAGCTGCCGCTTCGATCACTTCTCTCTTTATTGATATATCACACTTCTTCAATAATTGTCTCAGTAAATGCTGTGGGAAAAGTACGCAAGACCGGTTTTAAAAGAATATTAAAAAATCAATATTACATAAGTAAAATAATGATACTCGTACTTAATTATTATTCGATTGTTAGGTATTATAAAAAATTCAAAGACAATTTCAATCTTCAGTACATGAAATATTCCTTCGACAATTGTGCAATAAATTTTTAGTCCCGTATTCGTGTAAACGAACTTGACAATTTATTGCACAATTCATCATAGAAGTACTCGACCACGATGATAAGTACTTTAGAAATTTTTTTAAATTGCTCGATATCTCTCTAGCAGCACAAATGAGATGTAAATAGGCAGCAATATTGCGTAATTTTACTCCTCTAGATTATCCCTATCATTTTTTTTTACGATAATGTAAACAATAGAACACATAGGAACTGAACTTGGTCAAAAGTATAATTATCAACATAACGATAACCTTCTGCCCTGATACCTTACCTTAAATATTATGTCAGTTGGAATACCGTGACATAGCAATTCGTACAATCTGTTCCGAACTGTCAGCAAATTCTGAGGAGTTTGTTCCTTCAAAATAATGTTCGCAGTTTCGTTAATAAAAAGTTGCCAATCTGGTTCGACGATTTTCTGATTTTGTTCAAACGGATACCTAAAACGAATTGCGAAGCAGCATTGAGAATCTATGAAGGTCGTCTACGCAATATAATAAATTATACAGTTTGACGAATGGGAACGTGATTACAAATGCATGTATTCCAACGAGCGTTCAAAGTCGACAAAAAATTTCAGTCGAATTGAACATATTTTCGAGGTGTGAGATTACTATAGCTGTGGTGAAGGGAGAGGTCATTAACAACCTGTTTATTTCATTGATAACCTGTGGAGTTGTGTACGCTGGTTTTAAATATAAATATTCGTAAGTGAGGCTAATTTTTCACACGTGTAAACGAAAGTTGGAGTTTTTCGGGAAAATTTGTTAACGATGTAGAAATTAGTGCCTATTGGAATCAATGAAACGAATGATTTAGAAATGAGCTATTAAAGCTTATCGTACAATTCGGGTTGAATTATCTAATTTTTAATTACTATGATGTACACAATACTTACTGATTTACTTTACACGCTTCACAAGTTAATATAGCTCGTCTCAAATTTCCTTCGCAGTTTTGAGAAATTCTTTGGGCTAATTCGATTGGTATCGTGAGACCTTCTTTTTTGCAGATTGTCTAGAAAACAGATTTGGCTTGATATTCTTCATTTTCGAATAAATTTTTAAATTTGGATATTTCTTACCAATAAAATAGAAACTATTTCTTCTTGAGAAGGCGAAGGAACACGGATACTTAAACATCTACTGCGAATAGCCGGAATAACTTGTGATATAGAATTAGCGCAGAGAATTAATCGACAAGTAGCGATGTATTTTTCCATAGTTCGACGTAAAGCTTGCTGAGCATCTTTGGTTAATTTATCTACTTCCGTTAATAGGATCACTGGAAAGTAATAAACGAGTTAGGCGGATAAAGTTGAAATGTGGGCGAGCAGTGAGTGTTACCTTTGAATTCTCGTTGCCCGGATGAATCAAGTTGATGAGTTTGAGCAGAGTTTTTGATTAAATCCATGACTACGACTCGATCATAGATTCCAGCATCGCTAGCATTGATTTCTATGTGATAGTTACTAGCGACAGTGAGAATTTCCAATTTCTTGTTACTGGGAGTCTATAAACGAAAAATACTGAATCAATTTGTTTCACTAAATACGTAATAAAGTCGATGATTGATCTATTTACCGTAAAATTCATATGTTCCATTCGCAGTCGTTCAACTCCGGCGCCATATAGTTCTCTGAGTAAAGCCATAATTCTAGTTTTCTTACCAGCTCCCGAAGGTCCAAAGAACAATAAATGGGGGAAATCTCCTTGTTGAACCTGGAAATATAGAGGATAGTTTACAAGATGAATTAATACGAGGTGACTATCAAAACTTACCAGATTCTTGAGCTGAGAAGCTTGTGTTTTGTGATAATCTATCTTATTTAAGTTGGTAGGACGGTATTTATCGACCCACAGACTCATCCTAATGGTTTAATTAATAACTTAACCGATAAAATAACATCAATTATTCAATTATTTGAACAAAATATCACATTTTATTGCTGAAAACCGCCAAAATTTACGATTTTTTTTCGAAAGAATGCAATGATATTTTTTCACTAAATTTTGAGTAAATTCTGGATAACATGGTTGTGACTTTAGAGATGCGAATTTTTCCAAACAAAATCATTTTATCATTTTCGATTTTTTTTTAGCAAATGCTCGTTACATGAGATTAATGATTAAAAAAAATATAAAAATTTCAATTGATTTTTGTAAATTGTAGATATTTATAATGCTGAAAACTTCAAATTATTACGATTTATTTTCTTTTTTCCAGGTTTCGACATATTGTCAATTTGACATATCATCGTTATCGTTCTTTCGAATAATACCTGATACGAAAAGAAGCGTTTATCCAGTTTTCCGTTAAATTCCATGATTTCAGTGATAGAGAAGAAAATATCAAAATAGTGAAAACACAACAAAAGGGAATGAAGTAATTTTGCGAAAGATTTTCGGTTGAAATATGTGCGTAAAACTGACAATCATGTAATGAAAATTCGAATCTAAACCTGTGAAAGTCGTATAACTTGAATTTGCCAACATGGCCAACCGTACCGTAAAAGATGCCAAGTCAATTCGCGGTACAAATCCGCAGTACTTGATCGAGAAAATTATCCGGACTCGTATCTACGATAGCAAATATTGGAAAGAAGAATGTTTCGCTCTCTCAGCAGAACTGCTCGTAGACAAAGCAATGGGTCTTCGTTTCGTCGGAGGAGTTTTCGGAGGTAATATCAGAGCTACACCGTTTATATGTCTGACTCTGAAAATGCTACAAATCCAGCCCGAAAAGGACATCATCGTTGAGTTCATTAGAAACGAAGAGTTCAAATATGTCCGTGCTTTGGGATCATTTTACATGCGATTGGTCGGATCTTCATTAGATTGCTATAAGTACCTCGAACCGTTGCTGGCTGACAGTCGTAAATTGAGAATTCAGAAACGTGACGGCGCTTTCGACCTGATTCATATGGATGAATTTGTTGATAACTTATTACGGGAAGAAAGAGTATGCGATGTTATTTTACCCAGGATTCAAAAACGTCATGTTTTGGAAGAAAATAACGAACTCGAGGCTAAAGTTTCTGCGCTGGATGATGATTTCGAAGAAGGCCTCGAGAGTTCCGAAGAAGAAGAAGAAAAAGAAATCGAAAAGCATTACGAAACGAGTAAAAGTAATTCATGGCATAGAAGAAAATCGCCTGTTAGGGAAGAAAAGTCACCACCTATTCGAGAAAGAAGTCCGGTTCGTGGTATTCATATTGATCGCAGAGATAGAGAAAAGAAAGAGAGAGATCGTGCGAGAGAAAGGGACCGCGCAGGAGGTAGAGAACGTGATCGTGAGAGGGAAAAAGATCGTGAGCGTCGAAAACACCGAGATCGAGAACGACATCGTAGAGACAGAGACAGACGTTAGTGTAATTTGTACGAATGTTAAGTTGTAAATATTTTTATAATATTAGAGTTGTTTTTTTTCTGTATTGACCATTGTATAAACTGTTCTGCTGTTGTAATCCATCTATACAGAATGTGAAAACGTTAATAAAAAAATTTTGTATTGAAATTCTCTTCTTTTTATTTTCTGTTTGATTTTTATCGAATCAATGGAATTTGAGAATTTTCGACTGTACTTTACTTATTTCAGCAAAAAAATCAACCAATTTGGAATTATTCGAGTAACACAAATATATCATAATTATCATTTTGATGAAAATCGAGTAAAATATACAAACGAAGAAACCGTACATCAAAAAAATATATTTTAAAATATCAATTATCAACATATAAAATTATTTTCCTTCAGTACCATCGTAAACTAATGTGTAACCACATTTACCACAGTAATGTCTATCGGACATTGCAGCCATAAAAACTCCAGCTCCACAACGTTCCATTGGGCATTCCCGGCGGAGACGGAAGATCTTTCCATTTTCGTCGACCTATAAAAATACAATAAAATTAGGACCAGAGTTGAAATTTGCATCGATTGACTACTTAAATCAATTCATACTTTGTAGAATTTCAATACAGCGAGCTTAATCTTCTTCTTCTTATGTTTAATTTTTTTCGGCGTGGAATAATTCTTCTTCTTCCTTTTCTTAGCGCCACCTCTTAATCGTAATACTAAATGCAACGTAGATTCCTTTTGAATATTATAATCGGAGAGAGTTCGTCCATCTTCGAGTTGTTTACCAGCAAAAATCAAACGTTGTTGGTCCGGAGGAATACCTGGGAAGATAAAATCCTATGTAATAATTGTACTCAATTCAAAATTGCTCAATTCTATTCAAGTTTACCTTCTTTGTCTTGAATTTTAGCTTTTACATTTTCGATACTATCACTTGGTTCGACCTCGAGGGTGATGGTCTTACCCGTCAAAGTTTTAACGAAAATCTGCATGACGTAAAATCTAGACAGAAAAAATTCCAATTAATATTTCAAATACCATCTTAAATAAAGTAAATCCACTCAACTCGTAAGGCCAAAATAATTTAAGTAACTTTGCAACATTACACCATAACAAACCATAAAATGAAACCACATAGACAAAAAATGAAAATTTATTATCCCAATACAAAGAACATAATTACAAATTAAACAATTAAAACCGCATTGATACATCCGTCATTCTCGGGATTATTCGTTACTTGAGCATATTTACCCCACACAACTTTACCACTCTGGGTGACTAAACCCAATTCACTAATATTAACTTCGATGACTGTTCCTTTGGTGATGACTCCAAGATTCGTATGTGTCGCAGAACTAGGATTCTTCTTGACTCCCAAAATGGGTAAATAAAAAGTCGTCTTGAGTTCAGGATGTGTAACATGAGCTTTATTAAAACGTAATGCCATCGGTCGAATAAACCGTTCAAATTTCGGTGGTTTTCTCGTAAACGCATCTCCCACGAAACAGACCTTGGTTACCATACGTTTCCAAGCTTTACGACGAGATTTCCCAGACCGGAGAACTTTGAATACTTCGGCATCTGCTTGAGCTCGAACTTTCGGTATCGGTACATCCCATTTGCCAGCCTTTTCTTTTCGCTTTTGTTTAATCATATTGGATAATACTTTAGCGGACGTTTGAACATCACGATCGAGTAGATATACCGGTAATGCTCCTTCTTTGGGTTTTTCGGTTTTACGTTTGTTTAGCTTTTCTTCATGTTCTTTGATTTTCTTTTTCATTTGGATCTTTTCATTGCGTCTTTCTTTATTGAACAGTTTAGCCTTTAGACCACGTAACCGGCGAGCTTTTTCAGCTCGTTTGTGAGGTTCTCGAGCTTCTCGTTTACGTTTACGTTCTTCGTAGTCGAGTCGGCGACCGTAAAGTTTACGGTGCCTTTCCATATACTCATTCTGCGGCATTTTGATTCAGTTTACCTGAAAACAAAGTTGATATGTAATTTGGTGTAATAGACGGAAGCAGTTTTGATTAGGAACACAAATCGATGTCAATTTACGTTAAACAGAAGGAAACCAAAAACACTTACCGATAAATCAATCTACCAACACAAAGATAAATATCACCGTTGAAGAGGGAAGCATTTAATCAAAACTGCTTCTTAAAAAACGAACATGATATGGTACATGGGTATCTTATGGTTAACAATTATGGTGTAATGTTGAGTTGCAAAGTAACACTTGAAATATTGGTCGGGAACAATCGATATTAAGGGGAAAAGGTAATATTTGAAATAATAAATGACTTACCAACCGAATGAAGGAATTAAATTATAACGAATTCATTTTATTCCAGCATTTTTCACGTCCGACTTCTCAAACTGTTTTATCTCTAATTTGCAACGTGAACTTTGTAAAAAAAACTAAAAAGTCAACGATGAATAGAAAATCAACTGATTTACTGGCGCTATTGAAAATAAAATGCTCTCATAAAATACATCTTAAGGTGATACAACATTCGCGAAACTTTAAATGCATTATGCTGATTAAAGTTTATCTCCACGAACTATGTTTATCCAGTTTTCTCATATTTCAAAGAAGTACAATCCAGATCTATCATAAAAATCGATGTAAAAAGTTATCAAAAATAAATTCTTTTTGAATTTTTTTCCAGTTCCGCATCCCAACCGCATCGAGGGAGACCATTTTCTTCAGAAAAATGAAGAATAATTGAGTGAATTTTTGTTTTGTAACATTATTGCGAAATTATTTTATTCTAATGTTTTGAAAATCCTTTGGTAAAAACCAAATTTTAATTAATGTTGTGAGGGTAAGTTTGATGACATAACATTGAATAATTATATTCTTTTAGCTGTTCTAACTTTATCGTAAATTTCATCAGTGTTACACGATGGCTGCCGCGACTGAGGAATTGAATCCACCGGATCTTCTTTCGTCCGTATCCATCGATCCGAACGCGAATTCTATGCGACATCAAGAATCCGAAGATGACCAAGATCCGGCTCTAAATGTGAAAGATGCTGATCTATTATACAAAATAAACAATCTTCATTGCCCTTTTATTTGGAAGCCGGAGGATTCGTTGAGATCTTACAATAATGATTCGGTCGAAGATCTTATGAACGTGGATGAAGTATTCGAGGAACCTTCAGGTTTCAAACTCCGAAAGTAATTTTGACCGATTTTAGTAATTCGTTCTTCCGATATATGTTTAATCTTGTTTGGTTTTTTAGATACGTTATTCATTTGATATTATGCTACAATAATTTTGGAAAACGTTTGCTTGAAAAATCTCTAAAACATTTGGACGAGATGGAAAGAATGCTACTAACTTCAATGAAAAACAGAAGCCAAGATGTGTATTTCACACAAATCAGTGATGCTTTGTTTCATATTTTACACAGCTGCCGGGTTGTGATGTTGCATTCTACGAATCAGAAAGAAAAAGCCTGTCATGTATGTAAAAATTTATTTTCATTACGAATAATGTATTTCAAAACTGATCAATTTTCCCCTCTAGATTTTGCAAAAAATTACTCCGTACGATGGTTTGAATGCTACGAATCAGGCTGGTATATGGGCCGTACGAGCCAATTTGTATGTGGAGTTCGGTTATGATGGCATAAAAGCAGCCACTCAGTATATCGAAAAATCGACAAAAATTGATCCAAGTAATGCATACTGGTATTTCATGAAAGGGATGTATTTAGGCCGACTTCGACGAATGGAGAGTGTATTAGCAATTCCATCAATGGATGAAATTGCCTCTTTGGAATTGGCAATGAGGCTAAATGAAGATGCAGCTTTTATGGCATTTGCTGCTGAAGTCTACGTTGAAACGGCCAGCAGGTCAAAGAAGAAATCTCAGCAGCTATTATTAATTGCAAATGAAGAAGAAAGACTCAAATTAGCCGAGAAAAACGACCAAATAAATGAACGAGCTGCTATGTTATTCAAGTACGTTGGATTTTCAATATTTATAGTTTATATTATTTCTCCGCTGTTTTATCGCTAATTTTAATTATTTCTGTACAGGAAAAGTGTTAGCTTGAATAAAAACAGTTCCCATTTATTATTTCGTTGCGGTAAAGGAATGTTGAAACTAACTCCTCCTCATCAAGATACTGATTTGGCTTTCCAGTATCTAAAAAAAGGATTAGAAATTTCGTATGAGAGTAGTTTCGGCAATCACGCCATGGCTTTATATTACATGAAACACGAAGCGGTACCTACCTATTTTTTTTCTAAAATAGTTTGTGAACTTGAACCACAAATATTTATTAATTTTTTCAATTCCGCAGGATTACGATATGGCGAAAAAATATCTCATTAAAGCAACCGAAAGCAAAAATTTTGGAGCCGATATTGACCTCATCAGAGTAAACTTTTTAGTCAATCAAGATCCGGAAGAACTATTGGATAGTTTATTGAAACTATTCGATCGCTATGACGATAAAATGAAACACAGAAAAATTCTAGCCGAGATAGAATCGTATTATTTGTTTATCAATTACAATCTAATGGAAGCGATAAACCATATGAATAAATTACTACATCTCACTGGCGATCACGATGATATTATCAGCGTAAGTGATTAATCGAAGAATTTTTAAATTTTTGATTGCAATTATTCAACGTAGATTATTTTACAGAATTTCAAATCTGGCGTCATGCGTCAAAAATTCGCAGTATCGTTACTGGAAATTCTGCTCAGTGATATCACCGATAGATCAAACAAAGGCACCCTAAACGCCGATGAACAAGAAGAATGCAGAAAATTCATGCACAGACTATGTTATCAAAACGTCACTTTGCCACGACCCAAAAAAGAAAATCTTCGTAAAAAAGTTGTCAAAGATATAAAAGCCAATTTAGAACAAATCGATCTGAGTAAAATAAAACCCACACAACCGACACAACCCTGTGTTACCGAAAAACAACCCCGTAAAGATTACAACCCAGTTAATGGGCGATTTGATAAAGAGTACGCGAAAAAATATTATGCCGAAGATAAGTCGTCGAAATCTCAGAAAACCGTAGTCGACGAATTTTTCGAAAAATACGAAGCTGCGATTGAGAAAGGCGAATCGAGTTATAAAAATCGTGATAAACCGAACCCTACCGTCGAAACGAAATCCGAAGCTGGAAACAAATATCATCCCGTTTTAGAACAATTATTCAATAAAGTGAAAAATTTACCAAAGAAAAGCAAGCCGTCCGGTGATTCGAGTGATGAAGAAACTGAAGAAATAATAAATTTGGCGAAACAATTGGACGTTCATTTTAGCTTATCCGCCGGCGCTAAAATTTCCAAGAAAACTAATAGTTCTAGCAATATTAACGCTGGTGCTTCTACTTCTAACCACCGTGATCATTTCGGTTCTCCGGATGCTTATCGTAGACGTTCTAGTCGTAGTCCTAGGAAACGATCTAGAAGCCGGGAAAATCGCGGAACTGGTAAACATTCATCCTCCAAAAGATCCGACAGTTTGGATAGTCATCAATCGGACAAAAAAACGCATAGAAAACGATCTCCAAGTGTTGAAAATCGTCATTCTGGTCGTAGGAGATCTACAATTCGAGATCGTAGAAGCAGATCAACGAGTAGAGATCAGAGACAACCTCGCGAAAAGAGATCTCTTAGCAGAGAAACTCGCACGACGTCCAGAAGGTCTAATAGCAGAGATCATCATGAGTCGTCTAGAAAAAGATCCATCAGTGGAGGGACCAAATACTCTACCAGATCCCATCGCCATAGATCCACAAGCCGAGAAAGCAGAGAAGCAGATCGTAAGTCTTCTAGAAGACGGTCCATTAGCAAAGAGACCAACTACTCTTCCAGATCCAATCGTCATAGATCCGGAAGCCAAGAAAGTAGAGAAGGCGATCGTAAGTCTACTAAAAGGCGATCCATCAGCAAGGAAACGAAATACTCTCCTAGATCTAATCGCCATAGATCCACGAGCCAAGAGAGTAAAGAAACAGATCGTAAGCCTACCAGAAAGCGATCTATCAGCAAGGAAACCAAATATTCAACCAGATCAGATCGCCATAGATCTACGAGTCGAGGAAGCAGAGAAGATCGTAAGTCTTCTAGAAGGCGTTCCATCAGTCGAGAAAGTAAATACTCTGCGAGGTCAAGTCATAAAAAATCTCCGAGCAGAGAAAGATCAACGAGTAAAGATAGACTACGCTCTCGTAGGGAGAAATCGCCAAGTAAAGAACGCAGAAAACGATCTCAAAGCAGAGGGAACAAAAAATCACCTACTCACAAAAGAAAATCTCCTAATAGAGAATCCCGAGACAAAATATCTTCAAGCAAAGAAATCAGAAAACGATCTCCTAGCAAAGAGAGCGTCAGATCTTCTAGAAATTCCGCCCACAAAAGACGATCTCCGAGCACAGATAGTCGTAAATCATCAAGACGCAGAGAACGTTCAATTAGTAATGAAAGTCTACGTTCGTCGAAATCAAAACCTCGTAAGGAACGGTCATCTTCACCAGAAAAACGCCAAAATCGTCCTTCGTCAATTATTGACTCAGATTCGAAAACCAAATCTAAACCTGCTCAAGAAAGATCTCGAAGCCGTGAAAGTCGATATTCCTCCAGACATTCGCCTCCTCCAGAACGTGAAAAACATTCTCGAAAATCCAAGAAATCTGAATCAGACGATACCTTGACAAAGTTCGATAACAGCGATACCGATCACAAAACAAATACAACCGAAAAATCTCATCGTAGGGATCGTTACAAAGATGATCGTGGGTATCGTAGAAACGATCGTCGAAGAAGTTACTCCTCCGATGAAACCAGATCTATTCGTTCCAGACGTTCCAGCAGTAGAGAAAAATCCCGATCTAAACGAAATTCCAGTAGAGATCGTCGTGACGATTATCGCCGAGAAGATGATAGAAAATACAAAAGATACAGTTCTAGCGAAGAAAGCTCGAGTGATTCTAAATCTCCGCGTAGAGAGGTTGATGAATCAAATAAAAATTCTCGTCATCGAAAATCAAGTCACGATGAAACAAAACGGGATTTGAAAAAAAAAATTAAAAAATCAAAAGATAAAGAAACCGAAGATAGAGTTACTTCTCCTCGACCTCGTTCCGTTGAAAAAGATGATGATCTAATTCGAAATAACGAACCAGATCCGAAGAAAGATGCTTAACGAAATTCTCGTTCATTTTTGAAAAGTTTTATTTTTTAACAATTTATTTTCTACTCTTCAAGTGACCATTGTTTTTTTTTATTACTGTTTTTATACTCTATCGTTCCTTGTATTTTTAATGTTGATTTTACAAATTACAAATTGGGATCAATATTTCGAAGTTTATATTTTGTCATTTTATTTGAACCAAAATCTTTTCAGAGTAGCTCCTTGATACTCATTCGACTGCTCATGTGCTCAATGGCTCAGTGATCGAGTAAGCAACATTCGTTATCATTTCTTGAAACAAATGTCCTGAGATAAATTTTTGAAAACAAAAATGATATGATATCATCTGAAGATGAAGTACTAATTTATTCAGAAACAGAAGGATGCTCACAGATAACTTCTAACTTGTAGTTCAGCTGATTCATAGCCTAGATTTAGATACCGAAAAGGGATTTATCACCGCCTTTGTTGTCTGAAGATCTCGGAATCTGTTGATAAAGGTTACCATAGCAACACTCCGCTTGTTATTGTGGTCTGTGAGGGGTGCGGAGTGTTTCGGTATACCAGACAAAGCAAAACAGACGCGAAATGGTGAAAAAAGCGCTCTTGTTTTGATACAATTTTGTTTTCATTCATTATCATAAACATTACCGATTACAAATTGTCGGCTTTAAAATTTCGTTGGTTTATACGTCAAAGAATTTTTTTTTATCCGAAAACTTTCTCTCGTTTTTTTCGAGCGCATGGTTCTACCCAGAAAGTTCCTTTTTACGATTTTAAATATTATCTTTTAAAAGGTAAGTGTATTTTATCAGTAATGGTTGTCGTAGAAGTTCAAATTCAATTATCACTAAACTACGGTCTCGCTTTACAGACGGCCTAAATACTGTCGTAATCCTGTTACCGGCTTTATTCACGTGCTAATACCTTTACTTTATTCAGATGGTGCAGTTACATATCAAAAAGGGTGACGAAAGTCAATTTTTATACGATTTTTCGGTGAATACAACCGTAGACGAATGTTACAATTCTGTTACCATGATATACAACGGAAGACTGAAAATAAACCGCATTTGTAATGGTAAGTGATGTCTGATGTCAAATTTTATTGTTTATCGTGACGTTAATATATGGATTGCTCATCGCAGAATTGGAACAGTTGAGTAAACACGGTACGATGCTTCCTTCGAATCTATCCGGATTAACAGACGAGCAAGTCGAAGAATTGAAGGTGGTTGATGAATGGGGCGAGAAATGCTCCCCCAGTGGTGATTGGACTTACAACAAGGATCCTGTTGGTCGCAGAAATGGCAAACAGCCCAACGAAAATATGCAGAAATTGATTACAAAAGCTATCGATGAAGCTAAAGCTATCATATCAAAGGTACGTTAGTATTTCCGTTGATTTGGTGTATTTGTTTCAAATTTCTCATACGTTGATATATTTATCGTAGAAACAAGTCCAAGCTGGAGTTTTCTTAAATCAGAAGAAAATACAAGAGACGTTGGATATGTTGCAAGGCACCGTGATGATCATTTATCCTATGAATTTACCACCCCATGATCCTATTCGATTGGAGTTTGAAAATTGCGAAGATTTAACCGGCACTCAGGCTTCATTGGAAGTAAGGACGTTAGACTCGAAATATTCAATATCTAAAGTGCTTGTTGTTGAATGGAAACCCCGAAAAAAGATTCAACTCAATTTTTCACTGCCTACCTGAACTAAATAATTGCTTGTTTGAATATTTTATTTTGAATTTGACGTTGTGATAAAATCGATGGGTACGAAGCAACGTTGTTATTTTGGAAACGTTCGTAGAATTATAGAATTCAAAGGTTTTTAGAGGGGGTATTTTAATCAGTGGTTTTAATATATTTTTAACATGAATTGTTTCAAGGCTGTGGGTCAGCTACAAAATTTCCAGCTCAAAAAAAGCTTCACATAAAATACAAACTTTTGCTTCGAAGCAAAAGCATTTAGATCATGGATAAGTATATTTTAAAAATGGCTTGAATTTTTTTCATTTGACAAATTTTTTCAAAATTTCAGGTATTTGCCTTTTTTAAATCCAATTTTCAATAATGCTAAATAATTTTGGTAAAATTAAAATCCTCCAAGTCTTTTTTACGCCTGACTCTCGTTTTTTTTATAGAACTTTTTAATTTTCCGTATTTTTTAGTGAAAAATTTCTTACTGAGCCTGAGCTACAGCCTTAAAACATATATCCATGTTAAAAAGCTTCAAGAAAAGACCAAAAGTCAGTAATAAAAAACTTGACATATTTTTCATAAGTAAATAGCAGAACAACCACATTTTGTCAAACTTTGACTTTATTTCTATCGAAAAATCTGGGTCTGAGTCACAGCGTAGGTATGTCATATATGTATTTTAGGTACGTCGAATTGTAGGTATAAGCTCGTCATATCTTAGGTACGTCAAATTATAGGTATATTTTAAAAATGCCATATAGCTCGCAACCTGCAGTTCCTTTCTTGATTGAAAAAAAAATATGCAAAAAATCAAATCCATTCAAAATTAATAACAAATTTTTTTTAAATTTGACAAACTGGTTCTTCCCTGTTTTTTTTTCTTTTTACTCGATTAATATTTAAAGTGGGCTGTATTTTGATTTTGACTGGAACTTTTAAAATAGATTTAGTTAAGAGTGGAGAAATGAAAACCAGACCAAATAAGGGTGAGGTGGCAGCCGTGGCAGCTTTAGCTCTTGACAAAATTGAAAACTTGAGTTATCTCAGTTGTAAAGCAAATTTAAACGAAAAAATTCAGAAATGAGTAATTTTTGGGTGAAATGAGGTCTTTAAAGATTTTTTTTGAAAAATTTTGGGATGTAAAAATCTTTATGAAGTTTTTGACCACATCTCGTTCGAACCTCCATTTTAAGACCAATAATTTTTTTACAGGTAATCGATCCGGCTCTGGCTCAACTTTGGTTCTCAGGAAAACTTCTAGAACGTGGTAAAAAGCTCAGCGACTACTTGGGAAGAAATGAAAAAACAAAAGTAGTTCTAAAAATATCCAAAGCTGGTACCGGTCCACCGCCCAAAGAATCAGTTCTGACCGAAGAAGAGAAAAAGCTCATGATGCTGCATGCGTTCAGAAGACAAGAAGAGTTAAAGGTATGTGATTAAAAATCAATCCGAATTAACTCATCTATCACTTGTAAATAACTATACATACACTATGATTTTTTATTAATTTACGTGGTCGTAGCTTTTTTTTTTAAAAAAAAAGCAAAATCGATTTTTGTATCAAAATTTTCTAAATAATGCTACAATTACCTTCGTTATGTACGAAAAGTGATGATTGACGTTCGCGTGTTGTTTATTTGTAATTTCGACGTTCGTTATTTTATGTCGCGTCAAAGATGAAAAGTAGATTTGATTTTCGTGTTAAAATGTAATCGTTTTCGAATATTTTTTCTTAATGATACTTTTGGAATATTTGTTGATTTTATTCTCAACTAATCGACGAATTTTTGATATTAAAATACAAAAAAAAATTTAGCAAATTCGTTTATTATTTTATCGAATAATGGTTGAGCCTTTATGAAGAGTATAATATTAAAAGAGTACAAATGTAGTGTAAATGATGTCAGATTGTCATAATTAGCACATTTAGAAAAAAGTAAACTCTTAAATTATTTTAGAATACGAAAGGAATATTAAATAGGTAATGAGAAACAAAAAAGAAAAGCTCGAAGTAATGAAAAGAAAATGAAAAAAGTAAGTTGAAAAACCTCTCGTGTACCCTTGAAAAAAATTCGGTTTTAAGCATTCACATAGTTAGGATTCTCGGTATCCAGTAGATTTATTTTTGATTCTTCTTTTTTAGAATGCGAACTGAGGTGTTGCATTGCTACCTCGTTATTATCCGATTCTTTGAATCGAATATCTTTGTCGTCGTCGGTTTTCTCAATCGCTTCGTATCGTAAATCGGTATCTCCGGTGTTGGCGTCGTTACACCATTTGCAACGCATTCTGGCATCGTCTCCGACTCGAACCGTTTGGGTTATTATCATCAGTGTTACGAAGGATACTATGAATAAAGTCCCTGGTACGCAGACGGCGATCATCAACTCTAACCAGGTTTTGTTTAGATCGAATCTGGCCAGAGCAAATTCTGAGTTGTTCTGTTTGGAATGAACGACGAGTTAGAATGAGAGATCTTCTGATCGAAGGATTTGTGTCCTTGTTTGGATTCTAAATACGTAGCGATGTTTTTACTTACCTTGTTATAGTAACAGGTGAATCTGCTCTCGGCTGTATCGTCGCTGCCATTTCTACCATGAGTACGAGCGAATTCCTTGCATTCTCCTCGTAACGTGTTCACGCAGCCTTCCAAATTTATGTATAATTTTGATTTATTATAAATTGCTAGGTTATATTGCATTGGCATGAATCTCTTCGTTGGATCTAGTTCCTTTGTGCTGTTATTATACAATCCCCAGAATTGCGTGAAGTTCATGAATGGCTGAGGTATGACCACGTCTTGTACCACTGTACCATTTATACAGTCCCAAGCGCTGAAATTGAAACGAAGGAGTCAGTGATGGGTCAAATATTCAATTAGGGATTCAAAAATCAAGAACGAAGTCGTAATTATTCTAAGTAAAGTTGGTTCTGAGTCAGAGGCTTGAATGATAAAAAGTTGGTATGAGTATTTAAATCTGAATGAATCGAGAACAAGGACAGAGATTTGAAATTTCTCATTTCATTTGTGTCTGGGATTTTTCTTCGGGGGGGGGGGGGGGGGGGAGAGAAAAATCGTATAAATTGCTGGAAATTCTCATTTTGAAAAAAATCACGAGTTTTTTTTAGATATAAATTTTTAGTTACATTTTTGTAAATTTATCAAGGCCGGATCAAACTAAAGTGCGAGGGGAGAGGTAAAAAATGCACTAAACTCATTCAACCGAAAACATTCGTATTGGAAAATTTAATTCAACATACTTTTCAAGCTCATTTTTGGGAAAAATTGCGTTCTCTTTCCAACTGTTTTCATACAGGTCAATTTTTAATTGGAAATTTAGCATTTTCCGTCAACAAATTTAAGAAATTATCAAACTTGGAACAACCAAGATGAGTGGGTGGGTCAAACTTGGAACAACCAAGATGAATGGGTTGGGTGGGGGGGGGGGGGGGGGGGTAACGCTAAGTTCGTTTAAAAAATTTGATTTATAAAATTTCAGGTTCAAGTTCTTTGGAAAATTTTTTCGAGTTTTTGAGGTGGACTTTTGTTAGATGGCTTGGGCATCAATATGGCTATTGTGAATCGGCTTTTGGATTAGGATTCTAAAGCGACGTATTCAAAGCTTGAATTTTTGACCCCCCCCCCCCACGACTCGTCTACTATCTTTATTCAGGTCAACTGTATTTTTATGCAATTTTGTACGAAGAAATTTGAGCTGAGCCAGCACATTTGCCTTATTTAATTAGAAAATTGAAAAACAATTAATTTTGAGTTTGAAAAAACTGAGGAAAAGTACATTTTACGTCGGGAAAGTGTGAAAAAATTTAATATGAGTCAGAAATTTGCAACAAAAAAGTGAGAAGTAAACGAGTAAAATAATTCATACTTAATTCGGAAAACTAGCCAGTGTTACATCAAAGAGTGGAAGGAGGGGAGGTAGAGGATTTGGGTAACGTTCTTAAATTTTGAAAAATGAATTTTTATGAAGTGCTTGATCGTCAGAAACTGTTGTGAATTGACCTTTCCGGGCTGAGTTTTGAAACTTTTTATCGAGTAATTTATTCTTAGCGTTTGATAATTCGATGGCGTCACATCTTTGAATTTTTCACCCTTTTCGTCCCAATCTTCTCTCCATCTGTATTTATTTAGGTACCTAAAAGGTGTTTCATGGTTTGAAACCGTTATGTATTTTTCTAACAAAAAATTGAGGTTAAATAAGTCGGAAAATTTGCAAATAGAGAATTTTTAAAAATTTAGAAAATCTTACAGTTTGAGTCAGAAAAATGAAGGAAAATTGCAATTACGTCAAAAACTTGAAAATCACAACAAAAACATCGAAGGAATTTCAAATTGGAGAAGTTTGAAAAAATTCTATCCGAGTCAGAAATGCATCTTATGACGAAAGAGAGAGTATCTAACTGAGTAGAAAAAAACTAATTTTTGTAAATTTTTCCATTGCCGGGGCTGGACTGAAGAAGAGGGGAAGGAGTTGAGGTCTCGTATATTTCTGACTCTTGAGCCCATTCTAATGAAAACATCTTCAATATTTTTTTCAGATTGGGAAATTGAATTCGCAAAATTCCTGTACCTATTAAATTTATTTAGAAAAATTTTCAAAGATTGAAGTGGATGTTCAGGATCTGCATTGTACATCAAGAATTATTAGGTATAAACCGACAAACTGAATTTTGGGTTTGGATTTTCTAATGATCGAGGAAAATTTCATCCCTGATGGTTGATAAATCGACAGTACGGTTTGAAAATTTTGAATTTTTTATCCTCTTTTTCTTTTTCTTCTCTCCGACTGTCGCCAATCATATCAAACGTATTTCACAAATTTCATGCATTCTTGAACGAAAAAATTGGGATTGTGCCAAAAAATTTTAAAGCTGGCTTTTGAGTCAAAACAATTTAAGAAATTGAATTTGTAATGGAAAAACAGGGAAATCTTTTTTGAATAGGATGATTTTGATTCTCCCCTCTTCTCACCACGCCACCCCCCCCCCGTATTATTTTCAAATGATGCAATTTTTGGCTCTTTTTTAGAATTTGTCAGCTCATTTTCAATGCTCCATTTCTCTAAAATTTTTCAACTGATAATTTGAAAATGCAGTACCCGATCTTCAACTATTCAAGTGCAATAGGCAAAAGCTCCAAAAAAACTTATTTCTATTACGTCATCATTTTATACTAATCTCTATGTAATATCTCAAAGGATTCTTACTGAAAAGTATTATCGTTGGTTTTCGATATATCTGTACAAGATCCAAACAAAGCTCCACCAGCTTTCTCTTCAGTCCAAATTTCGGTAGGAGTGACTGGTTCACTCGGTTCTCTGCCTTTGGCTTCGTTGAACGCAATGGCTTTTTTGCATTCGGCGGTAAATAGGTTATCTTCAGTTTTAAGGTAAATGTTTGAAGTAGGAGTGGTAATTTTGTTGCAATAACGATCACATTTGAATTTATGTTTAATTTGTAAGCATCTGAAATCATACTTATGAATAGTTTCAACAAATCAATTTAAAAATAATACAGGTCAACATAGAAAATGCTGTTTAAAATTTAATGGGCGATTTTTATAGTAGTTCTCGCATCGATCACGAGAAAAATAGTGAAAAAATTTCATCATTCAAGGATTTTTCACAATTTTAATTTTTTATTGAAAATTGTTTCCTCTTTTTGATAACTACTGTTGACGCTTGAAGTAAATTTTCTGAGCAAAGGAAGAGTTCAACGAAAAAAATGAATAGAACATAAATTGTAGAGCGTAAAATTTCCTTTCTGTAGAGTCTAATTAGTTTTTTGTTTTTGAGATATTTTTAATAAAAATATTATGTAAGTTGAACTTTGAACTGAACTATCTCGAAAGCTAAGCCTCCCAAGAAGAATATAATTGGACTTTACAGAAAGGAAATTTTAAGCTCTGCAATTTATGTTCCATTAATTTTTCTCGTTGAACCCTTCTTTTACTCAGAAAATTCACTTTGAGTGTCAAAAGTTATCAAAAAGTGTAAAAAAAAGTTCAACAAAAAATTCAAATTGTGAAAAATCTTTGATTGATGGAATTTTTTCACTATTTTTCTCGTGACCAACGCGAGAAATACTATAAAAATCACCCATTAAACTTCAAACAGCATTTCAAAAGGTATAAAATGTCGACCTTTGTTACCTATTACCTATCTTCTTACCTGGCTCTATGACAGTCGAATAAACCGTTGAGTTTCAAATTATCCGTATCACTGTTGATAACAGATGCATTTAGGGTTTGATGTCTGCAGTAATAAATTTCCGATAAATTTGTACAGTGTCCCAGACGACATTTGAATATACCAGTCAGATTGGCACATTCTAAGGGATTATTGCAGTTGAATTTTTTCGGTATTTCTTCACTAGCCTGAAAGGATCGATTTTAATGCCAATCATCGTTACCAGCGTCAATTTTAATTAATATTTCGAAATGACGCGTATCTGAAATTCAACTTACCGGCGGACATGGTATGGTGGTCATTCTGGTACAATTTTCGAACATCATATTGGTACCGTTTTGTCTAACCATGACGTAGAACTGCGGACAAAACCCGGTCGTCTTGGTCAAACACCATTCTCCGCAGGAAGCCCATGAGCAATTTTTCGAAAGACTACTGTTCACCGTTTGGCACATCACTGGTGTCGGATACATTCCAATATTAAAGGCCTTATGCGAAGGAAAATAAATGGCTACTCCTAGATACACAAAAGATACGCAGCTCAGCACCATGGTCATTTGGCAGATGCATATCGTACCACATATCTTCCTATCTTGCTCTGGTATCACTCGCGGCTTAGATTTATCTCGTCGTCGGCCCATCGCGTATTTTCGACTTCGATTCGGCGAGTCGGTCACATTTTAAGCAAAAACTGCGTATTTGTTTTTAAGCCGATGATTTAAACGCGGACACGAGTCAAAACAAAAGTTCAGATGGCAACATGTTGTATGGTTAAAAAGCAGGGCGTCTACTTTGGCGTACTGCGAATGTTAACTTTCCATACCATCGACAGGCGACAACTTTCGGTATTGAACGCATCGTAAACTACCTCGGAAAGCATGCGTGGAAAAACGTCTCTTCGCGAGGTGACGTAGACCCATGGCAACAGTCGTTCTTTCGCCTGTTTCGGCAACCTGCCTCAATCGAAAGTGAAAATACGTTCGTTTCCGTTCAATTACCCCCGGTTGTACGAGAAACAAAGACGTTATCGAAGAATTATGGAAATTTTAAGAATTTTCCACCCCTTCCCTCCTTTACGTTTTCTCAGCCTTTCAGCGTGTTTTTTTCACGTAGATGTAAAGGTCGCCTTTTTCGAGGGGTGATTTAATTAAAACGACGTATTGCGAGTGTTGATGCGGTGTTCAGTGACACGCTAATGATTTTGAACTATATTCCACCCCTTCTCCTCTGAAATTTTTTCTCTGAACTTGAACCCTTTTATAAAATTTCCCATGTTTAGCCTAAGCCAGAAATATAATCGAAGATACCGTCAAACATTGTGCTCTGTTGTATCAATATTTTGCCTAACTTTGGTACATAAGGAGTTGCGTGATTATAGAAATGAAATTATTTATTATAATCAGTATTCGATACGTGTAATATACAGAACATGTTGTTCCATCGTTTGCATGGGGTTCACCCTTTCATTGTGAAGCTTGCCGTGACCTCATCTCCCTTTGTATTCGAAAGGACTGGGTCATGAGTGCACGGTGCAAATTTACATGCACGTTATTTTTATTCTGTGTTTTAAAAAAACGTCATTTTCTCCTGTTTGGGTTATGTACGCGACCTTTTTAAACGATTGACTTAATTTTTAATATTCGCGACGATGCTGATGTGGAAAAAATTACATACCAGTTACATATTTGTAGTAGAAAAATAAGGTAGATGTTTCTTTTAGATCGTTGAAATTTTCATTTTGCTCGATTCGACGCCAAAACGAACGTTGAAAAAATGAAAGTTATTTTCGTATTTGCACACTGCATTTGGCTTTTCTAACATTTTTATCGGTTCGTTTCATGCATCATTCATAAGGCCAGAAGAAAATTGCAGCTTGAAACGAAGAGCGTGAAAAATTCAGCATTTTTTCGTAGAGTTTTATTTTTACGATTATGGAGTTCGGAATACAAGCTGAAGGGGGGGGGGGGTCAGTGAACTGAGAAAGGACGATTATTTCCTACTCGCCGCAAGATGGAAAAAAAAATTTTAGAACAAAAAATGATGAATTTTCAATCCTCTACAACTTTTGTTTCAGACTTTTTTTCGTATCGTGATTTTTCATTCGAGTCCAGTTTTTTTGGGACACCCGGGTGAAAAAATTTAGCGAAATTAAAGATACGAAAAAAATGTTGAAACAAAAGTTATAGAAGATTGATAACAAATCATTTTTCGTTCTACAATTTTCTCTTTTTTTTTGTTGAAAAAATAAGGGTAATAATTTAAGAACTACTGAACCAATTTCAAAAATGTTCGTCTCAGAAGAACCACCTTAATTTGTACCTACTATCTCTGGACTTGATTAAAACACCTTTCCATTTGAATTTTTTGAGAAAAAACACTCTATAATTTTCCAGACATCCTGTCATAAAAAGTCAACACTGCGCTGTTAGAATCATTTTGCCAACTTCATCCAACAAAAAATGACGGGCACTAGTCAGGACATCAATTATACTGTATGCTCGGTTCATTCAAAAACCCTGTAAATAATCGTAAATTTTTTGGAAAAAGTTAGATAGAATAATGGAATTGTTGCAAGGTTTTCAACGATTGAACATATGCACTTCCAAAATTTTGGGTATAGTTTGAAAAAAAAATCCTGATAGTTACCCATTTGAAAAAAATGTCAAACTTTATGTTTGGCAATTGAATGTGTCACAACAAAAGGGGCTTAACTCAGCATATGTCCTTTTTGATGCGACTAGCGATTCGTATTCTCTAAAGTTTTCTCAACCAATGAGCCCCCTCCCACCTTCCAATATGTTTTCCTCGAAGAGTTATGTCGTTTTTAAAATGGGAAGTTCGCAATTTCGGTACTTACATTACATATTTGATTTTCGAGAATTTGCGTAATGTTTAATATTTTCACTGTGCAGATGATTGTAAAATTTTAAAATTTTAATGAAGTGTTTTTTTTGTTAATTTTTCGTCATAAATTTGAAAAAATAATGAAATTCGTCCAAAATGTCTTTTTAGAATTTTTTTTTGTAACCAAGAAAATGAAAAAAAAGTTGTCATTTTTCAAAGTGCGATATATACTCTCCCTGAAGAGACAATTTGAAATTTTTTTTCACGAAAATGTTCCTTTTTTCATTCTCTTTAACTTTTGTATAAAGATTTTTTTTTTAATTTTCACTTCCGGAAAAATTATACGTCATCAAACGTAGAAGGGTCGAAATGAAATTTTGTCACAACAAAAAGAACATATAACTCAACCTTTTGTTTTCAATATAGAAAAAAATAGAAAAGATATCAAGTAATGGGCGAGCTGTTTTCTTGTATCAAAAAGATGGAATTTTAAGGTAAAATTTCTTCCTCAGCTCAATTCCTTAATTTAGTATTTAAAAAAGTATACTCAAACTTCAATCGCGATTTCCCAAAAACGCCATTTTTTCTATATGCCCTTTTTGCTGTGACACGTTCAATTAAGTTGAACAGAATTTTATTTAATTTTCATTAGGAAAATAGGCAGGTAAATTAAAAATGAAAAAATGAAATTTTTTTACTAAAATTGTAATTTTCTCAAAATATCGGTATGTCCTCGTTTCGATCGAATAGTACTTCTGTTCGATTTTGTAATTGTTTTTGAAATATTAATTTTGAATCATTTTTAATGATCACTAACTTTTTTTAAAAATTGTATAAAATATGATTTTTCAATTTTGATATTGAAAAAAGTGTAAGTTTCGGTGCTTGAGAATCCTTTCCATATTTTTTCTCTGAACAAGTGTCCTAAAAAATTGAATAAATGAATAGTGCAAAAAACGTGAAATATTGTTTGTAAGAAAACAATAACATCATTAAATTTTTTCAATTTTTATACAATCACAGATCGAAGTCTGGAAATTTTAAACTTCTTGGAAACTGTGGTCGACTAATTTCTCATTTTTATCCCCCCACCCTCCGTTTTGTGTTTCGTCATCTCCGAACAATGAAAACTAGATACTGAAAATATTTTATGATAGCAGCATTTTATAACAGTTGAAAAATCTGAATCTAATTAAAACATAACCTCGTAGGAGTTGAATTTTGCCATTTTATGAGAATAAAATTTAAACACCTTCCCTTCTTCTCACTTCTCAGGAGGCCAAACATTTTCTATATTATTTCTTATCAATTTTCAAGAATTTTTCAATAATTTAGAAATCATTATATCGCTCATCTAAGAAAGCTAAAAAAATTTTCATAGTCATTTCCTATTAAAACAGAAAACAGAGTTCCCATAAAGAAAATATAAATTTCTTAACAATTTGGGTACATTTTCTTATTGATCTTTCATTTTTTTTTTTTTTTTTTTTGGAATTTAAATCCACAAATTTTATCTATTCCTGATTCAGGGGACTGAAACATTACATCTTTGAAGAAGGGGATGAGAAAAACTGCAAAAAAATACCACGTATATTATCTAAAATAGCTGAAAACAATAAGAACTTGTTAGGAAAAAAATACTTACGGGGAGAACATAAAATATTTATTTTTGCAACTAATTTCTGTCCTCTCCAGAGTTGAAATAGTAAATGGAATAATAAGCATTATTGTAGCTATACCACTTTGTTGTAGCTAATGGAAGAATTCTTCGATTTCAACCATACCAAACAAAATTGCTATGTAGATGATAAATTTTTAAAAATCGGTTCTTCAGCCACTTTGATGAAAATTTATCCATTTTACGTATGTGTTTCAGTTGCAAAAAGATATCCCAACATTTATTTATTTTTAATTCAAATCACAAAACATTGCGGAACTAGGGAAATAATAGAAAAACTTTACCTTATTTTTCAAAGTTTGTTTCTATGGATACCTTTAGAAATAGTAATAGTAAAATTATTTCTTATTCTGACTCGAGCAACGTCTACAAAGATTATATACGTGGAAAACAATTTTATACGGGTCGTTGGTGTTTTGTATACAGCATACAGTGTTCTATGTACACTAAAAAGTATAGCAGCTTTTAACGATTGAATAATTTAATCGCGTGTTGCCTATATGGTTAGCCAACAGGAAAATGATATCGCTCGTTAATTTACTCTTAAAAAATGCTGGTTAAAATATGGTATTTCGACCCTCTAATTCTAAAACGGTCTAAGTGCCATTTTCATTTTTTTACAGGAGAGCCAAAAAACGTAACAAAATTTGCATTGCGCTTATGGACTTTGTAAATTTCAATCTCATTTTTTTCAGTTCTGAATTATTTAATTTACGTTTTTTAGATTTTAATCGATTCAGCTTGATTTAGAGAACTCGAAATTGTAAAAAACTCAATTTTGAAAAAAGTGGCACTTAGACCGTTTTAGCATTAGGGGGTCGATTTTATAAAACTGCTGTTTCTTTAGGAATTTATGGAATTTCACTGATCATCATAACTGGCACATAGAATGGTGGAACTTTTTCCCTGGTTCTAAAACACTCAAGTACAGATTTTTTGTTAGTAAAATTCTCGAAGGTTCTCCAAAATTCATCGTTTGACACTCCCTTTTCAATTTTTATTTCGATAATGAAAGTTTATAAAACACTTGTGGAAAAAAAGTTGATTTTACATGAATCTATATCAAATTCTTTAAAATTCAAAGTATAGGTACATAATGTGGAAATCGCGCAGAATATTTCAATAATTTAAATTTAAATTGAATCACATATTTTGAATTTATTGAAATAGGGAACCATGACCTTTCACTCACTACAATAATTTTTTTTATAAAGTATGGAATTAAAAAAATCAACTTTCGCTTGAAAAAAAAAGAACAAAAAACAATTGATTTGTGACGACGATTTAGCGAACCCATCTGGTAGCAGTGAGTCCACCTGCAATAATATTTATATTTGATGCTAGATCCGGATCAATCTCCTGCAGAATTTTTGAAAAAGTTCCTTTCCCTAAGAAATCTGATATGCTGAAATACTTTGGTTTTATTGCTTTTGATGACACTTGTAACAATGGTGTTTTTTCATTGGTTGGCGTTTTTTCAGGAATTGTCATATTCAATTCTCCAAAAATTTGCAATAGAGACAAACCTAATAGTTCAAGTACCTCATTATCCACCGAACATGTATAAGTACAGCCACCTTTTTTATACTGCAGAATCACTTTACGGTTTTCATGGCATATGTAATGATCATAAGCACATTTCATTTGGGTATGTTGAGTTACCATAATCACAGCGTAACCTTCTACATCCATAATAATCCTCCAAAAAGAATGTATTCTTTTTATCTCAGGCTTACAAAAGGGGGCGAAACAAAGAAAACGTGGAATCTTCAACTTTTTTTTATAAACGCCCGAATACAGCAGCAATCGTTTATTCATCTGCAAGCAAAGATCATGAAATTTTGTAATGTGTAATGCTTGGTGTATCTAATAGTGTGTTTCAACTAACCTTTCTACTAAATAGTCTAATGTAATTGTCAGCTGCTAGCATGCCCTCAAGTACATCATTGTTTTTTGAAATAAGAGCAAAATTGAAATGAAGTAAAGTTGTATGTTGCCAAGGTTTGATTGGCATATCATCCAGTCCAACAAATTGGTATGCAAAATACTTATGCATCTAGAATTCAAAATTTTGAGCAACATTGAAGACAAAATAGAAAAATAGGTACACATATATGTGTCCCATGCAAATACTCACGTCATATTTGTGTATGCTCTTGCTCTTGTTTTTATTGGTTTCATCTCCTTCTAAAGGTGATTTGAGTGATAATACATTGGGATTAAGTTCAAAATAATCCCATATTTCACGCAGGAGTAAATTTGGTGATGCGGTACTGTGAACTGTATATTGTATACCTTCATCTTCTCTTTTGGAATAACATATTTCATATATGGACATGAACTGCACATCCTACAAAAAATTCATGTTTAAAAGACTTAATTTGTGGGGTATTTACCTCTGAAGTTTTACCTTCTTATCTTCTGTCACCACCTGAGAATCAAAGTGTGAATGTGAATGATAGTAACACTTTCTAGAATAATATCTAGTAATGGTATTGAATGGTGTGTTTTTAATATAAATATTTTACCGGATATCCAACATGATAAATTTCAGCTTCAAAATGACCACAGTATTGTAGATTACCATTGCTATCTTCCTTCTTCTCTTTTTTAATTGTTGGTACAATTTTCGTTAAACATGTGGTTGCAGAGGATGGTTCATATTCGTGCATAATGAGTAATTTACTGTCTTGTGACAAGCCGGCTTTGGTTTTCAATATTTCTTCTGCATTAGGATACCAAAAATCCCTTTCAGCTTCAACTACAGGACACGCTAGCATAAATTTTTCTCTACTTAGGTCTTCGTGTATTTCATTGTTGTAAAAATAAGCTGCTTTATTTAAATTGTATTTTTGAGGTATTGCAAGTTGCAGAGTTGAGTCACGTTTCTTTATCACAGGTAATCCTGATTTTATGAAGCAATTATATAACCATATTTCCTCTGAAATTTTATCACAGAGATGAGGTTTCTTATTTTATGAGTAGTGGAACATTTTTGGAAATTGGACTTACTTGATGAAATAGTTTCTACAATGAGCACAACAATTAAACAGATCATAATTATTACATTCCACAGTAAATTCATTATCACCAAATTGAAACACAATTATCAAATTTTCTTCTGAACAGATCACTCTGTTTCAGTATTTCTCAACTATTGATTGTAACTAATTTAAAAATTGTATGAATTTACATAAGTCTAAATACATGGTGAAATCCTGTTGTGGAGGTGAAATTGAAGGTAACTTAGCAAAAATTGAATTTTATGAAAACATGCCTGCTATATCAGTAAGATTAGATACCTACGTGTAATATCGACTTGATATAGTGTGACATCGACTTGATATAGTGTGACATCAAATTCTAATGTGTCATCATTATAAAACATCTGCCAACCATTACATCCTACATGCGCACATATTGTTGCTAGAAGGAATTCAAATTTTTTATCAATAAAAATTTTGAGGTTTCTGTATGATACAGCTTACTTGAGTAGGGAGGGTGAGGAGGGGGGAGGTTCATACTGAGTCAGTGAATAATTAGAGCCTCTTTAGTTTGTTTTTCTAATTTTTCAAATTATGTGACTATTTTAGTAAGTAAATTTAAAAATGGTGATAATCAAATTTGATATTCGCTCCAACTATTTGATAGTATTATCAGAGTTTTTTTTAGAAAATCGAAAAAAATTATCAAACTTTCTCCTTTGAGGCAAAAATGTTGGATCATGGAAATGTTCAAATTAACTCACTTTAGAGATGAGGCAATTTTTCATTTGTTTGTAAAGAGACAAAACAAATGTATTAGCTGTTCTCACCACCTAATTATATGTTATTCTGCAAGCAATATTATTTATTCTGAAATTTCCGACTTTGTATGATCGATATGATATGATACTTATTATAATCTCACACAGTCATCAATTCTATCCAGAAAATTCACTATCACTGAAGTGTAATATCCTTACACATAAAGAAAAATCTTGTTTTAATGCTTTGTCCTATCAAGTCCCTAGACCCACACTATTTAACCAGTGTAAAATTAATGTCAGAATAAGGCTCACAAAATCCAGATGTGTGACCTGTGCCAAAAGAATCTCCCTTATATGCAAAAACTCATTTTTAAGAAAAATGCATTTAAAGTTTCACTTTCTTTTTTCAACTCCCTCAACCATTTTAACACAGTCTGACCAAGAATGGGGTGGCTACTGGTTACCTGGCACTTCCAGCACTGAATGGTGCTGGTGTTGCAACCATTAAATGATACAGCTTTTAATTTGATAGAAAAAAAAAACCTGTTATTATTTACTTGTAATGTGTGTTTTTTCATCAAGTTTTTTCACAGAAATGTCGATTTTTTTAAACTAAAATTCTGTTTTGAGGCTTCTAACCCACTTCAGATGAATTCTAACCCTTTTTAGAACCCAAATCCGCCAAAAAGTCAGAAACCATAAAATTACACCTAAGGGTGGTTCTTTCAGAATGGGTCACATATAATGTTTGCAAGGAGTCAAATTATGTATAAAATTTATCAAAAAGTTACCACTTTTGTCCAAAAATTTCTCAGATTTGATAAAAATTTAAGTTATAATGCAAAAATTTTTAAAAAATGATTTCAATACAATTTTCAATATTCAAAATGTATGTACTGAAAAGATCATAAAATTTATATAAAATTTATTCACATCATTAAAATGAACAAAAATATTATAAAAATTACAGAAAAAACTTGTTCATTGCCAAATATTTTTGAATGAATTTCCTTATTATAACATACTTAACACAATTTTTTTCAGCCCGCCCTTTTTTTTTGCTCTTCACATTTTCCGCCTAGCCCCGAGTTTCTCTGCATGGTATTCTTCTTCACTAGCATCTTCATGTAAATCTTCATCTTTTGTTGTGGTATCTTCGTCATTTTGTGTTGAAGCATCTTCATCATCTTGTATTGAAGCATCTTCATCATCTTGTATTGAAGCATCTTCATCATCTTGTATTGAAGCATCTTCATCATCTTGTATTGAAGCATCTTCTTCATCTTGCATTGAAGCATTTCCGGTTTTGGGTTCTGGTATATCACAGTATATCCATGGTTTTTTTGTTGTCAGTTCTACTATAATTTTCTTCGCCAATTTAGCATCAACTTCCTTCAAGGCACTCATAAACTTTCCTTTTTCCATGAAATCAGATATATCCATGGTTTGAGAATAACTCGAAGTAGGTTGTTGTCCTAGTAGTGATTTTTTTGCTTCAATTGGCACTTCTTTATAGAGTGTTAGATCTAAAGTTTTATTAATTTCTAATTTAGGCAAACCTAATAACTTAATTATATTTTCATCTATTAAGCATATATATGTACATCCACCATTATCATATTCCCTCACTATGACTGGGTTTTCATTGCAAAAGAAAAAACTTTGGGTAGGTTGAGTTACTATAATCACCCCATTGCCCTCATCATCCATAATAATCCGCCAAAATGATACTATCATTTCTATGAATGATGGTATTGTTTCCATCACTTCATATGCACCAGAATACAATGTTAATGGCTTGTTTGTCTAAAAACACCAATCAATAAAAATATACTTCCTGTGCATCGATTAAGTCATTCTTATAGTTCAAGTTATGTATCCAAATTTACTTTTTTACTATACAGTCGAATGTAGTTGTCAGCTGCTATCATACCCATCAATAAATCTTCATTTTTAGGAATAAGAGTATGATTGAAATCGAATAAAGTTGTAAGTTCCCATGGATTGATTAACATATCTTGAAAACCAACCAATTGATACGCATAGTAATTCTATATTAGCACAGAAATTCAAATGTTTGAATTATACGATGAGATACTGCCTTTTTCATTTGAATAGGGGCATTATTTACTCACTTCATCTGATTTAATTCTATTAGTTTTATCTAAAGAAGATTTAAATAATTTAGTCAGATTAGGTTCATAATACTCCCACAATTCTCTAAGGAGTAAATTTGGCGATGAGATGCGATGAATTGTGTATTGTGTCCCCTTATTTTCATCCTTTGAATAGCATACTTGGTACATGGACATGAATTGAACATCCTGCATCAAATTTATTCTTGAGTAAATTGTAGGGTATTTCTACCTACAGGTTTACCTATTTTAACTATGAAGCTTCAAATTACATACTTTTTTGTTTTCTTTTAAAACCTGAAAATCAAAGTTTTGAATAATTTAATTTAAGAAACGAGTTTGTTCAATTAAGCTAGGTACTTCAAATTCATTTGCATTTATATTCCATGTTGATAATAATTTTTTCTTGGATACCTACACCAATAACTGAAGACAAAACTTGGACAATTTTGAGAATAAATTGTTTAAATTAAATCGAGCTCGAGCGAAACGATGGATCAAATTTTTGAGAAAAAAAAATGCCCAAAAGCTGATTTTTTCATTTTTTAATCAGTACATAATACATATTCCAGTATTGGTAGGAAAGCAAAATTCTCAACCCCTATCTCTTGTATGTATATGTATACTTAAGGCTTCATAGGCCCTAGCGAAGCCAAAGCTAATATTTGAAAAAAATTCCATTTCTTTGGAGTAAAAATTTAGTGCTTTTCGAAGTTTTTTTTTTACGAAATTTTGTGTTTTTATGCTACATTGTAAAAATTTGTGCTTTTTTTACTTCGTGCTTTTTCGTGTCATTTTGCAATAAATGAAAAATTTTCTCAAGAATTCGGCAAATTTCATTGTTAATTGGCAAATTTCGATATATTTCTGAGAAAATTTTCCAATTTACAACAAAATTCGGCAACTTTTCGAGAAAATTTGTCGGGCAACAACGAAATGTACGACTTGCAACGATATTTGCTGACTTTTTAGAAAAATATGAGTGGGGGTAGACTACCCTTATAGAACTTGCCTGATAATCCAAAATAATCACTATGGAATATAATTTATGTAATATTTTACCGGATATCCAACATCATAAAGCTCTGCTTCAGAATGCCCACAATATTGCAGATTGCCATTGCCATCTTTCTTTTTTGCTTTCTCTATCGAAGGAGTGACGTTTGCTGAGCACTCGGATCCGACGACTTGTAAATGATCTTGCATGATAAATAATTTACTATCTTCGGACAACTTGCCAGTAATTTTTAAATTTCGTTCTGTAGTAGTTATCAATTCCCCATCTTGAGGTGCTGGGCATGCCACACAGTGCGAGATTTCAGGATTTGAGGCTGCAAAAATCAAAAATTCGAAGTTCCTCAAATGATGCGATAAATCTGTCTAGGGTTTTGGAATACTCCAACTAGCAGATTTACGTAATTTTTTCGTTGTGGCTTATCGTCTGATTGTCATGGCGCCATGATAAAGATAACATTGTATGCAATAAAACACACTGCCTTATGCATCATATTTTTCGAAGAGGAATAGTTCGAACGTTTTTACCAAAAAACAAGGATGTTTTATACCAATTTAAAGGTAATTTCGTGTTCTTTCACATGGTGTGTTTGTTTTTTTGGTTTAATGCAACAGTTATTCATGAAATGGAGATAAAGTCAGGACATTTTCATAATAATTCAAGTAACAGATTGGCCTCGTAGTTTCAACTCCGGTAATATCCGGAAATGGTTCCAATATCATTAACTTTATATAATTATGTGCTTCAAGTATCACCCAGCACTTTTTGCAACCACCCGCAACCTTGGGCAAAAATTGGCTTTTTTTGAGGAAACGGGGGTTGAAAAATCAAATTTTCAGGAAAATTTGTGTTTGGTGTCTAAATATATGTTTTTTGGGGTGCTGAATTCGATTTTGAACTCGTCTTTTGCTTTTCTCACAACCCACCCCCTGTACAGTGATCTTACTGAGGGATGAAAACTCAAATTTTTGAAAAATTCCATGTTGGGTGTCAAAATATATGTTTTTTGGAGGGCCGAGTCCGATTTCAAACTTATTTTCACCCCTTCTGTTGACCCATCCCCTGTACAGGGGGATGAAAACTCAAATTATCGGAAAATTCCATGTTGGGTGTCAAAATACATGTTTTTTGGAGTGCTGAATCCGATTTCAAACTTATTTCCCCCCTCCCTCCCTCCTTCTGCTGACCCACTCTCTGTATAGGGAGATGAAAACTCAATTTTTTTGACTGTTTCACTAATTTTAATCAATTTTTTTACCATAATTTTTAATAATTTCTGCAAAATTTTTATCTTATTTTAGTGGTTTTATGTAGTTCCTTTAAAAAATTTTTATGAATTTTAATTAAAAAACAAAATGTTTCACTTGTTTCACATCATTAATTTTTTCATCAGTTTATACAAAGAAAAGAAATATTTCAACATTCAACACAATAATTTTAAAAATTTGAGTTTATATTCTTCTAAAGATTATCTGGGAGGTTGATTTTGGACCCCCAAAAACATGCATTTTGACACCAAACATGACATTTTTCAAAATTGAGGTTTTCATCCTGTTGAATAGGGGATGCATTATCATAAGGGATGAAAAAAGTTTAAAATCGAATTCAGCAGTCCAAAAAACTTATATTTTGACACCCAACATGGTATTTTTCATTAATTTGAGTTTTCATCCCCCTGTACAGGGGGTGGATCAACAGACAGGGTGAAAATAAGTTTGAAATCGGATTCAGCACTCCAAAAAAACATGTATTTTGACACCCAACATGGAATTTTTTGATAATTTGAGTTTTCATCCCCCTGTACAGGGGGTGGGTCAACAGAAGGGGTGAAAATAAGTTTAAAATCAAACTCAACCCTCCAAGAAACATATATTTTGACACCAAACATGGAATTTTTCAAAAAATTTGGATTTCATCCCCCTGTACGGGGGGTGGCTTAGCAGTAGGGATAAAAAAAATTTCAAAATCAAATTCAGCACCCCAAAAAACATATAATTTGACGCCCAACACGGTATATTTTTCAAAAATTTGAGTTTTCATCCCCTGTATGGGGGATGGGTTAGCAGAAGGGGTGAAAAAAAGTTGAAAATCGGAATCAGCACCCCAAAAAACTCCTAGTTATCAATTTTTTTTTTTCAAACTTCATCAATTCTATTTTTGCAGCCTCAAATCCTGAAATCTCGCACTGTGTGCCACCTTTAATTTTTCTGTACGTTTTTTCTTATTTGGCATCCCATCGTACAAATAAGCAGCGTGACCTCTTTCATATTTGTGAGGTATTGCAAGTTTCAAGGTTAAGTTGCGTTTTTGTATTAGAGGCAATGCCGCCTTGAAATAGTTTTGATTGGACAACCAGAGTTCATCTGAAATTCCAAATTTTAAATTGGATATATATCATTCGACAATAATATTAGGTGATTTTTAACAATTAAAGTGAAGATTTGTGTAGAAAAAATTTACCTGATATGGTTTCTTTGATCCCTACAAAAATAGTTAAAAATAACATTAAATTCCGCGATAAATTCATTGTGAAATTCGTCTAAAATTCTCATGAAGCAGTCGGAATACTTTTGAACTGAAAACTTTATCGTGTTTCTTACCTACTATTTTATCCACCGTTTGAAAATTGTAGGTGGAAATGACGTAGGTACGAGATGAGGTTATTGAAAACACACAAATCCATCAGTGTCCTTGCAAGTAAACTTGAATAAACATTCTGTATAAATACAGAAGGTAGCCTGCAGCGTCACTGTAGTACCTTATGCGAACAAATTATAATTTATTGATACATAAATTTTTATTTTTTCATATGTAAAAATTTTGGGAATTCTTTCTGGTATTTGAGCAGTGGAAAATCGAATTGATGGTAAGTTTTGTTTTGCAAAGAATGAGATATGGCAGGAATCATTTTGAAGTTTTTGAAAACTGGAATGGCTCAAATCTTGATTTCTTGCGGACATTTTTAATCATCACCATTTGGTATTTTTCGGACGCATGTGTGAATTGTTTTTGCAAAATATATTCTATTTACTATTTTCCTTTCTGCAATCTTCCATTATACTCGTAGTATGCGGAATATTTGAATCGTTAATCTCAATAATTGAAGCTGGTATCATCCTTACAGTCACGTACGCACCCAGAAGATGGGTTGAACTCCTCTTCAAATTCGGGGAGAGGAAGAGAAAATTCTTCAAAACGAGAAAAATTCATAATTTTTACAAACGAGCGTCCATAATTTGAAATATTCATTGAAAAATTGTGATTCAGATCGCAAGTGTCACCGAAGTTTCATTTTTTTTCGGGTATATCATCCGTGAGCAATGAGCATATTAGTTCTCATTAGAAAATGAGCACGAGTACAATGTCGTAGTTTTGTAGCAACTAGATTGAAGGACGCTGCACTCCAAGGCTGCGCACGAAAACGAGCCTGATTGCGCTGTGAAGCATTCCGCGTGATTTCGTGGCAATATGCTCGACGTTGATCTTCAGTAATAAATGAAGAACGAACTGGAGGGTATAGGGAAAGAACCAGATAAGTCGAAAAATCGTGGATTAGGAAAGGTACCTACCTATTGGCGTAAACTAAAAAAAGATTACATCCAAGTCACTTTTCTAAAATCTTTTGACTTATCTGGTTTTTCCCTGTATCCTTCAAGTAATGGTTGCGGGCTCTATGAATCGTTAATATTTTTTCCAACAAAGTACCAAAAATATCTCAATTCATTGAAATTTCAGAAATTTTGCAATTTTTTTTACTTTTCGTATCGTTAATTTACTTCTTAAACAGTATTAGAATCTTTTGAAACTCTTGAGATCTTTTCGGGAAAAAGCTCTCCAATTTATTTGAATGCTAGATTTTGATTTTTATTCTATAATGAAAATTTTTACCCAAAATTCCTCAAATCTGTTATTCGAATTTTATGGCTGGGAGTGTTTTAAAAATTTTATTGAAAAATTAATGGAAAAAAACGTTATCCTACTTTTTTCTGATCTGAGAGACGTGATTTCGAGACTTGCTTCAAAGTTTTATTAAAGTCGTAAAATGAGGAGTGAACGGTGATTTTCACATTCGTATTTGGATCATTTTCATTTCAACTATCATTCCAAAATTCCTAATAAAAAATACATATTCATTTAAATATTCCCCTTCAGAGAAAAATCATTTTTCCAGCTCAAGATTTTATTTTTTTAAGGGGGGAACATGATTTTAATTTCCTTACCCCATCCCCCACTCCCTGTTCTGATATAACCTCTCCCGAGCCTTCCTCCTGCGTACGTGTTTGCACGTCTATAAATTCATTAGATCATTTCATTACCCTAAAACTTTCATACAGACTACTCAAATTCTTAGGCAGCTTTCATTACATTTATATTGCAGTAGTTCAAATATCAAAAAAATCAATTTTATTCAACATTTTTCCAATTTTGGATTTTTTCACAAAAATTTTCAAGTTTTCAAATTTTTTCAGTTCTTTTGAATAATTTCCAAGTTCAAAAATTTTTTAAATACAATAGATAGGTATTCTTTCCAAGTTTTTTTAGCTCCTACGGGTCCTAATGAAGACGTCAATTATAGTACCCTCTGTTCTTTGTTTTAACGTCTTTTCACTTTGCAGTAGGGTGGGCCGAAAAATCAAAATTTTCGATTTTCGAAAAATTACCCCCCCCCCCCGCAAAAGTTGTTGGTTAGGGAGACTATCTAGACTAAAAAGCACTTTTTAAAAAAAAATCAGTATCAGTGTTTTATAAACTTTTTTCGATTTTTCTTCATTATGTGAAAAACTAGGAGAAATTTAAAAAAGCTATACTTACTCAAAACATGGATTTTTTCAAAAAAAAAATGTGCTTTTTGATTTAAATAGTCACTAAATAAGTTTGAAAACTGATTTTAATAAGGATTTTTTGGTAATTTCCGAAGAATTGAAGGCTCTTGCGCGTTCGGAAGATATGGTTCGATTTTGAAATTTTTTGCTATTTTTCTAGTCTCCCTAGCCAACAACTTTTGCGGGAGGTAACTTTTGAAAATCAAAAATTTTGGTTTTTCGGCCCACCCTACTTTGCATCCGGAGTTCGTCGAGTTGAAATACTTAAATATTTGGAGCTGAAAAAGCTTGAAAAAAGGTGTATAACTTTTGAAAACATTAGACTTACAGAACACGATGTAGAGAGAATTTGAACTTTGAAAACATTTTTGAAGAAAGTAAAGTACATATATTATGTAATCTTTAAAAAATTCTAAATCAGGAAAATTTTTAAAAAAAATTACATTTGAATTAGAAAAAAGCGATGAACCAAATGAAACATTGCCCTGTCCGTTAAACCAAGTAAATTTGAAACAAGATATGAAAGTTAGTAGGTTTTTTGCTATAACACTAACAACAAAATTCAAATCATATTTGATTAGAAACCTGTATAATTTAATAATCCATAAAAAATTTAAAAACACTTAGCTCCTACGTTATATTATTATAATTTATAACAGTCCTCCACCTCCAGCCCCAGATCTCCACCGAAACATCATCTACCACAACATCCACCATTATCATCTTCTGGTATCTTGGCAATATAACCGTGGCGATCTATTTTACTTTGAACCCGCACATTCTCCGCCAATTTAGGATCAGCGTCTTTTAAAACACTCATAAAGTCTGATTTTCCTATAAAATCTGACAAGTCAAATGTTTTGGGAGGATTTACTTCTACAAGAGATGACTGTAGTCCAATCTGTGACTCATGTATCTCTGGTAGTTTCTGACGAAATGTTAGATTCAAATTGCCAGTAATTTTTAAATGGGATAAACCTAATGATTCTTTGATTTTTTCATTCACTGAACATGTATATGTACAGCCACCTTCTTCATAATTGTATATGACGTCGAGGTTTTCATCACATATGTAGGAAGGACCACATTTAATTTGTGTGATTTGTGTTACTACTACGATTGCATTATTTGCATCCTCGGTTTCGTCCACAACAATCCTCCAGAATGAATTTATCTCTGTTGATTTAGGATCGCAAAAGTATTTGATGCAACCACTGCGTGGTATCTTTGCTGTCATTTGATGTGAACCAGAATACAAAGTCAATGGTTTCTCGGTCTGCAAGCGTGAAATTTTATGAGTTTCATTTATGATGGTATTACGTTATAAAATATGGAAATTGTTCAAGCTTACTTCTCTGCTAAATAGCCGAATGAAATTGTCAACTGTTATTAAACCCTGCAATAGGTCTTTGTTTTTAGGAATCAAAGTGTAGTTGAGTGAAAATAAAGTTGTACGTTCCCAAGGTTTCGTTGGCATATCGTCAAATCCAACGTACTGGTAGGCATATTGCTTCTACACAGAGCATAAAATTTTTAAAATGACATCGAAAACATGATGTCATTTTATTTTATGTGCAACAGGACGAAGTGGATAAATAACATACATACTTACTTTAGATTTTTACGAAAATTGGTGAAGTAAATAAGTTTGAGTGGAAAACCTAATAGAAAAAATTTAAGCTCTTCAGCTATGAAGGGGGTACCTATAGAATTAGGACTCCACCAGGAGTTCTCAAAATAGTGCCTTTATAGAAAAAAATTTGTTATAATCTCCAAAAAAAGTTTTACTTTTGAGCAAAAGTTTTTAAATCTCGAATATGTTCTACAGACGATATTTAATTAAAATTTCTAATTTTCGAAATTACTGAGAAATTGTAAGAAATTGGCGAGTGATAACAATTAAATTTGATATTGCTGTAACTTTTCGACATTTTATCGGACTTTAAAAAAGAAAAAATATGCATTTCTATGAGTTGCAATGGGTAGGTACTTTACTAGATTTTATCAAAAATCATCTTTAACTAGTAGATAACTTCACTTTATTTTGTCAGGTAGCTGGTCTTAAATTGTTGGTGTCCAACTGTAATAAAACGTAACCTATTTCTCAAAATTGCAAATTTGTCTCAAAAATAATAAAATTTTTCAAAAAAATTGGCGATGAAAATGTTTAAATTAAAAATGCTGAAATATTTCAAAATAATTAATACCTTCCTAATATTTCAAAAATTGATGAAATTTTTAAACAATGATCAAATTTTTTAAACAGTGATATACCTACTTTTTCAAAAAAAAAGTCACGAAGTTAACTAATGATTTTTCAAAATATTGGTAAATTAAAAAAAGTTGAAATTTCAAGTTTAAAAATTGTTGATAATCCTGCCAATTACATTGTGGTTTACTTACTTCATTTTTATCAGATTAAAATTGTTCATTCAATGAACTGAAAAGTATGCATCGACCTTTTGTGGTTACATTGATTTTTTAGAAGTTTTCATAAAAGTCAATGTAGTTTGAAATACTTCCATGATTTTTTGAAAAAATATCAGAATTTACTGGTAGGTGCTACAATTTTTTTGACTCGATTGAGCCAGCGGTTTAAATTTTACACAACCCTTTAACCACCTTGTAGAGAACAGAAAGAGATATCCAATTTCAAAGTCAATGAGTTCAGAGCCACACCTGGGCGGGAAGGCTCTGGGGACTCGAGCCCTCCCCCCCCCCCGCGTTAAAAATGATATTCTCCTGCTTTTCAAGTATGATTTTTCTAAAAAAAATTCGCCATCACGATTTTAGTCGATCTATTTCTTGAGTAAAATTATTACTCTTTGAACATAAATCAGTAAAATTTAATAAATTGCTGCCTTTTTGAATCAGTGAAATAATTTTCATTGAAAATAATGATCTATCACTAATTTTTCTGTCCAGTGCCATTGAAATAACAGGTTAATCATTTTTTTTTTATTGAATTTTGACTGCCCCCATTTTTTTAAAATTTGAATTCTTAGTCTCTCCCGTACATAAAATCTGGATGCGCTTAGAAATGGTTCAGGTAGGTATACAAATAGAAACTCATAATTGCTTTTTTTGTTAAGGGAAGAGAGAGACCTAGATACCACAAAAATGTTTTTCTACCTATTTTTTTATGAAATGCATTTCTTTCAAAAGTGATACTTACTTCTTTTAGTCTAGGGACAAAACATGAAAAAGTGAGTTTCCGTGGACCCTAAGAGTATACCAGGTACCGGCAGTTGATTATTCATAATTCGGACCTGCTGAACACAACTAGCCCGCCGGTACGGTGAAAAAGTGGTGCGAAGTTGCCCAAAGTTGAGCTTAAAGTTCAAAAGTTCACATATTTTCAAAAAATCGTCAAAAATCATAAAGTTGCTCAATTTAATTGTTCTTTGGCTCATTTTGAAGGGAATTGCATCCTCTTTCTCGTGATGTATTACAAGTTGAGTTTTACTAAATACTTTCCTCAAATTTGAGCAAAACACTCAAAGTTGGTTTTTATTTTGAACTTTTGAACCGTATAGCAACGAACTGAGTGCGTCAATCGAAAATTTTGTTGAAATAGATGTTACGCTCCATTAAATTCTCTACTCAATGAGCTATTGGAGAACTCTCCAACTTGAGTTGCAGCTGAGTTAATGAGTTTTTTGTGACGGAGTCACTCAACTCGAAAAATGTTAATACCCCGAGAATTAGCTTACAATCAAATAATAGTCGAGATATTTCAATTCTGATTATTTTTAACAGTCAAAACAATTGGTTTGAATTGAGTTTTACTCAAATTCGAGTGATTGGCTCAAATTTATTCACTGATTAATTAACATATGTTCTTATATGTCGTTTTAGTATGATTTTTTGCACCGAATACGATTTTTTATTCAGAATTTTCATTAAACAAAAATTTTCAACCCATACCCTTCTTTGCCAACCCTCTCAGGGGGGCTAGGAGGAGGTTCAAAGGGGGAGGATGTAGCCTCCATTTTTAAAAATCGAGCTATCAGCCCTTTTTGATGGCATTTCCATATCATTAAATCTCGATGAGTTCAAAAATGTCATTACTTTCAAGATTTGAGGGAGAGAAGTCCCTAAAATTAAGGATTTTTCGATCCAAGTTTTCACATTTTTCATCAAAACTGCCTAAAAATTACATTTTTTTCAACTTTACACTATCTGCTGACCTTCCAACCATATTTTTATTACAATTTTCGAACTCTACGGGTAGATTATTGTATATATTGACCATTAACAATTTCCCATACCCTCCTCTGAGTGAATAGAGCGGTCTAAAGTGAATAGAGCGGTCTAAAGTCACTGAAATTGGAGCAATTTTCACATTTTTGTGTAAAAATCGCGACCATTTAATTACCTATATACGAGACAGTTTTATAGATCGAATTTTCTTAAGACAAGTTCTTTATATTACCTCTCCAATATAATAAATACAGGCTCAGGGGCACACCGCATTCCTCCCTGGAGGAATATGGGGTTATTTCAGACTAGATTTTTGCACAATTGTGACTAAATCTTGACTATACCTTGAAATTGAATTTAGTTTTATTACTTTTTTCATCACATTATCAGGGAATAAATTACTGAATAATATTCACTGATGTTCTTGAATCCTTCATTAAAGTCTAGTTAGAGGAAGTGACTATTCAAGGAAAGGGTAATTTTTAAACAATGAACTGATATATGGTACCTATGAAAATCTAGGTTTTCGAAGACGCTGATTACAAATGAAGGCCCGAATTCCAAAGCTGGCTTAGTGCAAACTGTTGTTTGAAAAATTGAAATTGGCAAAAACGTTGGTGAACGGAGAGTTTTGACATCGATTTACTAGCGTTAATTCATTTTAGCTTTAATCGCAATATCGATAACGTATTTGAAATCAGCGTCTTCATCAAACACCAGATTTTAATACGTACATATTTCGATTTTTCGTCCAAACGTTACCCCTCCCCTGAATAGGTTCCCCTTTTCCCACACCCCAGCTTTAATTGTAAAATTTATAACCTGTACCTACTATTTAGAAATTCTCTTAAGAAAATTCGATCTATAAAACTGTCTCGTATATAGGTAATTAAATGGTCGCGATTTTTACACAAAAATGTGAAAATTGCTCCAATTTCAGTGACTTTAGACCGCTCTATTCACTCAGAGGAGGGGTAAAGGAAATTGTTAATGGTCAATATATACAATAATCTACCCGTAGAGTTCGAAAATTGTAATAAAAATATGGTTGGAAGGTCGGCAGATTATGTAAAGTTGAAAAAAAATGTAATTTTTAGGCAGCTTTGATGAAAAATGTGAAAACTTCAATCGAAAAATCCTTAATTTTAGGGACTTCTCTCCCTCAAATCTTGAAAGTAATGACATTTTTGAACTCAGCGAGATTTAATGATATGGAAATGAAATCGAAAAAGGGCTGATAGCCCGATTTCTAAAAATGGAGGCTACATCCCCCCCTTTGAACCTCTTCCTAGCCCCCCTGAGAGGGTTGGCAAAGAAGGGTATGGGTTGAAAATTTTTGTTCAATGAAAATTCTGAATAAAAAATCGTATTCGGCGCAAAAAATCATACTAAAACGACATATAAGAACATATGTTAATTAATCAGTGAATAAATTTGAGCCAATCACTCGAATTTGAGTAAAACTCAATTCAAACCAATTGTTTTGACTGTTAAAAATAATCAGAATTGAAATATCTCGACTATTATTTGATTGTAAGCTAATTCTCGGGGTATTAACATTTTTCGAGTTGAGTGACTCCGTCACAAAAAACTCATTAACTCAACTGCAACTCAAGTTGGAGAGTTCTCCAATAGCTCATTGAGTAGAGAATTTAATGGAGCGTAACATCTATTTCAACAAAATTTTCGATTGACGCACTCAGTTCGTTGCTATACGGTTCAAAAGTTCAAAATAAAAACCAACTTTGAGTGTTTTGCTCAAATTTGAGGAAAGTATTTAGTAAAACTCAACTTGTAATACATCACGAGAAAGAGGATGCAATTCCCTTCAAAATGAGCCAAAGAACAATTAAATTGAGCAACTTTATGATTTTTGACGATTTTTTGAAAATATGTGAACTTTTGAACTTTAAGCTCAACTTTGGGCAACTTCGCACCACTTTTTCACCGTACCGGCGGGCTAGTTGTGTTCAGCAGGTCCGAATTATGAATAATCAACTGCCGGTACCTGGTATACTCTTAGGGTCCACGGAATCGTTAAAAACGCGTCTTTTTTCAACTTTGTCTCTAGACTATTTGAGTAGATACTCCTAGATTTGCTCTTGTATTGCATAGAGACTTGAATTTCTTCTACAGATACCGCATTCAAAGTAAACTACCTTACCTCACAATTTTTTGTAAAATCCTAATCGTTTTGTTTCTAATCCACTTCATTGTCCATACCCAAGGAACTTACTTTATCTAATGGGTCTATACCGAAATCTCTTTTATCTAAGGAAGTCTTGAATGCTGCTTTCGGATCCAGTTCATAAAATTCCCATAATCTCTGCAACAGCATTTTTGGTGCCATAATGTGGTGAATTGTGTATAACGTTCCTTTTTCTTTGAGGAAGGAGTAACAAATTTTATAGATGGTCATGAATTTAATATCCTGTGTAAATATTAAAATCTCATGATAGGTATATCTAGTATCTAATTTAGGTATATCAAACTGTGTGATTTCAAATTAATTACCATTTCGTCGCCCTTTTTTAGTACCTGAAAAAAATAGTTTCGACTAAATTAATTATCTAATCACAATTTACTGAAAATTAGTATTTTGATAAAAGAAAAATTAATGATATTTGAATATTTAGCTTCCGGATATTTTAAGCTTGATCAATTTATAAATCTCATGCTACCTAATGAAAATTACTTATGCTAAGTACAAAAATATTTTACCGGATATCCAACGTTATAAAGCTGTTCTTCAAATTGATTACAATATTTTACATTTTCATTGTTATCTTCAGTTGGTGATTTTTCTATTGATGGATCAAGCTCTTTATAGCAAGTGTTTAAAACTGAATCGTATTCACGAGTAATAAGTAATTCACTATTTTTGGACAATTTATTACTATTTTTCAATTTTCTTTCAGTCTCGCATTGCCGATCATCACATGCAGGGCATGCGATAAGGAATTCTTCTGTAAGCCCATCCTTATCCTCTACATCATCGTAAAAGTAGGAGGCGTGATCTAAATCATATTCCCGAGGTAGTGCGAGTCCAAAGTTGAATCGCGCTTCTTTATCACACCCAATGGTGCTTGAGGATAGTCTTTGTACAGCCAAATTTCTTCTGAAATTTTGAAATATAACAATTTGAAAATAATTTAATGAAAAAGTCTATTAAATTTTTGTAACAATTAAATCGTATTCACAATTAACCTACTTAAAGATACAGTTCCCTCGATAAGCACAAAAATTGTCAACGTCACTCTGAAATTCCATAGTGAATTCATATTGAATCAAGAACATAACATTCATGCAGCAGTTAAAATTTTATATGAACTGAGAAGTCTGCATCAGCATCCCTTATCTATTATTTTATAGCCTACTTCAATTGAAAATCACAAAACGTGCGCAAGTGCGTGATGACATAGCGCTTTGAAATTACAGTCATGCATCCCAAGTCATGTGATGTTTGTGTGTAAAATCAAATAACATGATCATCATCGCAAGAAATCTGGCAAAACTCGAGTTTCATAAAATAATGCCTGTTGAATTTGTTTGAATAGATGAGATTATTGTGTTATGGCGTTTTGAAGAATTCCACTACTTCTTTGTTACAAAACATCTGCCAACTTGTGTCTTACATAAGTAAAGGTTGGAATGTTTTTCTAACAGAATTCGAATTTTTCTTCAATAAAAATGTTCAGATTACTTTTTGGTGGGAATTTTGCTGAAATATTGGAGTTTTTGGAAGAATGGTATAGTTCAAATTTTGTGATTTCGTGAGAGAATCAAAATAGACGCACCCTAGACCCAAACTTGACCCCTATTAAATTCCCTTCAGGTATAATAAGTTTAGGGGAACTCAAATGTGATCGTCAATTACTAAAAAAATTAGTGTTGAAACAACTAAAAATTGACTCTTTATGTTTTTCGAATTTTTTACAACCTTCAATTTCAAATCTTCAAAGACTGACTTAAATATCATTTTCTCTTTCTTCTCACGCTCTCTCACAGCGGATATCTGAGAATGTTATGTAAAGATTTTTTTGTACCCCAGAGACGCTTGTTTTGCTTTTTCATCATGATTTTTTGAAAAATGTTTACCTACCAGAGTTCAACAAAAAAAGTGGAAGTTTTGCTAAGTAGGTACCTATGTTTACTTACTAATGATCAGTTTATTTTATTTTTTTTGTTTCAGGTGAGTTGCGAATTTTTATCGTTGAATATTAAAACAAAAAGTATAAATGGGTAAGTTCGCTTTTTTTTTTCGATTCTCGGAAACGTTTTATTTTAATTACGTACTTACTTACCTATTTAATGAAATAATGTTTTATTATTTTGAAAAATGCATTAAGGGTCCTGCTATTTTTCCAATTTTTAGCATGGATAGATTATAGTTTTGGAGACCAACACATACATATAAAATGAGACGCAGGCCAAGACTAGGCCAAGTGGGGAGGAGTGAAGGAGGAATTTATAATTACCAAAATTTAAACCAAAAGAGTGAACACAAGAAATTTGAAATAAGTAATCAAATTTCAGCCAGGAGGAAGTCAGAGTACTGGAAAAATCTGAAATTACTAAATTTCATCCGGGGAGAGGAAAAATTTGAATATTCAGTCTGAAGGGAGGCACCGGAGAAATTTAAAGTTATCAAAATTCAGACTGGGTTGGGGCAAAGTGAAATTACTGAAATCCAGACTCGAAGTAAACGTGAAATAAAAAAACAGAAAAGATGAGATTTGAAATTTAAAAAAATTGGTGGACGAATTCCTTTTAAAAAAAATGAGGTATTATTTTCTCATGTTAAATGGTTGAAATTTAGATTCTTTGCGAAAATTAAATACATAACTATTCAAAGACTAGACCCATTGATCCTTGTTGGGCACGTAGGCATGTTGGAGCTAGAAGGTTACTATCACATGGGATAATAAGCGATAGGTACCTATACCTATTGGAGGAATTTTGAATTGAAAAAATTCCGTTCTCGGAGGAGATACGGAATAAATTTTAAATCGTGCAGTTCTGATTTTAAAAAGTGTACGTGAGGAATTTTAAATTTGCAAAATTCTACCTGGAAATGAGTCCAATCTGCTTCCGAGAACGATACTAAAGAAATTAAATTGCATACCAGAAAAAAATGTTTATTTCTGAATATAATATGATTATAACTGCTAAAGAAGAAAAAATTACCGAAAACCTCATAAAAATGCATTCAATATGAAAATATTGTGTAGGTACCATTCATCTTGCTTTCTCTCTTGCCTCCGGGCGCATTTTCTTGAACTAGCACTTTCTTGGCTAAATCAGCATCAGCGTGCGTCAGAGCGCTCATGAAATTTTTCTCTCTCATGAAATTCTGTATAGTTATGATTTTGGGTTGAATTGAAAAAAATTTAGCTGGGAACGATTGATCTTTCTCAGCCGGTATTTTTCGAGAGAACTCCAGTGCTAAATCCCCAGCAGTTTTTAGAATAGGTACGCTTATTTTTTCTTTTAATGACGTTAAATTCACTGAACATGTATATGTACATTAGGGTGGATCGGTAAAAAAAAACATATCTCAGATTTCAACCAAATTCGCTGGAGTTGTTGGGTCATCATCGGAGACTACCCAAAAAAATTTTGAGCCCCCTAGATGAAGAGGGAGGGGAGCTAGGGGCTCTTAAAGGGCACCTCCTTTTGAAAAAAATGCGGTTTTTTGTGTTTTTTAGCTCGAAAATATGGCGTACGATTCACGAAAGAGCACTAAAAAGGTGCGATTTGAGTTTATACACCCCCCTGAGCAATTGCCGCCCCTCGAAAATGAAAACCCATTCTGCTACCCGGGGGTCCAAAAGTTGCAGATCGCGAAATTTCAATGTTGTGAAATTGTATTTGGCCTCGAATTGATTACTTTGACACCGGACAATTTTATAATTTTTTTTCTAATTTTTGAAGAAAATTTTGAAAATTTTTTTCGATCAGTGTGACCAACCGCAAATTATAATATTCAAATATATGGGATTCGCGTTGATCTGATCATGTATATCTATTAGATATACATGATCAGATCAACGCGAATCCCATATATTTGAATATTACAATTTGCGGTTGGTCACACTGATCGAAAAAAATTTTCAAAATTTTCTTCAAAAATTAGAAAAAAAATTATAAAATTGTCCGGTGTCAAAGTAATCAATTCGAGGCCAAATACAATTTCACAACATTGAAATTTCGCGATCTGCAACTTTTGGACCCCCGGGTAGCAGAATGGGTTTTCATTTTCGAGGGGCGGCAATTGCTCAGGGGGGTGTAGAAACTCAAATCGCACCTTTTTAGTGCTCTTTCGTGAATCGTACGCCATATTTTCGAGCTAAAAAACACAAAAAACCGCGTTTTTTTCAAAAGGAGGTGCCCTTTAAGAGCCCCTAGCTCCCCTCCCTCTTCACCTAGGGGGCTCAAAATTTTTTTGGGTAGTCTCCGATGATGACCCAACAACTCCAGCGAATTTGGTTGAAATCTGAGATATGTTTTTTTTTAGCGATCCACCCTAATGTACATCCTCCTTCTTTGTAATTTTTCACTATGACGAGATTATCATTGCACATGTAAGTTTCCTTACTACATTTTACTAAAGTATGTTGGGTTACTATAATGATCGCATTGAATTTTTTATCGAAAACAAGCCTCCAAAATGAATCAATTTTAGTTGACTTAGGCTTATCTGTACCTAATAATGGTATGCTAGGAAAAGATGGTATGTCTACTGTCGTATGATACGAACCCGAAACCAAATGCAGTGACTTTTCTGTCTGAAAACATAAAAAATTATTTTGTATCTTAAGTACATAAAAATTTTTAAATTTATCTCAACTTACTTCTTTGCTGTATAATCGTATGAAGTTGTCAACTGCAATTTTTCTAGCATGTTTTTACATCAAGGGGTACCATCTAAAGGGGTTGGAGTAAAAATCGGAGCGGGGGCCAAATTCACCCCTAATCCAGCCATACCCTTTTGTTGCATTTTTTAACTCTCCTGTAAAATAATAAATTTGGCACGTAGAAGGTTTTTGCATTAATGGGACGGATTGTTATCTGAAAAATCACTTTGAAATTGGCAAAATTTGACTCGAATTTAGGGAACAGATTTAAGGTTTAGGTTAAGTGTAAAAATCACATTTTTTAGGGTTGCACTTCCCTAGATATCATTTTGAGCTCAAAAATGTTTTTTGGGGGGGGGGGGAGGGGGAATAGAAAAAGCAAAATATGCGAATTCACCACCTATCTTAGATTACTGAAGTTTTTTCATAATTTTCTCGTTATTGTTCCAAACTCCTATTTTCTTGAAAAATTTTCCAAGTCCAAATGTTTTATAAATTTGTCTAATCTCCGAAAATGTTTTCAAACTTGAGGAACCCTAATCTCAACTTTAACAGTCGTTGAAAAATGCATAGTCTTTCTTTATCCAATTTTCATCGACGTCTTCACGAGTTGGAATGAGAGTGATCGTCAAGTTAAAAAAAATTGTCGAAAAAATTGATTTATACCAACATTTTTTTTAGAAAATTACCTAGACTTTGAAAAAATTTTATTGGGTGTTAATCTCGAATATGTGGCACCAATATTCAGAAGTGGCAAAATCTGGGTTCTTTTTCAGAACTGGCGCCACTTCGAGAATCCGTAGCTCAACTCCTGTAATTGTTGAAGATTCAAATTTTTTCTGGAAAGTTTTCAGTTTTCCCTCCTAATGAACTACCTCATCAATTTTCGTTGAAATCCTAGGAATGGCTTATTTTTCAGTCCATAATTCTTTATGAATATATTAGTCGCAAGAATTTAAAATGATCAGAAAACTTAATTCGATTTATTGAAAAAAGTAATGTAGTATTGCATCACTTTTACACTGTAAATTTTACTCGAATAAATTTTGATTTGCTAAAAAAGTGAAAGAGAGGAAAAAGACATAAAAATGCTAATGAATTGATAACCTGCTTTCATATAAAACATATAACTTTTATAATCGCGGTTTATTATTTACATAATGAATATTCTTAATTAGGTAGTTGAAATTCTGTTGAAAAATTATTCGCCTAAAAACTATTCACCTCCTCAACATGTATCTCCTCCTCAATGCTACCTTCACCTCTCTCCCAAATCAACTCCGTCATCGCCACCATTGAAATCATCGGGTCGTGATTGTTAAAACCTTCACAATTTTCCCCAGCTGAGGGTCAATGTCTTTTAGAACACTCGCAAAAGATGGCTTACCCATGAAATCTAATATACTTATGTCTTTGGAGGGTGCTGCAGCGGACGATTGTGGTTCATCCTGCGATGATTGCGGTGTCTCAGGTGGGATTTCTCGAGGGAAAGTCAGAGCTAAGTCTCCTTTAATTTTTTTAAATTGAATCAAACCTAACAATTTTATTATTTCATCATCCACTGAACACATATAGGTACAGCCTCCTTTCTCATATTCCTGCACGACGACGCGATTTTTATTGCATATGTATGTTTGGTCACAGGCAATTTTTGTATGTTGGGTTATGATAATAATCGCATTGTCTTTGTCATCCATAATAATCCTCCAAAATGAATCTATTGGTATGTCCATTAACTTTTGATATGAACCCGAGTACAAAGTCAGTGGCTGGTCAGTCTGTGAACATTAAAAAATTGTACACCTTGTGCTGATAAAAAATATACCTAATACTACCCATAAGTTACGACATCAGAACTTACTTTTTTACTGAACAATCGAATGTAATTGTCAACTGTTAACATGCCTCTCAGTATATCTTTGTGTTTAGAAATCAGGGTATAATTTATAGAAAATAAAGTTGCGAGATTCCATGACATGGTTGGCATATCGTCCGATCCAACAAACTGATATAGATAATTTTTCTACTCGAAAAAATTCAAATTTATAAATAACATTTTAAAAGTATTTGGTCATCTCTCATCTAAGGTAGATCGAAAAAAAAAATGTAATTGGGATTTTGACAAAAACTGACGATGCTCTGGTGTAGTTTAGTTTGAGTGGGAGATCTCCCAAAGAAATTCTGAACCCTCATCCGAAAAGGAGAGCTCAAAATGGGGTAAATTTCAAAATAAACTCGAATTTTTCCCACTTTTGAGAAGTGCCACCGGCTAAGAACTATAGTCACTCTTTGAAAAGTTGTGATTGAGTTTCTATCTCCCTGAACCATTGATCTCGAAATTGGGTACCATAATTGTTCCGAGACGAGTAGATACTCAAAACTCAACTTTTTAGTGGGTAATCAAGGTTCTCAACTGGTGGCACTACCCAAAAGTGGCAAAACTACTATTTCGAAAAAGCACTCAAAATTTTTTCTGGAGGTTCCTCAGTGGAAGTAAACCACGTCATCAATTTTTGTCAAAATTCTAGATTATATTTATTTTTTATTCGCTCTAATACTAAACTCCAAACGGGTACTTACTTCGTATAATGATTTGTCAGTGATATCTTATAAATAACATTTTAAAAGTATTTGGTCATCTCTCATCTAAGGTAGATCGAAAAAAAAAATGTAATTGGGATTTTGACAAAAACTGACGATGCTCTGGTGTAGTTTAGTTTGAGTGGGAGATCTCCCAAAGAAATTCTGAACCCTCATCCGAAAAGGAGAGCTCAAAATGGGGTAAATTTCAAAATAAACTCGAATTTTTCCCACTTTTGAGAAGTGCCACCGGCTAAGAACTATAGTCACTCTTTGAAAAGTTGTGATTGAGTTTGAAAAGTGGAAATTGCAAATTTCAGGAATTTTAGATTTCTATAAAACTGAAATCTCTCACTCACACATCTCGAAATCGAGTCAAAATTGTTTGGGCATCTAAAACAATCTTTGGTAAAATTTTTCGAAAAAAAATGTATTGCAATACTGCCAACTACTCGTATTTTATAATATTCAAGTTATTCGTTCAATGACTTGAGAAGTGAACTAAAAATCTTTTGGTCATTAAAATAACTTTAAAATTTATTTTTTTTAAATTTTTTTGTGGCAGTGTTGCCAACTAAAATTTCCTAAAAATTATTTTAATAAATTAAAAATGCAGTTGGTAGCACTTGCATGAATTTTTTTGAAAAATTTCACCAAAAATTATTCTTGGTGGCCCATTTTTTTTTTTTTTTTTTGATTTTAAGATGTTGGAGTAAGCAATTTAAAATGTGAATATCAAAAATTGATAATTGTTCCGAGACGAGTAGATACTCAAAACTCAACTTTTTAGTGGGTAATCAAGGTTCTCAACTGGTGGCACTACCCAAAAGTGGCAAAACTACTATTTCGAAAAAGCACTCAAAATTTTTTCTGGAGGTTCCTCAGTGGAAGTAAACCACGTCATCAATTTTTGTCAAAATTCTAGATTATATTTATTTTTTATTCGCTCTAATACCAAACTCCAAACGGGTACTTACTTCGTATAATGATTTGTCAGTGATATCTCTTTTATCTAAAGAAGTTTTGAATGGGTTTTCAGTCCGAAGCTCATAAAATTCCCATAAAGTATTTAGCATTATTTTTGGAGATACAATACGGTGAACTGTGTAAAATAGGCCTTCATTTTCGGCAGCAGAGTAACATATTTTATATATTGGCATGAATTTTATATCCTGTACCAAATTTTTATGTTAATGGAATTTATGAGGCGTACTTAATTGCATAAATAATGAAATTTCGTTATTCTGTGCAAAATTACCTTCTTGCTGCCTTTTTCCATCACCTGAAAAAACAATATTTATTATTATTTTTTGGTAATGTTTTTAAACTTTAATTACCGCTGTTTTGAGATTAATTTCGCCTAAAAATATTCAGGTGTACTAGGTACAATAATTCGAATCTAAAACCTATAACGTTTAGAATTTTAGCCTAATCTAATCAAAATGTAAATCATTTTGAAGAAAACGGATTTTAAATCTATTTATCTGATCAAAAGTATAAGCACATGTTGAAAGTTATGCATAATGTTTTACCGGATATCCAACGTCATAAAATTCTGCTTCAGATTTGCCACATAATTTCACTTTACCATCATCATCTTTATTATTTGATTTTTCTATAGATGGTTGGAGATTTTTGTTGCATTCGGATGTGTTTGAAGTATATTCAACTGCTACAAGTAATTTACTCTCATTGGACAAATTACTGTTTTCCAATTTTTGTTTCAATATGAATTCCGAAATAAACTCAGGTCCGGGGCATGCGACGAAAAATTTCTCTTGAAGCGATTTTTCATCGTAAATATATGTCACATAATCTGAACTGTATATTTGAGGTTCTGCAAGCCGCAATGTCGCATCCTTACTGCGTATCAAACTTAATGGTGTTCTGGAATTTTTACTATTCAACCAAATTTGTTCTGGAATTTAAAATTTAAAATTTTTAATTTATCTGATAGAAGAATGTGGCTTGAGTGATTAATCGGTTGAATACTTACTTAATGAGACTTCTTCAATGAGCAAGAAAATTGACAATATTGTAGTTATATTCCATAGTAAGTCCATTGCAAATGAGAATGCAAGTTTTGCGGTTTGGTCAGAATATTTAATGAACCGGGCACTATCAGTGTTTTTTACTACTTGTTTTGTACTCAATTCGGGAATCGTACGAAATCCTTAACTGCAACATGAAATAATTGTCTTAAAAACCACGAAGTCTTACGTTATGGGTTGTTCAGCGACTAAAACTGAATAAATAAGTAAGAAGGTGATCTGATGTGATTCAAATTTTATGAAAAAAACCTGCTAAATTTGTTTGAGCAGGTGTGTGTTAGTCATCAATGGATAGTTCTACTTTATGATGTTTCGTAAAGTTCTAACACGTATTCTTCATATGCATTAAAACATCTGTCAGTTATTGTGTCAAACATAATCGTGAATCGAATTTTGTGACGCGATGTGTCGTTGGAAGGATGAAGGATTGGAATTTTTTTCATCAATAAAAATTTTGAGGTATCTTAGGCCCATACTTATTTGAGCCATTCCTATGATGTGTACTTGTGTACCTATTTGATACGCGAGGAAAATTGAATAAACACTCTGATCGTCGCAGACAACCTGAAGAACTCGAATTCCATGAATTAAAGGTTGCTTAGATTTGCTTAAATCGATATAAAGTACAGACATTTTAGCTAAAATAAGGCCCTAACCCCAAAAAATTAGCAGGAAGGGGAAAATTCGTATATAAGATCAGTAAAGTATGTATTTTAATATTCCCGAACTTCCCTAAAATCGGCGAATATTTTGACCCTCTTTTGGGAGATGAGGGGGTTAAAATTTTCGTTTTTTAGCTATTCAAAATTACGTATTTACGAAAAAATAGGTGAAACAAAAATTGTACTTAGAGAATAAAAAAAGAAACAATTTTGTTATTCGCAAATTTTTTCGTAGAACGTCATGGGAGGGAGCTAGGGTCTTTAGAAAAAAATCAATTTTGAAAATTTTCCATTACCAGAAAAAATCACCAAAAATCGGGTTAATCAACTTTTAGGAGCGGTTCTTTTGCATAGTACATCCTGTTACTATGTAGAATAAGAAAAATGTATACCCGACCTTTTATCTCAAAAAGGGGCGGTGGACCCTCCGAAGAAAAAGTCTCATTTTCCCCCAAGCGTAACTCAGCTGCAGTGCAAAATCTGAAAAATTGGTTCAAACAAACGTTGTAGAGCATTAAAAGACGAACATTTTACTTTTTTAATTTTTTTTCTACGTTGTCTTGGAGGCGAGCTATTGCAAAAAGAAAAAAAATCGGCATTCGGAAATTTTTCATTACCTCAATGTAGTAACCATGGGTAAGTCTGGTAAATTTAAAATATAGCGAACCAATGGTCGAACAAATGGAGTTCTGAGGTTTTCGTGGGCGCTGAACTCAATTTTTATAATAATTTTGACCGTGGGACCCAAATTGGGTCTCAAAAGGAGAGTTTATTGAATTTTTTTCTTTTTGCAATAGCTCGCCTCCAAGACAACGTAGAAAAAAAATTTAAAAAAAGTAAAATGTTCGTCTTTTAATGCTCTACAACGTTTGTTTGAACCAATTTTTCGAATTTTGTACTGCAGCTGAGTTACGCTTGGGGGAAAATGAGACTTTTTCTTCGGAGGGTCCACCCCCCTTTTTTGAGATAAGGGGTCGGGTATACATTTTTCTTATTGTACATAGTAATAGGATGTACTATGCAAAAGAACCGCTCCTAAAAGTCGATTAACCCGATTTTTGGTAATTTTTTTTGGTAATGGGAAATTTTCAAAATTGATTTTTTTCTAAAGACCCTAGCTCCGTTCCATGACGTCTTACGAAAAAACTGTAAATAACAAAATTGTTCCTTTTTTTATTCTCTACAATTTTTGTTTCAACTATTTTTTCGTAAATACGTAATTTTGAATGTTATAGCCGAAAAACGAAAATTTGAACCCCCTCACCCCCAAAAGGGGGTCAAAATATTCACCGACTTTAAGGAAGTTCGGGAATATTAAAAAACATACTTTACTGAGCTTATATACGAAACTTCCCTTTCCTGCTAATTTTTTTTGGGTCAAAACCTAAAATGTCTGTACCTAGCCTACCTACTAATAAGTACATAACGTAAATCCTTAATATTTTTGATAAAATGCTGGATGTTTGTTTTGTACGATATGTTTTGTAGAATTTTGTTTATTTAGGTGTAATGAAACATACGTCAGTGTCTGCGTTATGCATAGACAAGCATATATTCTATGTTAACTGTCGTTCTAAAAATTCAAAAATTTTATCGATTAAAATCTTAAGGTCTTTTTGTTTCCTATCTGAATAGGATGCCCATTTTGAAGAAGTGCGGGACCACAGCAGGAGTGAGCTTGGTGAGTGAGGTGTGCTAAATTAGCATAATTTGTCTACCTATTAAAATTTTCATGTCCTAAAACCCCTCGTAGCAAAAATTTCAGCTTCCCATGTTGATATAAATTATGTATTTTTGGCGAATATTTGAAAATTTAATCGTGGGTGATTTGCAGATCAAGTATGATATTTTTGAAAAAAATACTTGCAAACGGTAAAAATTATTTATTTACCAAATATCGACCTCCCGAAACCAAATTTGAAAATGTTTAGCTTATCAGGAGATTCCAGCGTTATCAATTCTCTCCAATATTTTTAAATTTCTGTCTAAGGCATCTATTCTTTTAGAGCGGAATCTCGATAATTTAAAATTTTCCCTTTACCTTCTTCAGAGCAGAATTTTGAAAAAAAAAATTTCGTATTTCCCTACAGAACTAAATTTTGGCTGTTAATATTTCTCCAGTATATATCCTTCAGAGTAGGATTTTTGTAGGTAACTAAAATTTCTTCCCTACTTCCCTACAAAGCAGAATTTTGTTAATGAAACTCCTTCTAGAATAGAACTTCGATGATTCTCGCATGTTTCCTGAAGCAGAATTTTTATAAAACGAAGCATTTTTATGAAAAATTGAAGAGAACCAAAGTTGTAACTGAGAAAAATTACAATCGGTTGAGTGTCGTTAGATTTTTGATGCATGCAACATAGTATGAAATATTCTTGAAAACTCTTTTATCCACCTACATTTTAATTCGTCAAAAATATCAATTTATCAGATGTATGGGCCAATTTTTCAAAAAGTTTATGCACTTTTCCGTATGCAGGGTGTCTACCGGTCGCGAAAGTCGCGAATTTTGATTTAGGTCGCTGAAGTCGCGAAATTGACCCAAAATTCATCAAAAGTCGCGAATTTTTCCGAAATTTCTTCAATTTTTTTCGCCTTTTACAAAACAGAAAAAGTAAAGAAATTTCACCTTTTTGAACATTTTTTTTTTAAATTTTCGCCCTCGCTTCGCTCGGGCTCATAAATTTTAAACACCTATTCTCAACTTGAAAAACCTTCTTCCCTTCTATTTCAGACAATTGAATATTTTGAAGCGGAAAATATGTTCTTGTGGGAGACTGAGTAACGATCACAATTGAGAATTTCAAAGGGAATATTGTGTCTATTTTCAATTCTAAGGGATGTTTTAAAAATTCAGAAAGAGAAATCATTTGGAAATATGAGGGGCTTAGTTCCAAAACTCACTTTTGCCAAAAAAAATCGATGTCGTTTTTTTTGCGGATTCTGGTTCAGTTTTTCATACTGAATCGAAATCTGCAAAAAAAACGACATCTATTTTTTTTTTGGCAAAAGTGAGTTTTGGAACTAAGCCCCTCATATGTCTCTTTTTTGCTGTTTTTAAATAAATTTTTCAAAAAAATTTCGCCCTCGCTTCGCCCTCGCTTCGCTCGGGCCAAATAATCACATTATTATATTGGCAATCTGCTAATATTTCAGACTTCCCATGAATTTATTTCTCAGTTTTAGAGTCAAAATCCGCGAAATCTATATCAGCCCATGTTGTGCCAACTTTCCATTGTGTTAAAAATACCTTATTAGGTAAATGCTCAATAATCATCTAACAATTTTATCCGTTCCAACGTGATTTTTCGTAAAAATTTTCACCCTCGCTTCGCTCGGGCAGTAACTATTTCTCTTCTTTACCATGAAATAACTCACTTTAAGAACATTTTTGTGAAAAATTGTTTTTTTTTTAAAATTAAAGACGTATTTTCTTCCGTGGATGAAATTTTTTCTGTAATAAATTGGATCTCGTTGATTTTTTTTTTTGGGGGGGGGTGTGTTAAATTGACAGGTAGATACTAGATACCTTGGGAAAAGGTCGCGAAAAAGTCGCGAAATTTGATTTTGAAAAATCGGTAGACACCCTGGTATGAAACGCTGTCGTACGATTGGTTACATTATGAATTTGATTCAGCAATTGCTGAGTTTTCGCTGTCCAAAGAATATGTACCCACTACTAATGTGTTTAGATAGAAATGCAGCTGGCAGCACTGCCATAAATATTTTCGAAAAATTTCATCAAAAATTATTCTAAGTTACCAAAAAAATCATTGGCTTCATTTTTAGGTGTTTGAGATGGAGAATTAAATTTGATAAAAATCAAAAATTTACTAAATTCTCAATTCTGCAACTTATCCTCCCACTTAGATATAGGGCAACAAGTACCTATTGTTATCCAGTTTCAAGGGCAATGGTTTGTGAAGGTTTCCTAGCTGTCTTTCTTTGGTGTGGCTCAAAATTTTTTTGGGAGGTCTCCTACTCAAAAGAAACTATCCAAAGAATGTGTTTTTTAAAAATCGACTCTAGTATGTATTTTAACTTCGCATGCGCTTGAAAATATTTCAATTTCATGCTGCAGTTTTTTCATGGCCATCAAAGGGACAATTGACCGGTTTAAAAAAAATGAAAATGGTGCATAATTATTTATTTGATTATCAAATTTCATCCTATTAACAAAATTTTTAATTATCATATTACATAAAATGTAGGTCCCTTATTCAGATAGATGATGAGCTTAATGGGTTACAAGTGTAGGTATTTACATTTCTCTTCAAAAGTTTCTGCATCCGGCAACTAATCACCCACGCCTGCATCACCGCCTCCAGTACCTCCATCATAAGCTCCTGCCACATACCCAGTTCCCGCCCCCCATGTAAACCAGGAACTTCCACCACCACCACCTCCTCCATTTCGACCCCCACCCCCACCAAAACAACCTGTACTCCCACTTCCACCGCAATCATCACCATCGGAGCGTTTTTCCGGAATAAAACTGCGATTACCTGTTGTACTTCGAACTTCCTTTGCAACGTTTTTCAGAGCTTCCATGAACTTTTTTTTGTCCACGATGTCGTGTATAGAAATGTCCTTAGGTGGATTTACAGGAGATTCCAGCTGTCCATCTTGGTGCGTTTGTGTCTCATCGGTTGGAACTTTTTGAGTAAACTTCAAAGTTAAAAATTGTTTAATTTCTAATCCACGCAAGCCCAATCGGTGTATTACATCAGGAGTCACTGAACATGTGTATGTGCAGCCACCTTTTTTATATTTTTGCACTATGGCCTGGTTTTCATCGCATATCATATCTTGGTAACAGGGTATTAAAGTATATTGCGTTATTATAATCACTGCGTTTTTTTCATCATCAGTAATAATCCTCCAAAATGAATTTATCAGCGTTGGCTTAGGGTCACAGATGGCTGACAAGCAAAAAATAGGTGGTATGTTTTTTGTCGCTTGATATGAACCAGAGTACAATGTCAATCGTTTTTTGTTCTGAAACAATAATTAAGTATAAAATTCTGTACTTCCTTTATTACGAAATTGGTTGTAGAATTACTTTATCAGTTCAAACTTACTTTACTGAATAGTCGGATATAATTATCAACAGCAATCATACCAGTCAATAAATCTTTGTTTTTAGGAATAGAAACGTAATTGAAGTAAAATAAAGTTGTGTATCCCCAAGGTCTGGTTGGCATATCGTCGAATCCAACCAACTGGTATGCAAAATGTTTCTGTCCACAGAATATTCACAGTACTGAATTACACTGCATAAAAAACATACCTACTGGAATACTTCTAATTTTTATTCTTCGCTTGATACTTACATTGAATAATGCATCGTTTTCTTCATCGCTTTTATCCAAAGAAGATTTGAATACTTCTTTTGGATCAAATATGTAAAATTCCCATAATCGCTGCAGGAGTAAACTTGGTGATTCAATATGGTGAATTGTGTACAGTGTACCCTTATCTTTGACCGTGGAATGGCATATTTGGTATATAGACATGAATTGGATTTTCAACTCCTTCAAATTCAAGAAAGTACAGTTTTTAAGATAAATATTTACCGAGTGCTCGATTAACTCTGGCTCTCCACAGTTTGTGGACAAAAAAGGAAATTAATTTTTTCTCAATTTAATTTTTATAACTTTACATATTTATTTTATTTCGATACATAATACTATTGTAGAACGAAATAAATTGCATATGCAAAATTATAAAAATTAAATTGAGAAAAAAGTGATTTCCTGTTTTTCTGCGAACTGGGGAAGCCAGAATTTATGGAGCATCCAATACCTACTTATAACTGCATGTTCATTAGATGGATCGAAAAAATATCATGGTTTTTGATCAAATTCAAGGGAGTGATACCATTCAAGTTGAAACCCTTCCTGGAGCTAGAAACTTCCAAAGATGATCATTTTCCGACTTTTTTAATTTTTACCCAAAAAAGTTCTCTAAAAATATCTGTTCTGCATCTCCTGGACTGGACCCATTGCCACGTTGATTCGATACCACTTTGAAATCTCTATCTCACCTTTTTTAGTTGTAATTTTTTTAATTTTTAGATTAAATTTATGTAGAATAATACTTAATAGCCTCAGGAGATACAAAAAATCAAGACGCATCTTTGACCTGCTAATGGAAAATCTTCGAGAAAAAAAAATTGAAAAGAAGTCGGAAAATGGCCACTTTTAGGCTCTCCTAACTTCGCAACCTTCTGAGTTACGGGGCTGAATGGAGAGGTTCCGACTTTTGGCTAAAAAAGTATCACCTCCGTGAAATTGGACGGAATCAAGGACATGTTTTTTTTTTCAATTCATCCAATGTCTATTGGCTCATTCCATGTCAATTCGAGCAGGTTTTGAGCTTGGGTCTTCCGATTGCGTTCAACATTTTTTTACGGGTTCCCCTCGATGGTCTAATGAAGGAATCACGTCATTTTGATCCTAATCGTTCAGATGGGTGGGGGTGGCCCCCGTAATTTTCGCACAATTAGGATTTTTTGCAAAACGGCTCAACTTTGAAGGCGCATATCTCCAGATTGGTTCAGTCAAAAATGAATCTGTTGGTGCAGTTTTGTAGAGAATTGAAAGAAGATTCAAAATTGGTAATCACATTTTGAAAATTTCAAAACTGAGCTTTTGTGATGAAAGCTCAACTTTCATGATAATTACAAAAGCTAAAGGTTACCATTTAAAAATCTGAAAAAATTACTGTAAGGAGAACTTTTTATGTATTTTTCAACTAATTACTTTTCAATATGAGATCTCAGCACCCCTAGGGGGGACAAGGGTCCTCAATTTTGGTCAAAATTCAAAAAAATTGCAAAAATGAAGTAACACATCGATGTCTACTAATTCGAAGGCGCTGAGTTTGAATATGTGCTCAGTTTTTTCATCCTACCCCACTGAACTCCCCCCCATCAACCCCATTAATAAGGTCAAAATTTTAAAAAAATGAAAAATAACGTGTGATATGTCGTTTGTTAGGTTTTTCGGAGCACTGAGTTCGAATATTTACTCATTTTTTGGATTCGACCCCTTAGCCTCCCTAACCCTCCCAATTTTGAGAAATCCTTGCAAAAAAATGAAAATATCGTGCAGCGTATCGATTTCTACTAATTTGGGGATGCTGAACTCGATTATCAACTTACTTTTCCGATCTCCCTCCCCCATGCCTTACAATGACCCCTAAATCACAAAAAGTAGGATGAATTGGGGTCATTGTAAGACATGGGGGAGGCAGATCGGAAAAGTGAGTTGATAATCGCGTTCATCACCCCCAAATTAGTAGAAATCGATACGCCGCGGCGCCGCACGATATTTTCATTTTTTGTAGGATTTCTCAAAATTGGGAGGGTTAGGGGGCGCTAAGGGGTCGAATCCAAAAATGAGTAAATATTTGAACTCAGTGCTCCCAAAAACCTAACAAACGACATGTCACACGTTATTTTTCATTTTTTTAAATTTTGACTTTATTGATGGGGGGGGGGGAGGGAGGAGTTCAGTGGGGTAGGATGAAAAAACTGAGCACATATTCAAACTCAGCGCCTTCGAATTAGTAGACATCGATGTGTTACTTCATTTTTCCAATTTTTTTGAATTTTGACCAAAATTGAGGACCCTTGTGCCCCCTAGGGGTGCTGAGATCTCATCTTGAAAAGTAATTAGTTAAAAAATATATAAAAAGTTCTCCTTACAGTACTTTTTTCAGATTTATAAATGGTAGCCCTTAGCTTTTGTAATTATCATGAAAGTTGAGCTTTCATCACAAAAGCTCAGTTTTGAAATTTTCAAAATGTGATTACCAATTTTGAATCTCCTTTCAATTCTCTACAAAACTGCACCAACAGATTCATTTTTGACTGAACCAATCTGGAGATATGAGCCTTCAAAGTTGAGCCGTTTTGCAAAAAATCCGAATTGTGCGAAAATTACGGGGTCACCCCCCCCACCCACTGAAGGATTAGGATCTAAATAACGGCGATTCCTTCATTAGACCATCGAGGGGAACCCGTAAAAAATTTTGAACGCAATCGGAAGACCCAAGCTCAAAACCTTCTCGAATTGACATGGAATGAGCCCATTGAAAAAGTAAAATTTCAAATTAAATTACTTCTTCATCGTCGTCGCTAGGTTTTATTACCTGAAAATTATAGTTTTGGTGTGGTTAAATGATGTAAAAAATGTTGTTTGATTGGAAGTTATGAGATTAATTAAAATGAAATACCGGGTATCCAACATCGTAGATTTCCCCATCATGTCCACAATATACTGCGTTATCAACGCTATCTCTCTTTTCAGATTTTTTCACTGAGGGTTCTACATCATAAGAGCAGGTGTTGCCTCTGTCCCAATATTCGTGAGTGAAAAAAAGAGTGGTATCTTCTGACAATTCCTTCTTTATGTATTTTAAACGGTATTCTATGTTGGCTTCTTTCGCAAAATTTTTACGTGTGGGACATGCAAATAGGAATTCTTCTTTAAGCCCATTTTTGTCTATAGTGCCATCGTACTTATAAAAAGCGTAATAGGTTTTGTATCCGTAGGGTATTCCAAGTTGCAGTGTCGAGTCGCGTTTTTTTATTACAGCTAGAGCTGATTGGTAATGGTCTTTTACCAATGAAATTTCTTCTGAAATGTAAAATTATAGTGATTTTATTTATTATTTAAAAATGAAAGAGTAGGTTAGGTTATGGCGGTTTGAAATAAAATCACGATTGGACCTACCCGCTGAGATATTTTCCATGAAAATATAAATTGCCAAGGTCACAACAATTGAACTGTATGGAAAATTCATAGCTCAATAATACGGCAGCGTGGATGCAACAATCAGAACATTTCTTGAAATGAGCACTCCACTGTAATATTCCTTACTATTATCTTATTTTTTATTTGAAAATCGTAAAACTCGCATTCTGAAAGCACACAATTTTTGCGTCACTTATTTTTTTGCCTGTAAAATTGAATAAACAAGCCGATCGTCTGAGGCAAATAGCAGAGCACGACTTTTGTGAATAAGTTTCTGTGATATGTGTTTGAATAGACGCCTGTTGCTGTTTAGTGTTTACCAACATCTTCGTTGTTTTGAAAAGTGATCATACATGTTTTTCATGGCTGTTCAGACTTCAGAATTCCTATGCTTTTTTGAAACAAAACCATTGCCAACTGCCGCTTCGAAACTTGCGAATTAAAAGGAAACATTTTCTCGTAATTTTGAGAGCATACTGCGTGTGGTTGGAGATTATTTTTCTCAACAAATGCGAGTAGAACCTTCATCAAGGTGAAAATATAGAAATATGTAATGATAATTTTTAAACAAAAATTGAAAGGGGAGGGCTATAATTTTGAATGGGTCGTTTTTTTTATTTTTTTGGTGATCTGGGAACATTTGATGGATGAAAGAGTCTCCCCGGGTAAGAACGAAACTGACCCGAAAGGTCAGTCTTGATGTAAAACCACCCTAAAAAATGTCCGACTTGATTTCCTCGCCCTAATCCAAATAATATTTAGGCCACATATGCCCAAAATCAATATTTCATATCTTTGGAGGGAGGGGTCCAAAAATTTTAAAATTTTCACAGAAAACAGCCAGTAAGTAGGTGTATTGTATTGTACGCATATGTGAGATTTTTTTCAATTTTCTTCGCAAAATTAGGGGTCGAGAGTTGAAAATTTCAAAAATTTGTAGAAAAAAATTGGGAGATAGTCATGGCTGGCATTTTTTTAAAACTTTAGTCATACTTTTGGGTATAACATATATGTTTTCGGATTCCAAAAGAAGGCGGAACAGAGTCGAAAAAATGAAAACTTGGAAAAAACGTGTTTTCTTTCGCGTTTTTGTAATGTTTACTCCTTTCGAGGTCAATATTTTGGAAAATAATTAAAGTTTTATGCAATATTCTTTGAAATATGCCTAAACGTGCTGCGCGTGGCAACGAACTACTCGCTCCGCGCTTTTTTAGTTGGCTCAGGAGAAATGTACTTTGAAAAAAGACATTCATGTTTACCCCAATTTTAGCCCTTAAAAAGTTACCGTGTTATCATTTTTTAAAATCGAAATTCCAATTTTTTTAGCCAAGTTTTCATTTTTAAAATATTTTATTTTTTGTACCGATTTCGCTCAAATTCACGTGGAGAGTTACTGAAATGTAGAAGTATTCCAAACGAAAATTTCAGTCCCATCGCTTCCCAAAGTTGGACATTTTTGGTTAAAATGACAATAAACATTTTTTTCGATTATAAAACTGCTCCAAAATTTTATTTTTGAAAAATTTGGAACTATTTTCTATATAAATTTTGAGATGACGAATCCGACTAGACTTCAAGTTACCATCGTTCTTTTTCATGAGGTATTGCAATTTGAAGTAAAGAGTCGAGTTTTTTGATCGGAGGTAAATGTGCTTCGGGATGAATCGTGTTCAACTATGCTTCTTCTGAAATTTAAAATAATACATTTTTTAATAACAGTAATTACCTAGTGGGCAGACCACTCATCAAATTGGGTTCTTCGTTGAATGCAAAAATCATTAAATTAACCACCAAGCGTCATAGAAAATACATAGCCAAACAAGATCACAACGGTTGTGTATCAGTTTGAATATTTCACGAACTGAAACCTCTTTAACTAGAATTCATTTTTGTAATACCATTTCATACCTACTTCATTTGAAGTTCATGCGTACGTGCAAGAAGAAATCACATTTGAAAACACAAATTCTACGTTACATATTCTTCGGCTTACGAAATTAATTAAACAAGACTTGTTTATTCAATTTTGTCGACTTAGTCGATCGTTGGAGGAAATCGAGCGAAGCTCGAATTTTGTGAAAAAATGTCTGTTATTTTTGTTTGAATAGATGGCTGTTATTCGTCGACGTCTTTTAGAAATCATCGCTTTCGAGGTGTTTTATATGTTCTGAGTTCGGAATTACAATGTTTCTTTGTAACGAAACGTCTACCAACTATTCCTTGTTTTGAAACTTGCAAAATGTGAAAAAGACGTTCAATAATTTTGAGAATATTGTAGTCTGTGGTTGGGAATTATTTTTTTCAACCAAAAGTAGAATTAAATTCTCAAAATTCATCTCTTTTCCAGATTAATTTTTTTTGGCATGGATATGTCTTAGGCGTTGGGGGAGGGGTAAAATTTGAAAAGTGTACGGTTTTTTGTAACGTTACGTAACACTCCATTTTGTCATAATACGCCTGCTATTGACGCAATGATATTTTGTTGGACTTGAAAAAAGTTGGAAAAAATTTGGATGATCCAGATATATTGACATTTTGTTAGTTTAAAAAAAAAACTAAAATTCTTTTGTTAGACTTACAGTTTTTCTTAAATTGTAATATAATGTAAAAATGATTAAGATGTATTTTGTCCAAAAAAATTAGGGTATGTTGAAAACAAAAATTTTAAAATGAAAAAAAAAATGTAAAAGTATTTCAAAACATTAAAAAATTGGAAAAAATTCAATCAATAAAAATTTAAAAATAAAAAAAGTGGAAAAATTATTTTAAAATATTGAAAAAATAAGAAAAAATGAAAATAAGAAACATTGCCTCATCTCTGAAGTAAGTAGATATATTTGATCATATCTATGATCCATGTTTTTTACCCTGCGTTAATTTTTTTTCAAAGTTGATTAGTTCAAAATGGGCTGAAAATTTTTGAGCGTATTTCTACCCCATGACTTAGAGCGAAATCAATCCAAACCAATTTTCACCCTCATAAGTGGGCCACCCTCACAGAAAGCAATAGGGCTGGGTTAATGCGACTAATATTCTGAAGTGTGTGAAATATATTGAAAATTTTTCAAAAAAATTTTTTTTTGCCCTCACCAAAGTTGTGTTCCCAGGGCGATTTGTAATTTTCAAGGTCAAATTCAAGGTCATTATAGTGGTTGAAAAAATCTAAAAAAAATTCAGAGTACTTCTCTCTAGTACCTCTACCTATGTGCCAAGTTTGAAGAAAATCGGTTGTAAACTCGCCAAGGTAGAATTTTTAGCTTGAAAATCACGTATTTTGGGACCTCCCCCCTCCCCCCCCAAGGGTGAGATAAAAATTTGCTCTGCGCTTTAAAATCATCTTCCACATGGAAAGATCATATGACATAAACATTGTGACAAAGTTCTACCAGAGGCCAAATGACCCCCTTACTACACCAGAGCCTTTTAGACATTTTCTTCTGTATGAGCTTATTTTAAGGCTTAATTTCTTTGGCCGGAGCCAGGAATTTCGAAAAGGCACCTCAATGACAGACTCTTATAGCCTTTTCATACAAAATTTCAGCTCCATAGGTCATTTTGTTAGAGCTGTAGAGTGAACCAACGAACAATGCAAAGTTGACAAACAGAATAAATCTGTAAAACGTCGAGTTTTTTAAATTTTTTGATCTGGAAGGGACCTATGTAAATGGGTCTCAAAGCCTAATACCTTCACAGTGCATTTCAGTGGCACCAACCAGCTTCACTTAAAAAATTCTGACCCTCTAGTTCGATTTGGGGCCTGGCCTCTGAGTTACATTTCGACTATTATTTCAAACCTAGGAGGACATCAATAATGAAAAATTCTCATCTCAAAAAATATAAATTGAAAAAATCCATAAGTTCGTGCCAAAACATCAACTACATATGTTCATTGCCCAGAAATATTCTTCATAAATGAAGAATACTTTTCAAACAACACTTTCCCACCAAAAAAAATATACGTTTATAAATTCTCTCGTATCATCGCTTTTTCCTCTCTCCCCCTATCTCTTGCATACATCTCTCGATGTTCTTACTCTACTTTAACGGATGCAATACAGTGTAAATTTTTAATCACGTTTACACTCGGTACCATTGTATTTCAGCCAATTTCCTTCGCACATTACGCTCCATATACCTGATTTATACGGCATTTGTTGGCAACTTTGTATAGTTTTTGTATCCTTTGTATTCCCTTTAGTGCGAAAATTTCCTACACTTTATTAATAACTTATATTGCCGGAGATACGTTTGGGAATTTTTTTTCTCGTATGATTTTTTTCCACTTTGTTTTCTACCACGTAGTTCTTTCTTTTTGTTGGAATAAAAATTGTATGTAAGCTTTTGAACAAGTTTTCGACGTTTGTGTCCTAGTGAAAATTCGTTGTATTGTAGGTACCTATTCCTACCCTTTCCATATTCAAAGTTTTATTGGAAATTATTCGTTAAAAATTGGATTTTTTTTTCAAATCGTGTCACCTTCCATTTTATTTACTTGCTCTGTCAAAATAATATTTAAAATTACCTATTTACATGAAACCGACTATAATAAAGCTTTATTTTCAAATATAAGAAATTAACAATGCCTTATCCTTGTGTCGGAAAATTTAATTTGAAATTTATTAAAAACCAGCGTCGTATTCGGAGCGAAAAAAAACCTTAACGAGAAAGGTTATACGAAAATAATTAGTGACAAAATGTCGTTAAAAAAAAGTAATTTGAACGAACCTTCTCGAAGCGTTTCTTTATACCTATTTTCATTTATTTTCCTATGTCGCCTTTGCAGTGACGTTGGAAAATTTCCTCCCCAAAATAGGTTGCTATATTTATGAAAATATTTTAGACTTATTGTTTGATTAATTAAATCGAAGGATACTTTAAACGAATACGTCGATGAGGATTTGCTAAAATTAATTACTGCCGAGGATAAAGCTTAGTATTTGAAAAGTTCAATATAACTGGGTTATTGTTGTTTCGTCTTAAACAAGATGAGCTGCTTTTGAAATTCTATAAATTTGCATTTTTTTCCCCCCGGAAGTTTCTCAACTTTTATATTAAAATATTTCAATTTGAAGAAAACAGCGAATAATTTAGTTTGAAAGCTTAGGTATCTCGTAATATGAATTTCACTTGGTACAACTTCTCAAGGTGAATGAAGAGAAGTTCTGTCATTAAAAAGCCCATTTTCGAAATTGAAGGTAATTCAGACCTATGAACTTTCAAACAAGACGTACGTACAAATTTCATTAATTAAAATTTCAATTTGAAAAGTCTGTATTGAAAAGTTGGTATAGTGATTCAAAAGAGAAGTTGTACGTTATTATGCTCACTTTTTATTCTGATGAAGGAACCAAATTCAATTTAAAATATTGATATTTTGTTGCTGGATTCAAGTTTTTGAAATAAAATTCTTCTTTTAATTTTACCAGAAGTCTCTTCAATTAAAGAGATAGGCCATGTTGATTTGAAATTTGATTTTGCGTGTGTATTGAAATACCCTGGTCAATTATTCTGAAAAAATTGGTTATTTTACCAACCACCTCCCCCCTTCTTTTGAAAAAGTAAAATCTAAAAAAACGAATATTTGTGGAATGATTTAATTAGCGCTCCTTATACGTCTCATTAATAACTATGAAATAGGTCATGGTGAGATCTACCGTTCTTATGTTAAAAAAGTTGCAGTATTTTGGAATTAGATGGCGCCAGGCTACACATTTGAGTATTTTGTTTCAAAAAATATTACAAATAGAAATTATTTGCTGGGATTTTCAAACTAAATTCAAATACGTAAAAATACTAATTGAAATTTTTTTAGTCTTCTCTTTCCCCCTCATACCCAATTAGACAAATTTTACTTTTAATTCAATTTCAGTTTATTTGAAATAACACTTGGATACATTTACCCGAATCCAGTAATCTTTTTTCCTTCCATTTTCCACATTATAAAAAAAAAAGGTAAAATTAATGAAAATTTATGGATTTAAACTCTTAAAGATATTAAAACGTAGTTATACCTACCAACTTGGCCGAGAAATTTCATTAGTTATATTTCAAACTTAGATGGGTTTCAGATCGATTCTGTTAAGGAAACGAACCGCGGTAATCTAGGAGAAGAGGAATTATAATTTTAAATATATATTGTTCTAACGTCAACGTTTCACTTACCAACAGCGTAATATTTTTCACTAAAAACGTCAAAATATAAATATTTTCGCTCGAAAACTTTACTTCGTTGATGCAGAATTTTTAAAAACAGGATATTACAAACAACGAAGCTGCGTTTTATAAAATAACGCTTTCAAGTTGCTTTTTGTTTGAAAAATGACATTTCTCCATCATTTTGTGGGCAATTTGATTAAAATGTCTTCGATATGCGCGGAGTAGCTGTCAATTAAATAAGAGGGAAAAACTAAATTAGAAGAGTATTTCCTGAACTTTTTTCTTAAACGCGTTACGTTTCATTAAGAACTATCTATCATCATTTTTAGGGAAAATTTTGAATATTAATATATTTTTGGTGTCGGTTTACGGTCTTAAAGTTGTCGGAAAACTTTTTAAATTTATTATACATATAATATTTTCGTCGGGATATTAAATATGCCAAGTTGAAGAAAATGTACACCAGGGACAGAAAGGCAAAAAAATGGCTTTTTTCAGGTGATAGATAATAAACCAATGTATACCTAAGATGATTCTATGTGATATTTTATCTCTTTTAATTGATTACACAGGTCAACACGATTTTTGTGTCTGGGTTCCGATTGCCAAATTTTGGTTGCTTTTATATAACTAATGAAGGGAAAAATAATTTTTTCTTAACTAAAGTTTGATTTTGGTGGTAGTAGGTCTACCCCCTCCCCCCTCCAAAGCTAACTTTGAAAACCACGAATGAGTATGTTGGTGTATTTCGATGCCAAGAATCAGAATTTAGGCATTAGAACTGAAACGCAGAACAAAACATTTTTTGTCGACTAGTGTTATTAAATGCAGTTTTTTTCAAAATCACAGTGGGCTACATTTTATTTGTAAAATCGCATAATTGAGGAAGACCTAAAATTTCCAAGTCCAATCAAGGAACAAAAAGTCTGGAATTTGCTGGGAAAATTCAAATGTTGTTTGTATGTGACATTTTGAACCGAATGAACACAATTTTATGTTGAAATTAGATGGAAAAGGATGTTTATATTTTCTTACATTTTATCGATGTTTATCAGTGATGAAAAATTCAGAAATTTTTTTCGTTCTGGGCATCTGGGCCCGTTTTCGGGCTCTCACCAAGTTCGATTCACTCCAAGTTTTGGGTACTGAGCCAAAAATGACAAAAAGCTTCTCAGTGACCTCTACTGACTTTGAATACAAAATTTCAGCACCCCAGGTGATTTTGTTTAGACTAAAGGCTGAATAACTTTTTAAAAATATTGAGAAAATTCACGTTTTTGGACCTAAAAAAGAGTGAGGATGAGCTGAAAAGCTGAAATTCGAATAAGTTTGAGACAATATGAATACTCATCACTGATGAAAGTTTCAGAATTTTTTTTCGTTTTGGACGATTTCTGGAGCCCCTACCAAAAAAAAGGGCTAATCACATTTTTCAATTTGAGTCCTTCAAGTTTTTGTGGTAGAATTGAGCAAACACATAGACCCTATTTACAAAAATTTGAAAAATTTGGGCTAATTTCATCATAAAAATTTTGGGCAAATTCATCATAATTTATAAAGAATAAAAAAGGGTGTGATTTTTTGCGACGACCAAAAGGGCGTCATCACTACGAGCATAGGAACTTTCACGACGGGATAATCATTTGCACGACTGAATCGTGGATTCCTGACAGTAAAAGGCTTTCCCCTACAAAAAAAGGATTCAAACGACGAAAAAATTTATTGAACGACAAATTAAAAAATTCACGACATATTATTACTTTGAACGACCATTTAAGGCAATGAATGACGAACTTTTTTGGTCAGAAACTGGCATGAAACACACAAAATTAAATGTAAAAAAAAGGAAATAAATTTGGTTAAAAAAGAAGAGGTATAAAAAAGGGGAATATAAAACTGCACGACAAAAGAAAGGGTTTGCACGACGAAAATGGGAAAATCGAGTCACGACAGAGTAATGGGAATGCACGACACAGAAAGTAAGATTTGCACAACAAAGTATGAACGACAAAATAATATGAATGAACGACAATTTTTGAGATAAGAAATAAATCATTGCACGACAGTATGAAATTGAATTTTATTAAATACTGCCTTAATTTTGGCCCCCAATTCTATACAACTCTGAGCATTCATTTTTTTATTTTTTGTAACGATATTTAAATTTCAAATTTTCACTCACTATTCAGTACAGAAAAATTGGAGGTTGCCCAAAAATGAAGTTTCCATGTTTTCTAAATCTATGAACTTATGAAAAATTTGGAAAAAATTATGAAAAGGTGTTTTTCAAACTTGAAAAGTTCAACTTTTTTTGGAAATTGAAATTTTATCTTTTAAAAACTCTTTCTCGTTAAGTTGGTTTTTCATGTTTTTGTCCCATTTTCTTCAAAACTATTCGACCAATTTTCTATCTGTTTTTTTTTTTTTAATGTGTTTAGGAGAGATTTTTTTATATAAAAGGAAGCGCGGACGCCCATCAAAAGCCAGGAAGGCGTTGTTGGTGCAGTAGGATATAGTAATTTTCGCTTAAAATTTTAATTTTTTTTTATTTGTCGCTCAAACTTTTAATTTTTTCAATTGTACTTTGTCGTTCCTTTGATTTTAATTGTCGTTCACAAGTTGTCGTTTGATAATTTTTTTTCTGTGTTTTCATTTATTTTCCCGTTGATTATTTTGTTTCGTCGCCCAAATACATTTTTTTGACGTGCGTTTTATTTACTGTCGTTTATTCTTTTTTTTTTACGTGGATTAATTTGTTTCGTCGCTTGATATATAATGTCGTCGTTATTTCCATTATTTCTGTCGTGCAAACCATTATTTCTGTCGTGCAGTTAAATGGCACCCTATAAAAAAAATCGCATACAAGTTATTAAAATAGAGTTGATTATTGCACAAGTCTTGCTTTCTTGCCCTTCAATGGCCGACCTCTTCCGCTTTTGACCTAATGGAACCCTTTTTGAAGCTGCTGGTGGCTCCACTAATTTTAAGCAAATTTGCATGCCTAAGACATGCTTACAAATTCAGTGCTTCAAAAAGAAGGGGCAACTGTGTTTGCTTTGCAAAAATTTTTTACTTCCACGTGCCGTAATGAATTTGCTGGAATTCCACAAAAGTTGTCCAATTTTTAGCAGACTTTCCCGCTATTGCAATCATCAGTGTTTTTTTTAAATGTTTTGTTTGTTGAAGCCTTTTTTTCCAACTCGATCTCTCATTGAACTTAACAGATCGCGTTGAAATCTTTACAGCAGGAAGGTGTATTTTACGTAAGAGCTGAGTAAAAATTTGAACTTTGGAGCCTTAAAGCTGATTTTTGGGACATTTCTTACGTGTTAATTGACATTGTAGTTGACTGATCGACTTGAAATTTTTATGGTTATTAGAACAGGTATAGGAGAAGAGATGATTAAATTTTGAAGTCGATCTGTGTATTGAAAGAGAACTGATAATAATCTGTCATGTATGATATTATTTGGCCGTGTTTATTTCTTATTTCGAAAATATTTTCTCTGTCGTTTATAACTACATTTACTGTCGTGCTTAATCTGGCGTGGAACTTTATAATTTTTAGTCGTTGGTTCATCCTATATGAACGTAAAAATGCTCGTCGTGCTGACGTCTTTTTTTCTCGTGCAAAAAAAATTTCTCCATAAAAAATCTTCGTTTCAGACATGTGAGACCATGAAAATTTGAGTAAATTTTACCACAAAAATTTGAGTAAATTTTACCACAAAAATTTGAGTAAATTTTACCACAAAAATTTGAGTAAATTTTACCACAAAAATTTGAGTAAATTTTACCACAAAAATTTAAGAAAATTTTGACACAAAATTTTGAAAATTTTATCAAAAAATTTTGAAAATTTTATCACAAAATTTTGAAAATTTTATCACAAAATTTTGAAAATTTTATCACAAAAATTTGAATTAATTTTACCACAGAAATTTGAGTAAAATTCACAACAAAAATTTGAGTGAATTTCAACACAAAAATGTTCCTAAATTTTACCATAAAAATTTAGGAAAATTTTACCATAAAAATTTAGGAAAATTTTACCACAAAAATTTAGGAAAATTTTACCACAAAAATTTAGGAAAATTTTACCATAAAAATTTAGGAAAATTTTACCATAAAAATTTAAGAAAATTTTTACCATAAAAATTTAGGAAAATTTTACTCTAAAAATTTAGGAAAATTTTACTCTAAAAATTTAGGAAAATTTTACTCTAAAAATTTAGGAAAATTTTACTCTAAAAATTAAGAAAATTGCACATCAAAAAATTAATAAAATCTTATCTTGAAAATTAAAAAAAGTTATTAAGAAAGTTTTAAAAAAATTACGACAAAAATTGTGCTTGAAAAGTTTGTAAGTTTCTTATAAAAAATGGTCCTCGTAGATACAAGAATATAAATATTTTTAACCCCCAAAAAACGTTTAAAACCTTTTTCCATTATTAGGTAGGTACCTACCTAGTACCTACAATCTACATACTTGTTGAGAAATCAATTTTGTCTAATTTTTCAAAAATAATTAGTCAATAGAAACTGAAAAAAATCCATAATGATCAAAGGCGAATTTTCCATCTTTTCCCTTTCTTTATATCCGGATTGCTTTTTGGGTAAGTAATAAATATCTCAAGTACGTAAGTACCTACCTACTTACATGTGTTGAAATCATTTTTTGAAATATTCCTGTAATCAGAGGCATGGATGAGAATTTGATCCCAGAAGTATTTTTTGATAAAGAACCCATGCACCTGAGATTATTTTCAAAAAAATAAAAATAAAACTTGATTCTTTTGTGAAATTTTTATAGGTAATTTTGAAACAAGAGTCATATTTTAAGAACCATTCGGCGATGGTTATTTTAACTTTTGAAATCTAAACATGTCACTTTGAAATTTTTGAATTGAAAATGAGAAAGAATGCATTATTACGAGTTCATGACCTTCTTTCAAATACCGTTTTGGATATTCCTTTAGCATCTCTAAAAATTTCATCAATTTTTTAAATATGCATTTCATTCTCCATAACATTTTTCTGTTTTGTTGTCATTTGCCTCTTTAATTTTTCTATACTTTCATAAGTACGCAATTCTCTTCTTCAATTTTCATTCGTTTATCTTAAAAATTTATATCGAAATTGATACTTGGTTTTTTTTTCAAAAACTTCAAAATTTTTACAGATTTTTATTCCTAATATCCAAATTTAAATCATCGTTGACGTTTCATGGGACACCTCTTATATATTTTCGCTTTCAATTGTAATGGGAATTTATATATTTTTACTAAGTTTAATTCTATTTTATGGGCAATTCACGCCAACATTATTGAGAGTTATAGGTATTCCCAATGGAATGTTTTGTTAATTATTATCCTTCGGTGTTGTTTTTGTTGATTTAGTTCTCTCGATAAGTACCTAATAAAAAATCGTCGTTTCAAATTAATCAAATTTTTATTCCCTACATAACAAAAAAAAAATAATACAACGCGACTTAGATAAGAAATTTACACTTTTACACGTTTATATGGCAATTACACGATACACGTCTGAAAAATACAAAATAATTGTTTTTTCGTAAATAAGTAAAATTAAAGGTAAATTAGTTATCCTATGGAGAGAATTTCGTGTTACGTTTTGTTCGAAGCCAAAATTAATCGTAAATTTAAGGACGGGATTAAATATAATGAAAGCCCTAAAAATTACTCGAAAAACATGAGAAAAATAACAAATACATACTTAAAGATTATACAGAGAAAGAAAAACTTAACGAATTAACAGGAACCAGTGGAGGGGGATAGTGTATAGAAATGAAAAAAACCGCGTTAGCTTTTGAGTAGAGAAAAAAAATGAAAAAGTTACAATATTTCGTAGATATTTATAGATTGCGAAAAAGAAATGGGGAAAAAAAGGTGTCGTGGTCGAGAATGATGAGGAAAGCGTTATAGAGCTGATCGAGTGACGCAATTATCGCTTCAAAAGTAATCTTCATCGTTCGAGTGTACTTTTGTGAAACTTATAAAGTTGAAAATGAAATGTCAAACCTCTCGAGTGAGCTTGAATTTGCACCAGATTATTTTTTTCGCCGACACGTACGAGTCGTTTAGAGAAGTTCGGCTGTTGGAATGGATATGTGCGCTGTTTCGCACCTTTTAATACGCGAAGAGACCTTTGGGCACTCGATCGTGTCTTGGAAACGCTCCGAAAAACGATGTACATATTTTAACAGGTCACAACAATAAAAATCAACGGTCCCTTTTTCTTTGTATTGCAAAAGGGCAAAGGTATTTTGTATAAAATATAAAAGTACGAAACTCGTCGAAAAAATATCAAGATGGCGTAAATTTTTAGAAATTTTTTCACGGTTATAAAAATATCGTACGTCTATGAGGTATCCAATCAGTCGTTTTTTATATCGTCGCTGTCCGATTCGTCGTCGTCTTCGTCGTCCAAACTGTGATGTATTTTGTAATTCACCAAAGTATCGGTATTGTTTCGATCATCGGCGAAACTCAACTTGGGTTTGGATAATCTGCGGAAAAAAAAGCCAACGAAAAGGTGACGAGTTAGCGAAGTCGTAAAAACTCACGTAACATCATTTTTATCGACAGACAATGAAATTGCGTCGATTTTACGAGTTGATTTTCGTCTCGAAATTACCTCGCGTAAATTATATAGAAAGTATGACTCGATTGCGCAGTTTGTTAGGATACGCCGAGTAATGAAAAATTTAATAGTAATTATGGGCATGTCCGATGCCCCTTTGCCCAGTTTTACACTTTATTTCCCCCTGTGATAAATTTTATATTATTTTGAAACAGGGTCGGACGAAGGGTGGTTCCATTCGGAAATTAATCGTGCTCGGAAACGTTTTATTCGCGTTTTATTCTTTACTAAAAGCTCGCCCTTGTCGGTAGTAAAGGTTCGGCGAAATATATGTACGAGCGAAATTACCCCCGAAGACGAATGAGCACTTTTTACTCGTTCGTTGCGGTTATCGAAAGTGAAAAACGAGATAATTTTTGCGCCCATCTATAATGGTATTTTTCAATCTTCTCGGTATATAGAGATACTTTATAGGTACGCGAATGCCGGAGCTGCAGGAAATCCATATTTTCAAATACCGGCTGAGTTTTGTGAAAAGCGACGAAAATGATACGAGGATTAAAAACGCCACCGACGAAGCTGTGTGTGTTTTACGAGTCTCACGTGTGTGTTAAAATTTCATGTTAACATTTTATCTGGCTCTACCCACGTCGAAGAAATATCAGCCGTGTACGGCGTCGATGAATATATCATTTTTCGTCGTTTTTAGATGTACGGTGTACTACGAGTACGTTGCTGTATATTTCCTTCTGTTCCTCCACTTTTAGTCGCCCAAGGTGTTTTTATCATTCGCGCCGTATGAAACTTGCAACAAGGTCGGTAATTCGTTCAGCACTTCGACGAAATATAAATGAGCGTCGTAATGAAAATCATACGTTGGGCGAATTTTAATTTTCGCCGAATCGAAATAAGGAGTTATAAATGGTTGACGAATTACCTACGTGCGATTTTTCAAAATCTCGAGGTGTAGTTTTAGACATGCTTTTTGGATATTTTCATTCGAGTTGGTGTTATTTTTTTCATTCGTTTTATCGATCATTTTTTTTGTAGCAATTTTTCGTTCTGTCGTAAAGATTTATGGGAAAGGTTGGATATAATTTTTGATGTACGAGTGGTATAAGTTTTCGAATATGGATTGGTGTTTTTCGGATACAGCTAGAGTTACGAGCTGGAGGAATTTTCGAATTCGCAATTTCTAAACGTCGTAAAAATTTACCAAAAAATAACTTCAAATTTTTCAAAATAAATACCTACTGTTGAAATACCATCAGCGCTCTGATTCTGCCAAGACAGGGAAATTCAAGAAGATATTCGTTTACCACACTACCTAACTGAGAAGTACCTTCATGAACTATTCGAGAATGACCTTGGAAGTTATTTTAATCAGACAATATCGCCCACTTAACTGAAACCCAAACTTCGACAATATTTTTTCATAATTTCAAATTTGTTGGCTTTAAATTCTTAGTTCTTGGTAAATTCTATTTTATATGTTGAAGAAAATTTGAAATGGTCAAGCTAAGGTTCAAATCAATTTTTTTTGAAAATAATGGCCCATTTTGATGAAAAGAAGAGTGGTACACAGCAACTTGTAGTCTACAGTCCAAGAGCCAAAAAGTGCTCTAGAAATCGAAATCAGTGTGCATTTTCACTGGGCAAAAAAATCAGTTGGTTTACTGTAGGTATGGGTCCCGTAGTCCCAAAAAACCGAATTTTGGATTTTTGCCCCGGCACAATAGGGAGCTAACGTAAGGCCTGAAAACTCCCATTTTTTCTCAATTTTTAAATTTGACTTTGGACAAAAAATTTGTTCACATACTGGTAGCAGACACTCCCCTGACTCCAAATATATGTCACATCTCTTGGGTCACGGGCACACTGGGGTGCTGGGCCCCCCAATGTGCGATTTTTTGCCAAATTCGATCATTTTAGGCACAATAATGCCTCTGTAGGCGTTATGCGGTATGCTGGACAAAAAAAATCGAACGCAATGTATTCTTGGGTTCATTCCGCGTCCAATGAGCCAAAGTTTGAGGAAAACTGTGGGCACAATAGGCCGTGGTGGAATTTCAAAGTTTTGAATACACGCGATTTTCTCCCCTTTGTTAAAAAAATGAGTCATGAAAAAAATTTGAAACTTGGGTTGCGACATATCAAAATGAATTAAAATTTCACGAGCAGAACGAAATTATTGATGAAAATTAAATTTGAGCAATTTTAACCCATTTTGAGCCCTAAATTGGGTCAATTTCTGAGTTTTTTTAAAGGATTGACATGTGACCTATGAAAGTGGGGTAGAATTTCGCCAGAATTTAAAAAATATCATCCAAAACTTTTTTGAGCAACTTTTGAGAATTTTGAGCCTTGAATTGAATCAATTTTTGATTAATTTCAAAAAAATGACATGGTGACCTACGAAAAAGGGATAGAATTTCGCCCAAGGTTTTAAAATATAATCCAAAACTTTTTTAAACAACTTTCATGTTTGAGTAATTTCAAGCGCAAAATAGTTCATTGGAATGTCAAAAAATGAACAATCTAAACTAATAAAAAAGAAAATAGGAAATTCAAATCAATTACATTCAGTTGAAAAAATAAGCGGGTTTAATTTTATTCAGAAAATTATTCGATTTTTATTTTTTGGTTTCTCTACGAAATTTTAATCAATGATTGGTCTATCTAAAAATCTACTAAATTATAGAATTAAAATTCTCAAAAGATGCTCAAAAAAAAATTTAGATGGTATTTTTGAATTTCTGGCGAAATTCTACCCCACTTTCACAGGTTAGGTACATGTCAATTCTTTGAAAATACTCAAAAATTCATTCAATTTGATGTTCAAAATTCTCAAAAGTTGCTCAAAAAAAGTTTTGGATGATATTTTTGAATTTCTGGAGAAATTCTACTCCACTTCCATAGGTCACATGCCAATTTTTTGAAATTAATCAAAAATTGACTCAATTTAAGGTTCAAAATTCTCAAAAGTTACTCAAAAAAAGTTTTGGATGATATTTTTGAATTTCTGGCGAAATTCTACCCCACTTTCATAGGTCACATGTCAATCCTTTGAAAATACTCAGAAATTGACCCAATTTAGGGCTCAAAATGGGTTAAAATTGCTCAAATTTAATTTTCATCAATAATTTCGTTCTGCTCGTGAAATTTTAACCCATTTTGATATGTCGCAACCCAAGTTTCAAATTTTTTTCATGACTCATTTTTTTAACAAAGGGGAGAAAATCGCGTGTTTTCAAAACTTTGAAATTCCACCACGGCCTATTGTGCCCACAGTTTTCCTCAAACTTTGGCTCATTGGACGCGGAATGAACTCAAGAATACATTGCGTTCGATTTTTTTTGTCCAGCATACCGCATAACGCCTACAGAGGCATTATTGTGCCAAAAATGATCGAATTTGGCAAAAAATCGCACATTTTGGGGGCACAGCACCCCATTGTGCCCGTGACCCAAGAGATGTGACATATATTTGGAGTCAGGGGAGTGTCTGCTACCAGTATGTGAAAAAATTTTTTGTCCAAAGTCAAATTTAAAAATTGAGAAAAAAGGGGAGTTTTCAGGCCTTAGCTCCCTATTGTGCCGGGGCAAAAATCCAAAATTCGGTTTTTTGGGACTACAGGACCCATACCTACAGTAAACCAACTGATTTTTTTGCCCAGCAAAAATGTACGCTCAATGAACACTTTTTGCCTCTTGGACTGTAGACTATTGTCTCCCATAATCGTGAAATTAAATTTTTAGTTGGGAAAATTAGGCTCTGGTTGGAAATTTTTTGAAAGTGGGGATCTTTTTTTTGGTACAGAAAGATTGTCGTTTTGAATAATTTTTCTTTGAATTTAAAAAATGAAAAAAAGTTCAGCTGGAAATTTCCGCCTTTGCCTCCTTTTTTTCTTTGGTGTCAGTTGATCCTAGCCTTAATTTTAAATCACACTTGAAATGTTTTTCTTTGAGATGGGAAGAGGGAAGAGGTAGTAAAAAATGAAATATAAAAGACTACATAATTCGTGGAGTGCTGAAATCTTGATTTTTAGAGACACTTGAATTAATTTCGATGTTTTGATCAAAAATAGCAAAGGTCCTTCTTTTAAAAGGATGAAACACGATATTTGATGTTATCATTCCCTCAAATAAGGAAATATAATATTAGTAGCCAAAACAAAACAGCTACTTTAAAAATAAATTCATCGTATAAAAAAACAGATTTAGACTTCTAACAAAATATTTTCAAAAAATTGGAGTTGAAAACAACTTTTAAAATGAATTGTGCCCTGACATATCATAAAAGAATAAGTAAACGGCTCAACGGCTCAAAAAATGAATTCTGCGGTTTTTTTTCTATTAGGAATGTATTTTTGGGAGTTGTTGAATTGATCCCCAAAAGTAGAAACTGTTCGAATTGATTCCTAGTTTTTTGAACCCACTATTGAATTGATTCTATCTTTTCTTGAAGCCTCAATTGAATTGATTCCAACCTTTTTTGAATTCACATTTGAATTAATTCCCGAGCAATAGCATTTATTTCAGTCGCGTACAACTTCGTCGATTTTCTCTAAAGTAATACGAATGCTATAGACGTATGTAGTTGTTGAACTGTTGGATTTTTGGATATTTTTCATTTTAAATCTTATGTAAAGCTCTGAAGAATTTTTAGACATCTCGAGGGGGGGGGGGGCAAAGAAGTACTTCAAATACTTACTTCCACATCTTCTGTTGTCTCCTTATACGTGGTAGTTAGCTCAGTCTTTTGAATTTGCCTCCACTAATATTGGGCGAGATGAAATGTACACCCGGCTTCAAAAAAATGGGAATTAATTCGATTGTGGTTTCAAAAAAATTAGAAATCAATTGTGTTGCATTTTTTTATTAAAAGTTTCTCGGGAATCAACTCAAATACAACCGTAAACGTTCTTTCACCTAGAGTACTTGAAAAGTAAAAATATTAACGTATTTAGACATTGTATAAAGATAGGACTGAATTTGGGAAAGAGGGGGGAGAGGTCAAAATCGATTGAAAAATTGAATAACTTAGTCTGGGTATTTTTAATAGTCGGATGATACAAGTACAAATTTGAACGAAGAAAAATTTAAAAATTGCGAAATTTTTAATACTTACAAACAATCAATTTACTTAGAAATCTGAATCAGTCAAATTAGGTGGAATTTTGCCTTCTTGAATTGATGAAATAAATTTCACTAAAAATCAATGATATTTCACCAATATTTCCGTCATAAATTTCTGATTTCTTCTGACAAATTGAGAATTGACTAAGAAATCAGTGATTTTTTGACATGGATATGTCTTTAGGCCTGGGGGGTAAAATTTTGAAATTGTTACGCTAGAAAATTCTTACGCTAGAAAATTCTTACGCTAGAAAATTCTTACGCTTGAAAATGGTTACGCTTGAAAATTCTTACGGTTACGGTGGATCAAGACATTATGACATTATGTTAGACTTTAAAAAACTTATAAATAAAATTAAATATTATATTTGAACATAATAATTTGCTGATATTATGTTAGACTTGGACGGGTTACTGGTTATGTGTAATGATCACAGTGGATCAAGACATAATGACATTATGTTAGGCTTGAAAAAACTTATAAATAAAATTAAATATTATATTTGAACATGATAATTTGCTGATAACATGTTAGACTTGGAGAGATTAGGTCAAGACATAATGACATTATGGTGGACACATCATTTTTAATGAAGAAACGCTGGAGGTGTAACATAACGCTGGTGGTGTAACGTAACGCTGGGCATAATGACATTATTTTAGACTTGAAAAAACTTTGAAATGAAATTAAATATTATATTTGGACATAATAATATTATGTTAGGGCCGGTTTATCAATTGTGCTCACAGATTTTTAATTGATGGTTAGCGGCTAACTGACGCTTCTGATTGGCAGTTAGCGCTTAACCGACGGTAGAATTAACATCTTTAAAATGCCAGTTTAGCGAATAATACTGAAGATATTATGGACTGCCTGATTCAGATTAAGACATAATGACATTATGTTAAATGATGATAGCTGATATATTATATATGTAGTGACATTTTAAAGATACTGACAAAATGTAAGATTGCTCATCAAATTATTGATTTCCTTATTTGAGTCTTGGGAAATTTGTGTTTGTAGCATATCTTACATAAATAGAAGATGGCAAGTCAGAAAAGAGAATCTCCGTGGAAAGACACATTGTGTAAGAGGGTGGGAAGATTACTGTGATAATCTGTTTTCATTGATTTGATAATAAGAGATAGAATGTATAATGCTACTAAGATGGATGATGATAATTAAAATTTTGTAATTTTTATATTGCTTGGTAAAATAAACAGTCCTACCCATAAGTGATTTATAAAGTACCTAATTTGAAAATTGATGAAAGAATTAATATTTCTGGTTGATGGTAACACTGCGCATTTTACTAAGCAATCTAAGATTATGTGGTAGGTGTAGATGTACTTAAGAATATGAGGTTATTGTATATAAGATTTTTAAGGGTTTAAACCTATATTGGTCATGTTAACTATTCTGCACAAAAAAGCTGTTCAATTCATTTGTTGGTTGTGTTCATTTGCATGTAAAAACTGTTTATCTATCATATTGGTCTTGTTCTTTTACACGTAAAAACTGTTCAATACATTTGTGTTGAGAAAAAGTAAATGAGAAAAAAACTAGAAAAAGTATGTTAAAATGTTGAAAAGATGAAAAAAGTTTCTTCATTGACATTTTAATAAAAAGTCGGGAGTTTCAAATAGTTTCAAAAATAAAAAAATAAAAATTAAAAAGTAGATACATGTATTGACATAAAAATTATAAAATGTAAGTAATTGGTTTTGAAAAATAGTAAAACATTTATAAAAATGAGAAAAAAAATAGTAAAAAATTGGTATTTTAAAATGTTCAAAAAATAAAAAAAAAACATTCAAATGCATTGACATTTTAATAAAAAGTCATGAAATTAAATTACATTTGAACATATCCATGTTCTAAGGTTTTTACCTTAAGGGAAAAAGTGTGTTAATTTTTTGACTAAAAAATCTATGAAAAATCACCGATTTTCAATAAAATTTATTTCACTGATTCAAAAAGGCATAAATTTCATAAATTAATTCAATTCGGGCGATTTTTTTTTTGAAAAATTTCACTTGAAAAGCAAAAACTGTACTCATTTTTAATTTATGTTCTGTCATGAAGCCAGGTCATAATTAATCACTTTAAAATAGGTACCCTCATTTTGATATTTAATTGTTATAAAATTCGCAAATTTGATTTTTGCTCGCTCAAATTCAAATTTCTCATTTTGATATATTTCCTACACTTTCACTTGAAACAATTTTTTCTTTGTTTTTTCTGAAAAGTAATGCATTTTGCTTAAAAATTTCAGCCATGGATTTCCTCTAGGGAAAGAGGGGGTATCATGAAGATGAAAATTGATGAGAAAATGATGTTTTATCTGTTAATTTTCTGTTTTAAGTTTTTTTCAAAAAACATTTTTTGTCAATTTTTTGATACCCTTTGATAGAAATGAAACTTCGATTTTTTTGAGAAAGGAAGCTGAAATTTTCCAAAAGAGACCAAATTTTCCTTCTGAAAATAACATTGTTTGACCAGAATTAATTTTGATCTTCTCGACTATAGAAGTGCAATTATGATAATTATTGAGGAGGGTGCGGCGGACTTTTCTCTAAATCTGCATTCGTTCTAGGTTAAAGGTACCTACATTAAGAAATGTGCAAGAAACCGGATACAAAAATATTCATTTCAGTTTCAGTTTTCTTTCATTGAAGCAGCGTTGAACCGAACGGAGGAGAAAGAGTTGGATGGAGACTTTCTTTCCAATAATAGTAACATCGCATTTTTAGTTGGAAAAAATGAATCTGAGTGGACAGATTTTGTAAAGTGATGAGGTGATGACCCTTTCTTGGGAAATTTTTATTTCGAGTTCGAGAAAATGAAAATATTATATTTTTCGTATAAGTAAAAATTGGATGAACTTCCTTTTTAGAATGAAATTTTCGACTTTTTTGCTCTTCCAATAAGTCAACTCTGCATAGAATTTAAAAAGAAATGAAATAACAAACAATTGGAAAATAGCATGACTTCCGAAACAAGTACCGAAAAATGATATTTATTCTGTACAAAATAAGATACATAAATGAGAATGAAATTATTTTTAAAAAAGTATTAATCTGAATAGAAAATTGAGAAAATATATATTTTGCGAAAAATTTTCATCTTCAAGGATACATTTTCCTTCATACCCTTCGGTTCTGCCACTAATTATTTTTTTAAATTATGTACTTGAACCAAAATTTTTTGCAATTTTTGGATCAATTTGTCAGTTTTAGAGAGTATTAAAATTTCAAGTTATATTTAAGACAGAGTGAATAACTAAATTTCAGAGGCAGTAAAATGTATTCGTTTCAAAAAGGATAACTGCATTCGAGCTTTTCTTTTCATTCCATGTACAAGAAGTCTCGATGAACTACTAGATGAACAATTCTGGGGAATTGTTTGAAAAATTAAATGAAAATTTCTCATTGCTTTTCAGAATTTCTTCGTCAAATTTTCCATTCATTTCGTTCCTAACAATATATTGGAGTAATATATTTATAATTTCGTTCTCCCAGAGGTACAAAGGTTTCATATTAGTTCGAACGTAGAAATTTTACGAGCTCGTAGTGTTTATACAAATTTCAATATATTCGAATATGCTTTTGTGAACATATTAAAAGACTTTTTCATCAGGTTTCGAAATATTCCACTGCTCGGTTCTTAATCACGAAAAAATTGATTACTTTTATTTTTTAAAAACCTAACTGCGGTTTTTTTCTTCAACAGAAAGAATACCTGTGCTCGTATTTCAGAAATGAAACGACACGACGGTTGAATTTTTTCCACCCAAATTGATTAGTTTTCTTTCCATCTCAATAAGCTTTCTGTTTGATAAATTGGAATTCTCGCGTTGTTTCGCCATATCTGCGAAATATGACGTTTTCGAAGAGTAAAATGTTATTTTTATTTTTTTCGGCGCGAATAAAATAAAAATGAAAATTCGCTTTTAAAATACCAGTCGACTTTTGCGAAATAAAATTGCGTTGATTTTGTCGGCAACAATATGCGTCAAGTTTTGATAAGAAGTAAATTGGTTTTTAATGTATTTGCAAAGTTGTCGTAAGTTTTTTAAGCGCCGCGGTATAAATATTTCACAAAGTTAAAAACTGCGCGGTTGAAATTTTCGTCATGTTTTGGCGCGGGCTCGGCTACTGCGGTAAAATTCTATCAAAATTTTAATTAAGAATTTCAAAGAGGATGAATTTAGAAACGGGATGAAAATTAATGTTTTATCGAGGTGAGATATTTTTTCTCCGGGTAATTAAAACTTAACGCTCGAAAGAAAACGGGTATTTTTTCGGCTCGATGGAAATCGTCGTCGCGGATGCGAATATTTTTTTCATTTGATTTTTAATTTTCGAGTAGATTAATCCCGGTCGAGTTGGAATGATTTTTTTACGACTTCGGGTATTTTTTTTACGATTAGGTAAAACGAAATGTGAGATTTTAGGTTGAAAATAAGTCTAAAACTCGCATTAATGGGTATAGGAGCAGGGTCGACTAATCGTGTAATAACGCGGAAACTTGCTTAAACGAAAATGAGCGTCAATGATTCGGAAATTCGTACTCGTGTACCTTTTCATCGGCGGAATGCGAAAGGGGGTACCGAAACCGCAATTTCCTTGTAAAAGATTTACGCAGACGAGTAAGATTTCGGCGAGAACACCTTTTCGGGCTGTAAATAACGCACGTGTATAAAATCAACTGCTTACTTGATCTTTTTAGTTCTGGTGCTGTCCGAGTCAAAGGTAGCGTAAGTTGTGCTCAGAATGTTGGGATGTCTGTCGTAAGGACTAGGCCAGCAATACCAGTAGCTTAGGATGCCGATGGATAATCCGAATAATACGTTTGGTATACCGATTGCCATGACTAGATTTTTAACCGTGTCGTTCCAGTCGAAATGAGCGACAGCTTTATCTTCCGGGTATCGTTTGCTGTAATAGCAGGGGAATACGAGTGAGTCTCTCTCGGCTCCGTAACGTCTGGAGAATTCTGTGCAGTTGACACGCGGTGGGTATCCGCAGCCTTCGGTGTTGATGAAAAATTTCACCGGTCCGACGACCCAGTTTATGTGGTCGACGCCTGATCCGCTCTGGAAAGGAAATTTGTGGGTGATTAGATGTCTAGTTGCGTGTGAAGTATGATGATAAATGAATGTAGTGCAAAGTTTTCAGGGGGGGAGGTCGTCAAACTCGCGAATGATATTTTTTCTAGCGGGATCGAACCTTGAAAATGTTGGCTACACTCTTTAAAAAATCTAGGCTACGAGGGGAAATGGCCAAAATTGAAAAATTTTCATCCCTATGGAGCAAGGTATCAAAATCCACCTATTTTGACATCTCGAGTTCATTCTCAGAGTCCTTTTTTCGAAAAAACACCACAAAGGTTGAGGTAAGGTGCCAAAATTTGAAAATTTTCAAGCGAATTGTCAAAATGCAGGTTTTTTTACCTCTAGAACCCACTTCGAGGTTACTTTGACTCCTAACCTGAAACCGAGATTTCTGGGACTGCTGGGATTAAAAAAGGTGAAAAAATTAAGCCGCTTTACTCAATCCTTGTCGATTTTTTTTTTGGAAAAGTAAAAAAGAAAAAAGTATTCTGATAGACTGCATAAAAATTTGAATAATCGCCGAAGAATTCTCTCAAAAAATTAAGTACCTACCTAACTAGAAATTAAAAAAAAAAAATACTCAGTTTGATAAATTTTTTAAAGTAATAAACTAGGCACCCTTAATTTAAAAAAATACAGACGTGAACCTGAATGCTGAAATCATCCTTAGAGGTCAAGAATTGATTTTCAAGTTGATACTGATTTTGGGCCTTTCAGATGGAGTACAATTAAGGGAGAACCTTAACTCAAAAAACAATTTTTGACCCCTAAAGGTGGTTTCATCATCCAGGCTTACAGGCATTGA
>JAVBJF010001450.1:0-13763 GCA_033439095.1 Pseudococcus viburni
AAAAAATAACTGGGAGTATTTGGGCCCTCATCCCTCTACCTTGTGCCTTTTTCCAAGCAACATGGTCATGCCTTTCTCAAAACGTCCCTACCAAAACCAAATGATCCCAAAAAAACGGGAAAATTTCTTTGCATCCCAAGCCTTTAACAGTTTTCCATAGGGGGGAGAGGGGATATAACTTTTTTTGGGGGGGAGTTTAACCCCCTTTAAAAAAAGAAAAAAACAAAAATTTTAATTTTGACCCCCAAAAAAAAGGGTTTTTTCTTTACCATAACAAAATTTTTTAAAAAAACCCTTTTTTAAATATAAAAAATTGATAAAAGGGAAAATTTGGGGTTCCATACCAAAATTTTTGAGGCCCGGAAAAAAGCGAGGGCAAAATTTTTTAAAAAAAAAGGGAACCCAAAAAAGCTAAAAAATTCTTCATTTTTAAAAATAAAATTTAGTAAATGGAGGTGAAATACTCAACCTTTCATTCTTTAATATTTTAATTTTCATATAGGTACCCGAGCAAAACGAGGCCTAAGATTTGAAACATTTATGATTTTCAGAAAGAAAATAATTCGTTTTTTAATAGTTAGTTGTTTGAAAAAATTTCATTTCTTTGGAGTAGAAATTTCGTGATTTTCAACGTTTTTTTTTTAAAAGGAATTTCTTATTTTTTTGCTACATAGTAAAACAAGATTTTTACAGAATTTTTGAAAAAAATTCGTGAAAAGTCGGAAAATTTGTCTATTTACAACGAAATTTTCCCATTTTTGACCCAAAAAATATAAATACACCATCGTGTTTCACGCTGTGCTCTATTCACGAATAACTTTGAAAAAATCTCCCGGAAATCCTGGATTGTTTTTCAAGATTTGTGAGGGAGTTTCTCCAAATTTGGTTGCCCTGGACCAGTATTCATGGTTCCCAAATTACTTGAATCATTGGTTTTCATTGACGATGACCAACGTATTAGCTAACCTAGATGGTTAAATAGCAATCGGTGTCATCGTAGTTTATCCCTTGAAAATTAGGCGTTTGCGATTTTTTTTTGAGAGGAACATACAGGGTGTACCACGAAATCGTTTGCCAAACGGATTTTTTTGGATAAAATCGGATACCACTAAAAAACACTTGAGATGAACAAGTTACCTATTTTGAAAATTGAAGGGCAACTGCTGCTTCTAAAAAAATCACGTCAAAATTTTTTTTCATGGATACTTGGATAGTACTTTAAAAATTGAACAAATTTTACCTTTATGACTTTTTGCCCAACTTTAAAATTGAAGGACTATAAAAAAATTCTAAAAAAAAAACTAATCAAAGGAATGGATAGTACGTTGAAAACTGAAAAAAACTTTTTCTGTAGACCTTTTGCCTAACATCGAAAATGGAGGGCCTACAGGTCACTCAAAATGAATGGGCTTCAAAAAATTTTCAAATTTTCTCATTTTTAATGACCCTTAGCCCGTTCATTTTTGATGTTAGGCAAAACGTCCACAGAACAAAATTTCTTCAGTTTTCAGCGTACTATCCATTCCCTTTATCAGTTCTTTTTTTGAGAATTTTTTTTGAACAATTTTTTTTGTAGCCTCTTCAATTTTAAAGATAAGCAAGAAGTAATGAAGTGAAAATTTGATCAGTTTTCAAAGTGCTATCCATTCCCATGGTTGAAAAAAAATTTTAGCGTGATTTTTTTTTTGAAGCGGCATTTGCCCCTTCGATTTTTAAAATAGGCAACATGTTCATCTCAAGTTTTTCTTAATGGTACCCGGTTAAATCCAAAAAAAAAATGTTTGGCAGACGATTTCAACATTGGGGATGGACTTGAGCCCCCCAAGCCCCCTACCTCCGCCTATGCAGTGTTCACACCCAAGTTTTCCAATATTTCACAGAAAGCCAGCATAGGTATTTCTTTTTTTTTTCGTAATTCATTCATTTATTCAGTTCAGTAAACCATTGATTCCGGTCGTTCCTATTTCAGTTAGTAATTATCAAGACTTTTAAAAATTTACATATTTTTTTGACATGGCCCCAAAAAATTCTATAATTTTACAGATATGCTAAATCTAAAAAAAAAATTCCAAACTAGGTATCTCTCATCTTACAGAAACCAACTGACACTGAATTTGCAAATTTTACTCATGAAATTTTTTCATGGCCGATAGACTCAAAACAGGAGAGATAAGGGGAGGGGGATGTCAAAAAGTAATATGATTTTTACCCTACAGCCTTTTTTTTGAAAATTCATTTATAAAAGACGCAGCCGATCCGAATCGAGAGAAGAGACTAGCTTGGTCCATGTCAAACAAGAACATACTGATAGGGGTGGGGGAACTCCCACCTTGGGGAATTTTTTTGCATTTTGTTGGGAAAAAAATTTCCATTGTTCTCAAAATTTTTCCCAACCCGACGAAAATGTTTTCCCCAAATTGATAAAAATTTTTATTTTTCCCAAAATTGGAAAAACCCTTTTTATTTTCCCAAGTTGGAAAAATTTACCATTGGTACACGTATTTTTCTAAATTGGGAAAGTTGAACATTTGTACTTTCATAGTTTTTTAATGAGACTTATTCTCCATCTAACTTGATTCTCCTTTCACCAATTTTTTCATAGGTTACCTTTCAATAATAGTGTAGGCAAATTAGCCAAAAAACATTTCTGGCTAGCGAAGCTTTTATTGCGGAAAACTGTCGAGAGAGGTCCCCTGAATAATCCCTAAGATTCACCACCCTCGGACCCCTTGCTAATTTTTTATGGGGTTCCACCCCCCCTAAAAAACAGTTTTTCACTTCTATCTCCTTTGTATTTGATTTTGCGGTAAAAATAGTTCAGTACTTTTTTGTTCTACAGTCAATTTCCAATATTTTTTATACGAATTTTTTTTTTGCGACCATTAGCAGAAGAGATAGAGAGTCCTGAAAGAAGGGGGTTATGGGGAAAATAACATAAGGGTAAGGTTGCCATATTTCGACCACTTTTTTTCAAACTTCCACCAATCGAAGACTTTTTGAGGTAGAAACGTCGAAAATGGCTTAAAAATACCTTGCTCCTTCCTCTACCACTCCCTAAAATTTTGAGCCGATACAATCATTTTTTGTATTTTTTGCGATTTTTTTTCTGAGGGAACTCAAAAATTGATTTTGAAATTTTGGGTTCCTAATTTCGACCACCAGCTGATTTCGCCCGCATAGAGCGGAATCTACCCGAAAATAATTTTTTCATATTCTTCTTTCACAGATAAACAAAATGAGACCAAAACGACAACCCTACAGCCAAAACTCGCGGAGAAAATCAGAAAAAGCAAAATCGCATTCAAAAAACAGATTACATAAGACAGTATAGCTGGTCGAGATTAGGGCACCTCAAACAATTTGAACTTGAGTGAAAATTTTTGTTGTGTACCTCCAGTTGTTTTCAAAAACGATGATTTTATCGAAATCTGACACCATGCCCCATCACAATTCACAATTATTTGGTAGAATTTATTTAAAAAATTATTCATAATTTGAGATCAAAAAAGACGTAAAAAATTTTTTTCACCTATGCGATTTCGTTTTTTTCAATTTTCTCCGCTAATTTTGCCTGTAGGGTTGTGATTTTGGTCTCAAATTATTGTTCATCTATGAAAAAGGAACATGAAAAAAAATTTTTCGTGTAGATTGCGTCCATAGCGGCCGAAATCGGCCAGTGGTCGAAATTAGGAAGCGGTCGAAGTTAGGGCACTTTACCTTTAGTATCATATAAATTGGTGGTATTTATACTCACTTGACCCTCTCCCCTTCGTATTTGCCCACCCTAGCTTACCCATTTATTTTTATTTAGCAGTGACAATGTGATTGAGCGGTGAGGTGGGGTGGACACATTAGGAGAGGAAATAGGTTCAAAAATGTATCTTCACCCTTTCCACTCTTCTACGTGTCCACCCATTTTTCGCGCTGGTCGCGAGAAAAATAATGAAAAAAATCCAGCACGTTAGAATTTTTCACAATTTGAATTTCGGGTTTAAAATTTTTTTACACTTTTTGATAACTTTTGACGAATTAAGTTGATTTTCTGAGCAAATGAAGAGTTCTATAAAAAAATATATATTTCTTTTCTGCGAAGTCCAATTGTGACGCCGCATACGAAAAGGGTGTAGCAGGCCAAAAAACGACTTTTGAGTTACATATCAATCCTTATTTAGAATTTCACGTAGAATCCGAAAAACGTATCGCCAGATCGATTACTCGCTTTTAAAGTGCTGAAAAACCGCTTTTACGTAAGTCAAAAAAATCAAAAATGGTCAAAAATGGTCAAATTTTTTTTTTTTTTTTTTTTTTATTAAATCAGCATATAATCCAATGCAGAATACCACAAAACCATCGCCCGGTCGATTTTTCCCTTCAAAATCGCCGAAATTGATTATTATCGCGTTATCAAAGTTTTTACGCACGGACACCGCGAGAAAAACCTGGATTGTACGTCGCCGACGAGCGCGAATGGTTCGGACAATTGCCGCGAGAGTGAGCCAGAGACACACAGAACCTGAAAAATCAAACCCCGCCCCTTAAGGTTTCCTTAAACGGGAGAAATTCAAGTTCAAGCGTTTTTGGCCTGCTATAGGCCTGCTACACCCTTTTCGCGAGAAAAACGGATTGTACGTCGCCGACGAGCGCGAATGGTTCGGACAATTGCCGCGAGAGTGAGCCAGAGACACACAGAACCTGAAAAATCAAACCCCGCCCCTTAAGGTTTCCTTAAACGGGAGAAATTCAAGTTCAAAACTTAGAATGCGTTTTTCTCGAAACGCGTTTTTGGCCTGCTACACCCTTTTCGTATGCGGCGTCACAATTAGTTTTTGAGATACCTATTTTCAATAAAATATAAAAGTTGACCTTTGAAATTTCAACCAAAATAAATTTCTCGAAAGCTAAACTTCCAAGAAAAGAACTAATGGACTCTATAAAAAGAACGATTATGCTCTACAATTATGTTTTATTCATTTTTGTATAGGACCCTTTCTTTGTCCAGAAAATCGACTTCAAGTGTTAAAAGTTATATCAAAAAAACGTGAAGCAAATTCTCGACAGTTGATTACACTGAAAAAATTTGGAAAAGGAAGCTCTTTTGTTTTTTTTTTTACATTTAAGTAGGTCTAGGTACCTACACAATTTTTAAGCTGCTTCAAAAATATTCTCAAATTTTTCCATTCGTGAAATTAACCAGGGATGGCGGTCCGAAATGGTCCGAAACATGGTCCGAAACAAGAACCGCTAAAAACCGTAATGTCTTGGTCCGTTATTCCTTGGTCCGGAACGAAAAGAAATTCAGTTAGAGGTCCGAAACTGGACCAAAATTAACGGTCCATAGTCTTGGACCGAAACCGAACCGAAATAAATAACGGACCAGTTTCGGCCCAGGTTTTTTTTTCTAAAAGCTTTGAGTATGATAGAAATACTCTGATAACAACCAATAATTTAATTTTGAAATTTGATTTTTAATTTTGAACTGTGATTTTTCGAGATTTTTGGAGATTTGGCTTGATTTGAGAGCATGTATGTGAATCTGAATTATGAAAATAGACAGAAATACACCGTTTTTTCAAGTCCATCATTTTTTATTTATCAAAATGAAACAATTTGGGAAACAGAATTGAAAGTAATGTCAATGTACAACCATCCAACCAACCAACTTGAATTTTTAATTTTTGTGATTTAGATAATTATGCAAAATGAATTTTTAATTTCATGTTCTTCAAAAAACAAAAGAAAAACTTATAAAAATAAAACAAAAAGAAACCTAGTTGAACTTATAAACATTTAAAAAGGTGAAAAATAGGAGCACTTTATTGAAGCCTCGTAAAAACCAAAGAAAAAACGAATTTTGTCAAATCCAAATTTACACCAAAAACTTGTGGATCCATGGTGAAAAAAAATCAGAATTGGACCGAAACCGGAACTGGTCCGAAACCTGGTCCAAAACCTCAGCTCTGGACCGAAACTGGTACTGGAACGAAATGTTTCGGTCCATTTCTGGAACGAAACTGGTCCGTTTTGTTTTTTTTTTGGAACATTGGAACATGGTCCGGAACGAAATCATTTCGGACCACCATCCCTGAAATTAACCATTTTGAAACCATATTGCACAATTTTTGCATTAATTTTGATTTTCGACCTGATTTGAATGAATTTCAAGCATTTTGAACACATTTTCTCACATCCTGAATATTTTAATTCTTCTCTATTTCGAAAATTTCAAAAAATAATCCATAAAGTAAACATCAGTGCTTTAAAAATGATAAAAAACGAGAAAAAAAATCGAAAACATAAGCAAAATTCATCACATTTAATTACACGTTTATAAAAATATCTTTAAAAACACAACACTTACAATCACGATAAATTAAAATGAAATAAATAAATTTAAATGCAAATAGTATGCGCAGCATTGGCATTGCATACGAAAGTTCGCACCAATACGTATTGTCCATTCGAAGGAGTCAGTCGATAAACGTTCGCAGACGTCGTAATATACATTACATCTTTATCTAAGCGAGTGAAAATTGAAACAATTCTGTCGGAAGTTTTGACAAACGATATCTCAAATTCGCGCCACGTTTGAGAAAAACAATCAAATAAAAGAATCGTAGATGTGTGAGCGAATAATATAACCAAATCTCCAACAATGGTAGCGCCGCTAACCATCGAAGACGATTTATTACAAAAATCCCTGGAAGATGCTTCTGACCGTCTCGAGTACAATTCTGGCAAAGATACCCAACAATTCTGCTCGAAATCGAACACCTCGGCCAAATAATCTGCAAAAACAGGACTGTACAGATGACCATGTTCGGGTTTTCGAAACACCCTGTACAAATCCCTGCCATCAGATATGTGGACGATGGGTTTGGACTCGAAGTCTTCGTCTGGATGCAGCGGACTGTCTGAAATTGTCATCCAACGATTCAATTCGATCGAATATTCGAATATTTGGCCATCGTTGAAGCAACAGTATAATTCGTTTTTGCAATTCAATAATTCAAAGTCTCGATTTCGATCTGAATTGGTATATTTGGATTGATAATCCATCGGAGCCAAAGAGTAGAATTTTTTAGATCTCGAGTTATAAACGCAGAAGCAATTTTCGCCGTTGGTTTTATGAAGAATGAATATATTATCTTTGATGATGGCAGCTGATGGACCAGATCGAAAATAAGGCCAGGTTTTCTCCTCGGGATTTTTTTCGTTGATTTTGAAAAGGCTCATGGATGCTGTTTCATTCATAGCTGAGTCGAAAATTCTACATTTATTGTCGTCTCCGTAAATAAACATCTGTTGCTCGTCGAAATTCCAGCTTCTGTTGAAAATTGAACCGAAACGAGGAACTATACAAGTCGAAGATAAAACATTGCTTAATTTATTCTTAATAAATTCCTGGGAATAATTGGCAGCTATGTCGACTGTCACCTCCATACCAATCCGACCATAAACCGCCATATAATTTCGATTGATGGATGTAGCGATTCGAAGCACAGACCGGTATCGAATTTCTGGATCATGGGTAATCCATTTTGAACAAATATCGAGCATTTCATTAGAATTTTTAATTCTCAGCTTCCTCGAGCATACAATGGCCAGCAAATTATCGCACGAGATCGAACAGAAATTTGGAAAATCGCCTATTTCAGGCCAAGTTTCAAAGACAACGTTGAGTAAAATTTCGTACGACTTTTTGAACTCTTCTCTTTGATACGTGAAATTCAATAATTCGACGAAATCTTCGGGAATGCTTTCGGCATTCTCTTGAATACACAGTTTACACATCTCAATGAGACTCTTCGCCTTTAAAATATTGGCAGCTTTTAAAACGCTGGCGATATTTCCAGGCGCCAGGGCGATTTCTTCGAAGTAGATGAATTTAATCAAGACCTCGAATGCGGTTTGATCGATGCCATCGAGCAAATGTTCTTCGTCTTTGTCTACGGTTGAGGAAGAAAGCTGTGCGAAGTATTCAGACGCTGATTCTAATTTTAGGCGATGGAGTTTGTAGGTTTTGGTTTGGACTTTGATCGTGATGTCGTAGAGATGACCGTGTTCGAGAAAAGAGACCCATTTTGCGGTTTCGTTTATTTTATTGACGATGGAGCAGCTGTTGGATGATTCGTCTGTGAGATGGGTATTGTTGATTGGTTCTTTTTCGTCTGAAAATAATGACAATAAATGATTAGGCATACGTAATTAGGGTGTCTAACAAAATCTCGAAATCAAAAAGCAGAATTTTTTGGGGGAATCTCAGCAGGACTTTTTAAAATATCGATGTATCATCCCCCCCTCCCCGGTGGAAGATTCAAAAATCTGTTAAGAAAACAATTTTTTTAAATAGGTAATAATAATTGTACAATTTTTTTTTTAAATTCATGATAAAATATCAGAGAAACACTTTCCAGATGATTTAATTCTTCTATGTTTTCACAAATTTCCAGTAAAAGTTTCAAAATTCCCTGACTTTTCTAGATTTTAAAAATTTTCTGACTTGTCTAAGTTTTCAGGTTTTCCAGAAAGTAATCGCCCTGTTAATAATTTATTGACGTTCAAATTCAAAACATTTTCCACAGATGTTTAATTTTTGCGAGTGATTTACGGTTTCAAATTTGAAAAAAAAAACAGGTCTTTCAAATTGAGGACCAGAAGGACTTTACAACAAAAAACAGAACTATTCAGGACCAGCTGGGCCTGTTAGACATCCTGGTAATCCTTAAGAAATGAAAGAAAAATTAAAAAGTGGAGAGTGGGGAAGGGAGGATCGACAAACATTTTCGACCGTTTTCAAATTTTTGAAATAAAAATGCAATTTTGAAGGGTTTAACTGAATTTTTAGGCGAAAACTCGTGATTTTTTAAAGATTGCTCGACCTTTTCAATACAGCACACCTCCTGGATTAGTCTTTCGAATTTTTATGACTTCGTACAGGGCCCACTCTAGAACAGGCCGTAAGGTACATATATGACAACTGCGCGTTTAGGGTTAGAATTGCACGCGTTTATATGGGAAATCGTGCCGTTTTGACGTTCAAATCCTCATACATTACAGAAATACTGACTAAATTCAATTTTCTTATACACCATCGGAAAGAGCGTGAAATTTTCTATTAAATAGCAATTTCAAAACCCTATGTTACCACTGAAAATTTTGAGTAACATGGACTTTAAGTTGAAAAAGTATGTAGTTTTCGATGGTTTTCAACGCGACAATTTGTCATTTTTAACAATAAAATCAATAGTTAGAGCAAAATTATCCATCGAACTGTTTTTATTTTTAAACCATTAGAAAGAGCGTAAAATTTTCTTCAGGTTGATGGCCATAACATTTCCGTGTAGTCCATAATTTTTGGATAATATAATATTGAAACGTCAAAACGTCCAATTTCCCATATGAACGTGTGTAATTCTAACCCTTAATCTCGTTTTTCTGCGGCATTGCCAAGTTGTACCTTACGGCCTGTTCTAGAGTGGGCCCTGCTTCGTATGACTTTTTTTTGTTTTTTTCGTGACTTTTCAGGAAAAACCAATCATAGCGAGAATCGGGAAAAATGTTGGAAATTTTTCAGTAGAAAAAAAGGCTTTGCAGTGCTCAAATAAGGGTGAAAATTACTGAAATTCTTTAAATTTTGAATGAAAAATCATGACTTTAATAAAATTTTGAATTTCATGAATTGTCTCCAATTTTTTGCAATTTTTCATGGTCTTCTGTGACTTTTCCATGCTTTTCTGACTTTTTTCAAATTTCAGACCTTTTTCACGACTTTTTTTTCAAATTTTATTACTTTTTACTACTTTTTAAATTTCGTGACATTTGATTTTTTTTCGTACATTGCATAACTTTTTTTCAACTTGAGATTTTTTGTAGCTTTCGGAACTTTGATTGATTTTTTTCCAATTCCGGGAACTTTTTCATAACTTTTATGGGCTTTTTTATAGCTTTCTAGACTTTTTTTTAAAAAATGGTATCAGTAGACACCTTTATAAAGTGAAATTTTCATCTCGTGGCGGAGAAAGGGGAGGAAACTAAGAAAATTGAGATCACAAAAAATCGTAGCTTTTTTCAAAAATCATCACTTTTCGACCACTTGAAAATGAATTACATAATTGAATAAATTCCATTTAAACGAAATTTACACAAAATCACTTCAAGTTTTGTTAAGGGAAAAAGGGCAATTTTTTCATATTTTAATCCAATTTTATTACTCCCCTCCTCCCCTGAAAATAAACCATCGTATTTTTGTTTCATTAAAAGTTTGAAATGCGATTTTTCCAACTTGGAAGAAACAGATCGTTCCTTGATTCAGTCTCAAGTGGATTAGGCTGATCGTATTTGTTTTTTTTTTGAATATCGAAAGGTGCGAAATTGGGTCGAAACCTTAAAGAATCTGATAGAAATTTCACCCCCTTTCCCCTTACGATTCAATCATCATCACTCCAACTCGATTGTCCTTAAAATCTGACGATCTACAAAAAATGTAAAAAAACTGATTTTTTTCAACAATGGTGTAAATTTCACTTTTGCTAAGGGAAAGGAGGGGTAAAAATTTAAACCTCTGACATGATGATATTTTGTCAAATTTTTTATTATTCTAAATTTTTTGTCTTCGAAAGTCTATCAAAACGTAAAAGGACAAATTTTCTTTGATCCATTTCATAAATTTTCAAATGTTTGACATTTTCTTCAAGCAATTCTGAAATTTTAAAAATGTAACAAGATGAGTTTTTGTTGAAATATCAAAAAAATGGCGGGAAATATGAAAATACGTATTTTCTTGACAATTTTGCAAATTTAGAATTTCCAAAACATATCTATGGTTTCAGAGCTTTTTCCTTGGAGGAAAAACTAGTGTAATTTTTCCCAATGGTACTGGAATTTTTTTTCACGTTTCTTAAAAATTTGGGTAATAATTCAAAAAAAAATTCAAGTGGTCTGAGTATGGATTCCCAAACCGAAAAAACCATTGATAGATCAATATAAAAAATCTTACAAAAAAAAACTAAAATTTTTAGCCATTTTTCGTAAATTTGGAAAATTTTTCAATAAATGGTAAACAAATTGTAAAAGATGATAAAACTCCTCACCAGTGAAAAAAAAAACTCTTTCTCTCTTCCTTCTACCAAATTAAATTTCCCATGAGGCCTGTTTATTCATAAATGCCAAGAATTTCGAAAAATGTAATAAAAATCTAAAATATCACATTTGAAAAGGAGCAAAGATGAGAAGAGAAATTAGAAACTTTCTCAAGACGTTTTCAATTTTCCAAAAATATTCTTCGAAAAACCTCCATATTTGGCATAAACCCTTTTTAAATTTACTCCTTCACGTCTCGAGGTTAGGCAACCTCATTAGCAAGTAAATAAATTTGAATTTTCTCCGAAGGAGATACAAACGTACAAAAATGATTAAAAATGGATTAATAAGAAAAATTGCTATACCGTCATCAGGGTCAATTTCTCCATAATAATTTAGCAGCACCTCGAAATATCTTTCAATCGCCTCTTGTTTCGCATCCTCTTCAACATTTTGAAGAAACCGCACGTTCAAATTCTCGGCCTTTACTTTAAAAGGTAAATTATACCTATATTTAGCCGCGTTGACCAAAGTACCAATATGAGGTAGTCGATTTTCAATATCTGCGCAAATCCAGGTAGCACAAATTCGGCCAATTTTAGATTTTTCTTCGATATTCTGGGGGAATCTATCATTGAGAATTATTTGCTCGAGTTGAACGATCGATAACACTGGGAAATCTTCGCTAATGAGTATTTCGATCAAGTTCATCGACAGATATTGATAAATGGTCGACAAGAGGTAGTTGAAATTTGGATTCTGGACGACGAAGTTGAGCAATTTGAAAATATCCGAGCGTAGAAAAACTGGTTTCTTCATATTCCAATCCATCATGTCGCGAAAAGCATCCAGATTGATTTCCATTTGTAAATAATCCATCGCTAGTAACAACGGTGCGAAGTTATCGAAATTCAAAACCTGGGATAATTCTATTCCGCAGATAATATCGACGATAGTGGAAAAAGTACCGCTGTCTATTGAATGAATTGCTATTACCGGGCTGTCTTTTTCGTTGAATGCGGCGGTGAGTAGTTTTTCGAAGTAATCCGATTTTAGAGCTAATTGTATTCGATCTAATTCGTAAAAATCTGCTCCAACTTTGACCCAGATGTCTTTGCGAGAGTTGATCGTATGTTTTGGGTGGTTATCTTGAGCTTGAAGCGGTTGTGTGACGTCGGAGTAGTAATTATCGAAGCCCGAATCTATTTTGGTGGCAAAATCATCGATGTTTTTATTCATTACTTTGCCAGTATTGAACCAATTATCGTAATCTTCGTCGTTAACGTAATTGCCAGGGAAGTCGCTGTCGTAATCGGTCATTTTGCTGTAAAAACGATAACGAAAATTAAATTACTCGCTAATAAACAAATTTCGATCACCGAATAAATTAGTCGATTTAGATAAAAGACTGTGCGAATGTAAATAAACAAATTTTCACTCACTTTGGGTATTTTAGATGATATCACTGCGAGATAAACGAGAAATCGAAGTACGAAACTGCTAACTGCAGTCAGATATTTGCAACAGAATAGAAAAATATTTTTAAAACCATTCGAGTGGATATTTGCACTGATAACGACACGAATGCATGGCACTTGCAGCAAAAACGAGATTTAGAGAATAGAAAGTCTAATTCTTTATCCTCGAAGCAGTATGATAAATGAGGGTGAGAAGTGGCGTAGACAAGACTTGCGAATGACGCCATCCAAACAGACACAATGGACCGACGACGATTCATCGACAAGTGTCGCACCATTAGAATGAGTCCTGGAGGATTATTGTTGTGTGAAAAAAACAGGATTCACGTTCCAATGCAGGAGAACCTGCAGGATGCAGTACCTTACCTTCGTGGGTCCTTCTCGTAGAAAAATAAAACATTATTTCCGCCTTGCAAAAATGAAACTCAATTTTAAAAGAATGTTGGTAGTTTTTATCAAAATTAAGGGTATTCTTTACCTCGTTATCAGCAACTGCGGTATGAGGTTGCCTATCGCTTTTTCCTACGCATATATGCCTACGTCACAAACCTGTAGTCGATTCACTGTGTGAACGTATTGAAATAGCGATCTACCGGGTGCATTCAACGACAGCATAATACTATGTCGTTCTCGTCCATATACGATGCATCCCTTACCCTGACATCCCTTATACCGTTCCGACGAGACAGGAGACAATACAGCAGTAGACAACGTTCGGATGGTTTAGAATCTTACCACTACTGCAACACATACTTATACAATTATGTACAGAAAAACTAGAACAGGTTGTTTCACTCATTCCTCGTAACGCGAATGATTTTTTTCACGCAAAAAACTATTTCCATCAGGCAGCGGATAGTCAAAATAACTTGAAAAAAACGTAATTTCTAGGTGAACTAAGCGATCTGCGAAAAAAATGATGGGAACCAAAGTTGTAGAGAATTTAATTTTCTTCTAGCGGTCAAAATTTCTCTAGAAGTTATGGTTTTCACAGTATTCTTAAATGAAATTAAAAATTGTAATTCGACGAATTTTAATGTTCAACTTTACTTGAGAATACCATGAAAACATTTAACTCCTAGAAAAATTTCGACTTCTTACTATAGAAAGCAAATTTAATTTTCTATAACTTTGTTTCTGGTATTTTTTTTTCGTATGACGCATAATTGGCCAAGAAATTTCACTTTTCTGGAGACAATGACGAAA
>JAVBJF010001451.1:0-10000 GCA_033439095.1 Pseudococcus viburni
AAGGGGGGAAAAGGGGGGGGGAGGGGGGGGGGGGGAAGGGGGAGGGGGGGGGGGGAGGGAAAGGGGGGGGAGGGGGGGGAAGGAGGGGGGGGGGAGGGGAAAGGAGGGGGAAAGGGGGGGGGGGGAGGGGGAAGGGGGGAGGGGGGGGGGGGGGGGGGGGAGGGGGGGAGAAGGGGGGGGGGGAGGGGGGGGGGGAAAGGAGGGGGGGGGGGGGGAAGGGGGGGGGGGGAAGGGAAGGGGGAAAAGGGGGGGGGGGAAAGGGGGGGAAGGGAGGGGGAGGGGGAAGGGGGGGGGGGGGGGGGGAGGGGGGGGGGGGGGGAGGGGGAGAAGGGGAGAGGGGGGGAAGGGGGGGGGGGGGAGGGGGGGGGAAGGGGGGAGATTTTAAAAAGGGGGGGGAAAAGGGGGGGGGAGGGAAGGAGATAGGGGGGGGGAGAGGGAGGGGGGGGGGGGGGGGGGGAGAGAGGGGGGGGGGGGGGGGGGGGAGAGGGAAAAGGGGGGGAGGGGGGGGGGAGAAAGGGGAGGGGGGGGGGAGGGAAAGGGGGGGGGGAAGGGGGGGGGGGGGGGAGGGGGGGAGGAGGGGGGGGGGGGGAAAGGGGGGGGGGGGGAGGGGGGGGGGGGGGAGGGAAAAAGGAAAGGGGAGGGGGGGAGGGGGGGGGGAAAAGGGGGGGAGGGAGGGGGGGGGGGGGGAAAAGGGGGGGGGAAAGGGGGGGGGTGAGGGAGGGGGGGGGGAGGGGGGGGGGAGGGGGAGAGGGGGGGGGAGGGGGGGGGGGGGAGAAAAGGGGGGGGGGGGGGGGGGGGGGGGAAAAGGGGGGAGGGGGGGGGGATGGGGGGAGGAGGGGGGGGGGAGGGGGGGAGGAAAAAAAGGGGGGGGGGGGGGGGGGGGGGAAAAGGGGGGGGGAGGGAAGGGGGGGAGGAGGGGGGGAAAAAGGGGGGGGGGGAAAGGGGGAGAAAAGGGGGGGGGAAGGGGGGTGGGGGGGAAGGAGAAAGGGGGGGGGGGGGGAGGGAGGGGGGGGGGGGGGGGGGTTGGGGGGGGGGGGGGGGGGGAGAAGAGGGGGGGGGGAGGAAGAGGGAAAGGGGGGGGGGGGGAAAGAAGGGGGGGGGGGAAAAGGGGGAAGGGGGGGGGGGGAGGGGGAGGGGGAGGGAGGGGGGAGGGGGGGGGGGGGGAGAAAAGGAAAGGGGGAGGGGGGAAAAAGGGGGGGGGGGGGGGAGAGGGGGAGGGGGAAGGGGGGGGGGGGGGAGGGGGGGGGGGGGGGGGAGGGGGGGGAGAGAAGGGGAGGAGGGGGGGGGGGGGTGTGGGAGAGGGGGTGGGAGGGGGGGGGGGGGGAGAGGGAGAGGGAGGGGGGGGGAGAGGATGGGGAGATAGGGGGGGGGGGGGAGGAGGGGGGGGAAGGGAGGGGGGGGAGTGTGGGGGGGGAGGAGGAGGGGGGGTGGGGGTAGGAAGGGGAGGGGGGGGAGAGGGGGGGAAGGGGGGGGGGGGGGGGGAGGGGGAGAGGTAAAGGGGGGGGGGGGGGGGAGGGGGGTGAGGGGGACAAGTGGGGGAGGGGGGGAAGAAAGTGATGGGGGGGGGGGGGGGGGGGAGTGGGAGAAGAATAGGAAGGGGAGGGGGGGGGGAGGTGGGGGGGGGGGGGAGGGAGGGAGGGGGGAGAGAGAAGGGGAGGGGGAGGGGAGAGAGAAGGAGGGGGGAGGGGAGGGGGAGGAAGGGTGGGGGGGGAGGGGAGTGAGGAGGGGGGGAGGGGAGGGGGGGGAGTGGGGGGGGGGGGGGGAGGTGGGGGGAGGAGGGGAGGGGGGAGGGGGGTGGGGGGAGGGGGAGGCAAGGAGGGGGAAGAGGGGGAGAGGGAGAGGTGGGGGAAGAGGGGGGGAGGGGAGGGGGAGGGGGAGGGGAGGGGGGGATGAAGGGGGATGGAGGGGAGTGGGGGTGGGGAAGGGAGGGGGAGGGGAGGGAGAGGGAGGAGAGGGGAGGGGGGGGGGGGGGGAGGGGGGAGGGGGGAAGGTAGGGGGGGGGGGGGGGGGGGGGAAAAGAGGGTGGGGGGGGGAGAGGAAGGGGGGGGGCGGGGAGAGAAGAGGGGGGGACGGGGGAAGGGGGGGGGAGGGAGAGGAGAGGAGGGGAGTGGAAAGGGAAGGAGGGGAGGTAGAGGGGAGGGGGGGGAGAGGGGGAGAGGGGAGGGGGGAGGGAGGGGGGGGGGGAGGAGGGAGGAAGGAGGGGGGGGGGGGGGGGGAGGAGGGAGGGGGGGGAGAGGGGGGAGGGGGGGTGGGTGGAGGGAGAGGGGGTGAGAGGCAGAAAGGAAGGGGGGGGGGGGGGGGGAGGAGGGGAGGGGAGGTGGGGGGCGGAGAGGGAAAAAGAGAGATGGGAGGGAGTAGGGGAGGGAGAGGGGGATGAGGGAGAGGGAGAGAGGAGGGGGGGGGAGAGGGGGGGGAGAGGGAGGGGGAAGAGAGGGGAGAGGGAGGGGAGGGGAGTGGGGGAGGAGATGGAGGGGGGGAAGAAGGAGAGGGGGTGAGGATGGAGGGGGGGGGGGGGGGGGGGGGGAGGGAGGGGGGGGGGGAGGGGGTGAGGGGGAGGGGAGGAGGGGGGGGGAAGGGGGGGGGGTGGGGGTGGGAAGGGAGGGGGAGAAGGGGGGGGGAGGCGGGGAGGAGAGCGAGGAGAAAAGAGGGGGGGAGGGGAAGGGGGGGGAGAGTGAGGGGGAGGAGGGAAGGGGGGGGGAGAGAGACGGGGGGGGGGGAGGAGGAGAGAGGGGAGGCGAAGAGGCAGGAGGAAGAGGGGGGGGGGAGGGGAGAGGATCAGGGGGAGAGGGGAGGTGAGGGGGGGAGGAGGGGGGGTGGAGGGGTGAGGTGAGAAGGAAAGGGGAGAGGAGGGAGGGAGAGGAGGGTAATGGGGGAGTGAAGGTGGGGGTGGGGGGGGGGTGGGAAGGAGGGAGGAGGGAAGGGAGGAGGGGGGGGGGAGGGGGGGGGAGAAGAGGAGAGTAGGGAGGGAGAGGGGGGAGGGAGGGGGGGAGGGGGGGGGATGGTGGAGGGGGGGGAAGGTGAGAGGGGAGAAGGGGGGAGAGGGGGAGGTAGGGGAGGGAGGGGGAGGAGGGGAAGAGAGGGAGGAGAGGGAGGAGGGGGGAGAGGGGGGGAGGGGTGGAGAGAGGAGGAGAAGGGGGGGGGGGGGGGAGGGAGAGGAGGGAGAAAAGGTTGAAGGGAGTGGGGGGAGGGGGGGGGGGGGGGGGAGGGGGGGGGGGGAGTGGGGAGAGAGGAGAGGAGGAGGGGGGGGAGGGGGGGGAGGGGGCGGGAGAGGAGGGGGAGGGGGGAAGACGGGGGAGGAGGGAGAAGAGGGAGAGAGGGGAAGGTGGAGGGAGGAGGAGGGGGGAGAAGTGGGGGAGGGGGGAGGGGGAGAGAGGGGGGGGGAGAGCGAGGAGGGGAGGGAGGAGGAGGGGAGGGAGGGGGGGGAAGGAGGGGGGGGGGAGGGAAGGGGGGAGGGAGGTAAAAGGGAGGGGGGATGGGAGGAGGAGGGGAGGTGGGGAGGAGGTAGGGGGGGGGGAAAGGGAGGGGAGGAGGGAATGAAGGAGAGGGAGATGGGGGGGGGGGGGGGGCGGGGGGGGAAGGGGAAGGGGTGGGGGGGGAGAAGGGAGGAGGAGGGGGGAGGGGGAAGGGGGGAGGAGGGAAGAGGGAGGGGATGGGGGAGTGGGGGGAGATAGAGGGGGCGGGGAGGGAGGGAGAGAGGGAGGGAAGAGGGGGGGAGGTGAGGGTGGGAAGGGAGCGGGGGGAAGGGGGAGGAGAGGAGGTGGGGAGGAGAGGGAAGAGGGGGTAGAGGGGGGGAGGGGATGGAGGGGGGGGAGGGGGGGAGGGGATGGGGGGAGGGGGGGGGTAGGGGGGGGGGAGGAGGAGGGAGTGAGGTGGGGGAGGGGGAGAGGTGGGAGGGTGGGGAAAGGGGGGGGAGGGGGGGGGGGGGGAATGGGAGGGGGGGGGAAGGGGGGAGGGGGAAAGGGGAGAGGGGGGGGGAGGAGGTAGGGGGAGAGGGAGGAGGAGGAGGGGGGGATGGGGGGGAGGAGGGGAGGAGTGGGAGAGAGGGCGGGGAAGGAGGAGAGGGGAAGGGAGAGGGGATGGGAGGGGGAGAGGGAGAGGAGGGGGGGAGGGAGGGGGGAGGAGAGAGGGAAGAGGAGGAGGGGGGGGGGTGGGGGGGGAGGGAAGGAAGGGAGAGGGGGAGGGGGAGGGGGGGGGGGGGAGGGGAGGGGGGGGGTGGGGGGAGGGGGGGGGGAGGAAGGGGAGGAGGAGGGAGAGGTGGAGGGAGGAGAGAGGAAGGGGGAAGGGGGGGGGAGAGGGGAGGAGGAGGGAAGGGGAGAAGGTGGGGGGGGGGGGGGGGGGTAGAGGAGGGGAAGAGGTGGGAAAAGGGAAGGGGGGGAGGGGGGAGGGGGAGGGGAGGGGGGGGGGGGAGAGAAGAGAGAGGAGAGGGGGGAGGGGGTAGGGGGGGGAGGTGGAAGAGAAGGGTGGAGAGGGAGGGGGGGGGAGAGAAGAGGGAAAGAGGGTGGGGGGGGGGAGAGAGGGAGAGGGGAAGGAGTGAGAGGGGTGGGGGAGAGGGGAGGAAGGGGAGGGGGGGGGGGGGGAGAGGGAGAGGCGGGTGGGAGGGAGGGACAGGGGGGGGGGAGGGGAGGGGAGGGGGAGAAAGGGGGGACGGAAGGGGGGGGAGGGAGAGGGGGGAGAGGGGGGGGGGGGGGGAGGGGGGGGAGGAGGAGGAGGAAGGGATGGGGGAGGTGGGAAGGGGGGGGTGGGGAGGAGGGGGGGACGGAGGGGGAGGGGGGGGAGGGGGGAGGGGGTGGGAAGGGGGTGGAGGGAGGGGGGGGGGGGGGAGGGGGGGAGGGGGGAGGGGGGGGGGAGAGGGGGGGGAGGGAGGGGGAGGGGAGAGGGGAGGAAGGGTGGCAAGGGGAAGGGAAGAGAGGGGAGGGGGGGGGGGAGGGAGGGAAGAGGAGGAGAGAGGGAGGGAGGGAGGAGAGAGGGGGGGGAGGGAGGGATGGGTGGGGGGAGGGGGGGGAGGGGAGAGAGCGGGAGGGGGGGGGGAGAGGGGCAGCGGGGGGAGGGAGAGCGAAGAGGGGGGGGGGGAGGGGGGCGGGGGGGAGGGAGGGGGGGAAAGGGGGGGGGAGAGGGGGGGAGAAGGGGGGGGCGGGACGAGGAGGGGGGGGAGGAAGGAGGGGGGAGAGGGGGGAGAGGGGGGGAGGAAGGGGGAGGGCGGGGGGGAGCGAGGAGGGGGGGGGGGAGGGGAGGGAGGGAGGAGGAGAGAGGGTGGGGGGGGGAGAGGGAAGGGGGGGGGAGGGGGAGGGTGGGGGGGAGGAGAGGGGGAGAGAGAGGGGAGTGGGGGGCGGTAGGAGGGGGGGGGGGGGGGAGCGAGGGGGGGTGGGGGGAGGGAGGGGGAGGGAGGAAGAAGGGAGGAGGGGAGGAAAGGGGGGAGGAGAGAGGGGGAGGGGGAGCGGGGAGAGGGGGATGGGAGGAGGAGGGGGGAGGGGGGGGGAGGAAGGGGTGGGGGGGGGGAGGGGAGGAGAGAGGAAGGACATTGGGGAGGGGAGGAGATGGGAGAGGGGGGGGTGAGGGGGGGGAGAGGGGGTGGGAGGGGGGGAGGAGGGGGGGAGGGCAGCGACGGGGAGAGAAGGGGGGGGGGGGTGGGATAGGGGAGGAGGGGGATGGGGGGGGGGGGAGGGAAGAAGGGAGGAGGAAGAGGGAGGGGAGGGAGGGAGAGAGGAGAGGGGAGAGGGGGAGGGGAGGGGGTAGAGGAGGCAGGCGGGGGGGAGAGGGGCAGCCAGGAGGGTGGGGGAGAGGGGGGGAGAGGGGGGGGGGGGGGGGGGGGGGAGAGAGAGGGGGAGAGAAGGAGGGGGGAAAGAAGAGGAGAGGGGAGAGGGGAGGAGTAGGGGGGAGGGGGGGTGAGGGAAGGCAGGAGGAAGAGGGAAGGGGAGGGGAGGAGGGAGGGCGAGATAAGGTGAGAGGAGAAGAGGTGGGGAGGGGGAGGAGTAGAGGGGGGGGAGGGGAAGGAGGAGGGAGGGGTAGGGGGGGGGTAGGGGGGGGGGGATGGCGAGAGAGGGGGAAGAGAGGGGGCGAGGTGGAGGGGGGGGGGGGGAGAAGGGGGAGGGGGAGGGGGGGGAGAGGAGTGGGAGAGGAGGGGAGGGGGGAGGGGGGGAGGAGAGGAGGGAGGGGGGGGGGGAGGGGAGGCGGGAGAGAGGGGGGGAGGGGGGAGGGAGGGGGGGGGGGGGGGGGAGGGGAGAGGGGGAAGGGGGGGGAGAGGGGGGCGAGGGTGAAGGAGAGGGAGAGAGGGAGGGGAGAGAGGGGGGAGGGGAGGGAGGGGGGGAGAGGGGAGGGGGGGAGGGGGAGGGGGGGGGGGAGGAAAGGGGAGAGGGAGGGGGAGGAGAGGGGGGGGGGGGGGAGAGAGCAGGGGGGAGGGGAGGGGAGGGGGGGAGAAAGAGGGAGGGAGGGGGAAGAGGGGGGGAGGGGGAGGGAAGGGGGAAGGGGGGGGAAGGGGGAGGGGGAAGAGGGGGGAGGGAGAGAGGAGGGGTGGGAGAGGGAGGGGAGGGGGGAGGGAGAGATGGGGCGGGGAGGGGGGGGAAGGGGAGAGAGGGAGGAAGGGGGGGAGAGCGGGGGAGGAGGTAGGGGGAGGGGGGGGGGGGTGGAGGGAGGGAGGGGGAGGGGGGAGGGGGAGGGAGAGAAGGGTGGGGGGTGGGGGGAGGGGGAGGGGGGGGGGGGGGGGGAGGAGAGGGGAGGAAGGGGGGAGGGGGGGGGGAGAGGAGAGGGGGGGGGGGGGGGGAGGGGAGGGGATGGGGGGGGGAGGGAGGGGGAGGGGGAGGGGGGGAGAGGGGGGAAGGAAGCGGGGGGGGGCGAAAAGGAAGGAGAGAGGGGGGGGGAGGGAGGGGGGGAGAGGGGGGGGGGGGAAGAGAGGAGGAAGGAGGAAGGGAGGGAGGGGGAGGGAGGGAAGGGGGGAGGAGAGGGGGTGAGGGGGGGGAGGGGGGGGTCGGGGGGGGGGGGTAGGGAGGGAGGGAGAGGGGGAAGGGAGGAGGAGGGGGGGGGGTGGGGGAGAAGGATGAGGAGGGGAGGGGGGGAGAATGGAGGGAATGAGGGGGGGAGGAAGAGGGGGGGGGAGGGGGGGCGAGGGGGGGGAGAGGGAGGGAGGGGGAGGAGGGGGGGGGGGGGGGGGAGGAAGCAAGAGGGGGGGGGGGGGGATGGGGAGAATGGGGGGGGAGGGGGGAGGGGGGGGGGGGGGGGAGGGGAGGAGGGGGGGGGGAAAGAGGGGGGAGTGAGGGTAAGGGGTGGGGAGTGGGGAGAGGGGGAGGGAGAAGAGGGAGTGGAGGGGGAGGAGGGGGGGGGTGTCGGGAGGGGGGGGGAGAGGGAGGGGGGTGAAAGAGAGGGGAGGGGTAGGGGGGGAGAGGGGGGAATGAGGGGGAGGAGGGGGGGGGAGGGGTGGGGGGGGAGGGTAGAGAGGGGAAGGGGGAGAGGGAAAGTGAGGGGGGGGAGGGGGGAGAGGGGGGGGGGGGGGGGGGGGAGGGAGAGGGAGGAGGGAGGAGGGGAGGCAGGAGAGCGGAGTAGGTGAGGGAGAGGAAGGGAAAGGGGGAGGGATGGGTGGGGGGAGAGGGAGGGGTGGAGGAGGGAGGGAAGGGGGGGAGGGAGGGGGGGGGGGGGGAGAGGGGGGGAGCGGTAGAGGAGGGGGGGAGGAAGGGGGGGGAGGGGGTGGGAGGAGGGGGAAGGGGGGGGAGGGGAGGGAGAGAAAAGGGAGGGAGGGGGGAGGGGTGGAGAAGGAAGAGGGGGAGGGGGGATGGATGAGGGGGTGGGGAGGGGAGGAGGGGGGGGGGAGGAAGAGGGGGGAGGGGGGGAGGGAAGGGGAGTAGAGGGGGGGGAGGGGAGAGGGGGGAAGGAAAAGGAGGAGAAGGAGGGGGGGTGGGGAGGAGAGGGGAGGAGGGGGGGGGGGGAGGGAGGAGGGGAGGGGGGTGGAGAGGGAAGGGTGGAGGAGGGGAGGAGAGGGGAAGGGGGAGAGGAGGTGAGAGGGGGGGGAGGGGGGGACAGGGGGTGGGGGGGAGGGGGGGGGGAGGGAGGGGAGGGGAGGGGGGGGGGGGAGGAAGGAGAGGGGGAAGGGGGAGTGGTGGGAAGAGGAGGGGGAGGGGAGGAGGAGAGGGGGGAGGGGGGTAGAAGGGGGGGGGAAGGGAGGGGAGAGGAGGAGCGGGGGGGGGGGGGAGAGGAGAGAGGGAGAGGAGGGAGGGGGGAGGAAAGGGGAGAGGAGAGAGAGGAGGGGGATGAGGGGAGAGGGAGGGGAGGAGGGGGAAGGGGGGGGGGGGAGGGGAGGGGGGGAAAGGGGAAGGAGTAGGGGGGGGGAGGAGAAAGGGGGGAGTGAAAGAGGGAGGGGGTAGGGGAGGGGGGGGGGGGGGGATGAAGGGCGAGGGAGGGAGGAGAAAGAGGGGGGGGGGGGGGAGGGGGGGAGGGGGAGGGGGGGGTGGAGGGGGGAGAGGAGGAGGAGTGGGAAAAGGAGGTTGGGAGAGAGGGGAGGGGGAGGGGGTGGGGGGTGGGGAGGGGGGAGAGAGGGGGGGAGGAGGGGGGGGAGGGGTGGGATGGGGGAGGGTAGGAGGGGGGGGGAGGGGGGGAGGAGTGAGGAGGGGTAGGGGAGGCGGAGAGGGGGAAGGCGTGTAAGGGGAGAGGAGGAAGGAGGGTGGAAGGTAAAGGGGGAGGCGGAAGAGGGGGGGAGGAGTAGGAGTCGGGAGAGAGGGGGGGAAGGGGGAGGAGGGGAGGGGGGGGGGGGAGGGAGGGGGGAGGGGGGGGAGAGAGGGGAGGGAGGAGGGGGAGGGGGGGAGGGGGAGGGGGGGAATAAGGAGGGAGAGAGGGGATGGGGAAGATGGGGGGAGGGGGGAGAGGAGGGGGGGAGGGGACAGAGGGGGGAAGGAGAGGGGGGGGGGGGGGGGGGGAGGGAGAAGGGGAAGGGGGGGAGAGGAGGGGGAGAAGAGGGGGGGGGAGGGGGGAGCGGAGGGGGGGGAGAGAGGTGGTGGGGGGGAGGAGGGAGGGGAGGAGGGGGGGGGGAGGGGGGTGGGAGGCGAGGAGAGGGGGGAGAGAGTGGGAGGAGGGGAAGGGGGGGAGGAGGGCAGAGAGAGAGGGGAGAGGGAATGGAGTGGGAGAGGGAAAAGGGAGTAGGGAGGGGGAGGGGAGGTGAGGAGAGAGGGGGGGGGGGGGGGGGGGGAGAGGGAGAGGGGGGGGAAAAGCGAGGAAGGAGAGAGAAGGGGGAAGGGGGGGAGCGGGGGGAGAGGAATGGTGGAGGGAGGGGGGGGGGAGGGGGAGGGAGAGGGGGAAGGGAGGGGGGAGGTGAAAGGGAGGAGGAAAGTGAGTGGGAGGGAAGTTGGGAGGGCGGGGAGGAGGGGGGGAGAAGGAGAGGGGGAGGGGGGGGAAGAGGAGGGGGGGCGGGGGGGGGGGGGGGAGAAGAGGGAAACAGGGAGGGGGGGGGGAGGGGGCGATGGGTGGAAGGAGGAGAGGGGGCGGGAGGAGAGTGGAGGGGGGGAAGGGGAGGAGAGGGGGGGGGGGAGAGGGGGGAGGCGAGGGGGGGATGGGGGGGGGAGAGTGGGGGGGAGGTAGGGAAGGAGGGGGGGGGGGGGGCGAGGGAGGGGGGGGGGGGTGGGGGAGGGGGGGGGGGGGGAGGGAGGGAGGATTGGGCGGGAGAGAGGGGGGAGGGGGAGTGGGGTGGGGGGAAGGGGGGGGGGGAGAGGGGACGAGGGAGGGAGGGAGGGGGGGGGAGGGGAGGAGAGGGGGCGGTGAGAGGAAGGGTAGGGGGAGGGTAGGGAAGGGGGGGGGAGGAGAGAAGGGGAGAGAGAGGGGGAGGAAGGAGTGGGGATGTAGGGTGGGGGAGGGGGGAAGGAGGGAGGAGGGGGGGGGGGGGGGGGAGGGGGGGGGAGATGGAGGGGAAAGGGGGGAGGGGGGAGAGGGGAGAGAGGGAGGGGGGAGAGGGGTGCTAGGAGGGGGGGGGGGGGGGGGGGGAGGAGAGGGGGAGGAGGGGGGAGGGGAGGGGGGGGAGGGGGGGAAG